>VBSM01001927.1:1191330-1202810 GCA_008086735.1 Cheirogaleus medius | reverse complement strand
TTTTCTCTCTTTTTTTTTTTTTTGTAATTAAATTTTTTCCTGAATTTTTCTGTCGTTCTACCTGTAATTTATTTTTACTTCATTTGGTAAATAATTACCACCCCTGAAGAATTCTAAGGGAAACAAACACTCTACATTATTCATTTTACCATCTCACGGATTTCCTGCACAAAACGTGTCCTCAGGAGTTATTTAGCGTGTGAAGTTGGAAACTGGGAGCTCCGCAATTGTCCTGTGGGTGTCTGTCTACACACACTGACATCGCAGGAGAGCTCTGCTCTTAACTCACCTTTCTACCGACACATCCTGGAACTTGATTGGGGATTAAACTTTCATCCCACAAACCTGCCTCGTATGTCTGGGATACTTAGCACGTGGCAGAGCATGACCAAGCTTGAACAGTATTTATTTGGATCAACTACTAGGTGAGATTGTTTATTTAGTACTTCTAAAATCTTTGTGATGTCAATGTACGGTTACATGGTAGGATATATTTTAAGATATTGGAAAAATATAAGTGGCAACCAAAAGATTTCTGCCATAGTTTAATGACTGCGTTAATATATGGAACATTATTTGGCAATCTCGTGTGGTGATAGTTTCCATTCCTCTCTCATATCTGTTCTTTCCTTGTTTGTTTGTTAGCTACCTAGGATAAATATCACACTAGAGCTGAGTTTGGCTGTCAAACTAAGCTGTGAACAGTAGAACGCGGTAAGCAGTTTTCTTAAACAGTGGAAAACTACCCTTCAGCTCTTCATTTTTCCTCCGGGCTAGAATATGAATGTGAATGTGAATGCTGGAGCATGAGCAGCCGTAATGGGCCATGAGGTGGATGGTAGAACAACAAGCTGGAAGAAGCAATCTGGCTCCTGAGGATCATGAAGTCACCAGACCAACCCTGGACTGCCAACCTCTGGACTTCACTTACATGAGTGAGTAACAAACTTCTAGTTTGCTTTAACTGCTGTTATTTCAAGTCCATCACAAACAAAACCACCGCACACTGACTGTATTAGCTAGAGGCACGCTTAGTCCAATATGGTAGGCAGTAACCACATGTGGTCATTAAATATGCACATAACATGAGACCAGCTTCCACTGATAGGTGCTGTAAGGACAATATACATATCAGATTCAGAAGACTTAGCATGCAAAACAGAGTATGAAATATATCATTAATGATTTTAAATCCATTGCACATTGAAATAATGATATTTGCATATATTGAATTAAATGAAATGTTTTTAAAAGTAATTTTACTCCTGCTTTTTAATTACTTTTAAAATGCGGCTACTAGGAAAATCACGATTGTGCACGGGCCTGGCACTTGTGGCTCACGTTATGTTTCTATCGGACGGTGCTGAGCTATACCCTTGCAATCAATCCCTGAGCAGCTGGGTTGCTTATAACACCGTGGACGTTCCTTCTTCTCCTCAACCACCTTCCCTGCGAGACATTCCTTGACTCACCCAAGCGGAATTGACCACTTACAAAGTCATATCATAGTCGAATTGAGTATTTACCTGCCTCGTAGCCCTTAGAAAAGTCAACAAATACTTGCATTATAGGAAGTCACTGCCTCCCCAGCCAAAATTCGTTATTTGTGAGGGTTGGGACCACGTCTTACTCACTCCTGGATTTCTAACACTTGGGAGCAGACCAGGTGTGCAGGAGATTCACAGTGGAGTGAATAAATATATCATCGTTCCACACGGACGGTGAGAGAATAAAACCGTGAGAAAAGCGGTGTGTGCTCTGCAGGCAGACAGTTGTCCAAGCATGGGTGATGGATGAGAATGTTGGGAAGCACCTTACAGGATACATCGGAATGGGCCAGAAGGGATGTATCTGTAAAGTGATGCCGGCACTGGTCAACTCAGGCTGCCGTAACACGACACCATCCACTGGGTGGCTTAGACAACAGAAATGCATTTTCCCACCGTTCTGGAGTTTGGACAGTGAGACCAGGGTGCCAGCGTGATTGGCTCCCGGTGAGGACCCTCCTCTTGGCTCGAGGACAGCTGCTTTCCCCTCCATGTGCTCCTGTGGCCGGGAGACAGAAGGTGAGCTCCCAGGTGTCCCTTCTCACAAGGGTGCTGACCCCACAATAGGAGCCCCACCCTTGTGACTCCTCTGACCTCAAGTATCCCCCAGCAGCCCCACCTCCGAACACCAGATAGTTTGCTTTGGATGGACAGTTCGTGGCAGCCGTGATCGAGGCACCTCTGAGTATCGACCATGTTCGCGGAGACGACGCCTTCCCTCTGTCGCCCGCTAGCTACAAGTGAATCGTAAACATTCCAAAAGGCACTGACGCGATGGGAAACGGTGAGTTTCTGCACAGCCGGAGCAGCTGCCTTGGCAAACGCCAGCGTTTCTGGGATCCAGGCCCGCAGAGAACACCAAGATAAACACTCAGGGATCTTACGCTTGAGTTCTCCGCGCACCCCAATCGTAAGGGACTTCTCCTACGGCGTCACCTTCAATTTCTGCTGCTCGACCTGACTCTGATAGAACAGAGCTCGGCGTGGTTCTATCAGTGGTTCTCCAGGAGGAGAACAAAAAGGCCCCAGGATCTTCCCACCAGACCGTTTATGATAGATACAAGATCTATCCGGAGAGACCCCAGACACCATGCCAATTTATAAAGGCGATATGAAGGAATTTCAGGGCATGGTCGATTCGGTTCAGGATTAGAGGAGACAAACTTCTGGGACATTCTGAATGGATGAAATGATTCCTCTTTATTGGAGGGAATATCTGCAGTTACCGTGTCATGAGATCATTACAAGTTGGACACAGAGAACCCAGGAAAGTCCCCGTAACGGTCTCACATCCCTGTGCGTGTGCGAGTTGAACTTGATTGATCGCAGCCCCGCAGAGGAAGGAGCCCTTGTTTGAATCGATAGTTCGTGCAGTGCACGACACTGACGAATGGACCTGCCAGACCCGAGCCAGCAGAGTTTCCCTCCCAGAAATATACTGTGAATATAAAACAGTCCTGGGTTTCGAGGGGAGAGAATTTAATCAGCACTATAATGGCAGAGTTGGTAGAATCTGTCACATCGGTTTCCCCTTCAGAACTCCAGATTACAAAGTGGGATCAACTGTGAACCCCGCAGAGCAAAACGGGTTGGTGCTTGCTTTGCAGCTGCACCTCACGTAGAGTATCTACGCCACGATGTCATTAGCCGGGCACACCCGATCGTCCCAATATCGCCACGTTTCACAGCCACAACCCTTTGCCTTCACTGGGCGGAACCGGCAGCTTCCTTTTATTTCCCTGCTGCGAAAATATTTAAACCCCTCAGCATATTAGACCTCTGGCCGAAAGAGTGGTCCGCATGGTAACCTGAAAGGTTGCATAATAGCAGTCTGGCCAGAGAAGCTTACATTACAGAAGAATTGCTACTGTATAGAAATTATGTATCTTTCTCATCATAAAGGAGGATTGAGTTGCAAAAATACCTTTCAGGCTACAAGGGTGCGAATGGTAGTCATGGAACCAATGCCGCCACGACAGGTGGGTGACCTCCTGCTGTCTTTCTTGACATCATTTCCAGGGAAACCTCCCCGGGATGGAGTGTTTATTTTTAGCAAAGTGGGAGGGAAAATACAAGACGCCTCCCCAACCACTTCTTCCCTTCCTCCATGAAACAAACACCTTTCCCCTGTGTCTCCTCCGGTCTTTATCCATTTATTTATTAAAAAACCGTTCCCCAAAACCGAACAGATGGCTGTTTCACCGCCGCTATCTAAGGCTGGCGCTGTGATGCTCTTCTCGGACTCATGGGCACCTCAGTGGTGCTGAAGGTTCAGGGTGCGTTCTTGGACCGCACCCAGCCCTCGCACACGTAATGCAAAGCTTGGTGTGCACTAGACCCTCACTTTGTGCTGGTTGTTACTGCGCTGATGGAAGTTTAATTAATAACAGGGGGCGTATGTGAACCTGCAAGCCCCCGAAGGTGCCACAGTTTGCAGATAAGGAAGAATTAAATGATGCAAAGACAAAAGCTAAACGGAACCCATGGTGAAGAAGAAAAACCATCTTGCAGCTTGGAAGACGACGGAGAGTGTGATGAAATGTTGACTGTTCCTTAGCTTTTTTTTTTTATTTCAAAATTTTTACAGGGGGTACAAATGTTTGGGTTATATCTATTGCATTTGCACCACCCGAGTCAGAGTTTCAAGCAGGCCCATCCCCCAGACAGTGCACACCACGCCCATTAGGTGTGAATATACCATCCCCTCCTCTCCCGACACCTGCCCGACACCCGATGAATGTTGCTACTATATGTGCACTTAAGTGTTGATCAGTTAATACCAATTTGATGGTGAGTGCATGTGGTGCTTGTTTTTCCATTCTTGAGATACTTCACTTAGTAGAATGTGGTCCAGCTGTATCCAGGATAATATACAACAGGTGCTAGATCAGCATTGTTTTTTTGTGGCTGAATAGTACTCCATGGTATATAGATACCACATTTTATTAATCCACTCGTGTATTGATGGGCACTTGGGTTGTTTCCACAACTTTGCAATTGTGAATTGTGCTGCTATAAACATTTGAGTACAGATGTCTTTATTATAGAATGCCTTTTTTTCCTTCGGCTTTTCAACGGTTTCTTCCCTTGGTGTGAATTCCTTACCCTTCAAGGCTCAATTCGCCTCGGCATGTCCTGTCTTACAGAAAGTCTTTTCCAGGACCCGGAACTGGTGTTAAAACCCGTCCCCTCCCCGTGTGAACCGAGTGTATTTGACATTCCCCTGGTGAGAAAGCTCTGCCCACGCCAAGGGTTCTTCTGCTAACGGAAGGCTGAAGATTCCAGATTTCTTCATAAACTCAGCTACCTGTGGAAGCAAGCCCAGGGACAGTCTTTGAGTGTAAATTAGGGAAGATATGAACAGATTTCTATGGGAAATAGGATGACCTATAAGAAAGCTTATAATGGAGAAGAAAAAGAAAAGGTTTGGGGTCTATGTTCTAGAAGCTGTGTTGCAGCATCCTCATCAATCTTCATCATCGTCACCACCAGCATTTATCGGCAGCCTGCCGTGTGATTCAGAAGGTTTTTCCTTGTGTGTTAGTTACCCCTCAGCCTCTGCAGGGTCGGAGACCCGATTCCCGGGCCCAGTGCAAACAGCAACTCGGGACCCCTTGCTCAGGAAACAGGTGAAAGTGCCATTAAAGGCACTTAAACGTCAACGTTTCCCCTTTCTTCTGAGATCTCTCTCTGGACCCGACATGGTTTGTTTTTTTTATTTATTGCTTCCTGTCATTCAAGGGGAGGGGAAACAGAACTTTAAAATCGTCAGCGTGAGTTTTACAGCTCATGCGTGTATTTTTCAAGGCCGGCGTTACGTGGAAATAGTAGAGAACGTAACTCCTACGCAGGTAGAGAGCTAGCGTGTATTTGGCGGCTGCCGCATGCCCACGTGGAAACACTGCACAGCACTGACGCCACTGTTTTTATTCCACTTCCCGACACGTGCAAATTCCACCAACACTGTCCGCCCGTGGGGTGCTGAGGGTGAGGAACGGCCGGATGGAAAAAGCACCTCGGGGTGTCCGACCCTCTGCCTTCTCCCGGTGTCACCTCTAGGGTACGTGGCTGGCCAAGGCAGGGAAGTGACAAGAGGAGAAGGGAGGTGACTGTATCCCAGGCTGCTTGGTGACCTTGGAGCTCCATTGCCTGCTTCCTGCACCTGCAGCCAGTCCTGGCCTGCTAGGACACTGTTGGCATCGACTGCTCAGCCACAGACATCACCACTTACCTGGGGGACACCTAGAGTCGGGCTCAACCCCCGGACGTCGCAGGGCCACCTGGGCTCGGGCGTCTGGAGTAACACCCTGCACGGACACAGGCAGCTGGGGCAGAGACCACCCTGTGCTTGCTAAGACTGAAGTCTGTGACCTCCCTAAACTCACGTACCGAAGCCCCAACCCCCGTGTGTCTGTATTTGAAGATGAGGAAGCACCTGGGTCTTCAAGAGGTCAGAAGGGTAGAGTGCCGATCCCACAGGACTTGCGTCCCTGTGCAGAGAGACCCCAGCACACTCTCTCTCTCTCTCTGCCACCGAGGACACAGGCGGACGACGCCACCCGTGCACCCAGAGTTGCCCCTGCCAGTCACCAACGACGCTGCCGGCACCTGGATCTCGGACTTGCAGCCTCCAGAACCGCGAGAAGTGAACGTCTGTTGTTTGCGCGGCCCGGTCCGTGGCGTCTTTTTACGGCAGCCGGGACCAACAGCGGGTTTCCTTCTCGCCGTCACCTGCGCCCGGCGTCCCACCTGACCTCTCCGCAGGGCACAAGCCCAAAGATGAGGTTGCCGAAAACGTCGAGCCGGGGACGGCAGGGCACGGAGCCAGGTGAGGCTGTTGTTCTCATTTCACTGTAGAGCAAACTGACTTCGGTTTGTAGCCAATATCGGTCCTTCTCTACAAGTGCAGGAGGAGTTAGAGACATGTCTTGTTCGTGCTTTCATTGAAATAAATCTTATTCTGAGCCTCCTGGGGGGAAACGTGGTCTCGGTTCGTCTGGGGGTTGCTGGAACTCAGGACGCCGAGCTGCCGTGTGGGAGCAGGTGTGCGCTGTGAGTGCCTGGCACGGGCCGATCCCAGCGTCCTCTGGACTCGGGAGTCTTTGTCTTTCCCTGCAGAAGAGACATGGGTGGACGAGGCGGGACTTGGCCACCCCAGGTCACAAATGCCGCCGCTGCCGTGCCCTGGTGGTTTGCCAGTGTTTCCAGGGCCTCTCTTCTCCGTCTCCATCTCTTTCCCCCTCACGGGCTTCCGGAATCTCTCCAGACTTGCAAGAACATCCACTTTTCCTCCGTCCTGGAGAATTTTGCGTAGTGTTTTCAGGCAGTTTGCGACTGGACGAAACAGAGAAAGAGCAGTTAAGAAGTGGCTGTTCCACCTAAAAACCACCCAAAAAAAAAAATTCCATGCTCTGAACGTCACGCAAAAAAACACTTGGAAAACACTGGTTGAGCAACAGTAAATATATTTCCAGACCTTTGATGCTTACCGAGCATTTGGTGAGCCGAGAGGAAGTCCAGGCTGGTTATAAAGCATGGTTTTTACCTGGCTTCTCTGACCATAGGATATGTTATTTTCCACACATGCCTATTAAGCGATGCCTTCATTAGCCTTTGCAGCAGAATTTGGGAAATGCTGGTCTACGTCATTGCATTCCATACCATCTCCCGAAGTGACGTGCTCATCATAGCAGAAGGCTAATATGCATGTCATGTATAAAAGAAATAAGATTAGAACAAACTAAAAACCCAGAAGTCCGTGTTTTAAGTAGATCTGCAGCACCACGGAGGAGAAAATATCCATTCGAGCAGTCAGCAAACTTTTTTCTGCAGGGGCCGGACGGTAAAAGCTCCAGGCTTTGCAGACCACGAGGTCAGGACTCAACTCTGCCATGGAAATGTCAAGGCAGACGCAGACCAGTGCCACTCAGCGGGGAAGACTGTCCCCCGGCAACTCTGTCTGCAGAGAGGCTGGTGGGCAGGGTGCTGCCCAGGGCAAGAAGTTTGTTCCCCTAGAGGAGGAATCTCTGTCTGTGGGTGAGAGTCACAACTCTCCGGAGTTGCCCTGTGTGAGATTGGAGCCCTTGAATCAATCTGGGGAGAGACAAGTGACTAGAGCTGGCTCATTCAAAAGATTTACCGTGTTTCCCCGAAAAGAAGACCTACCCATAAAATAAGCCCTAGCAGGATTTCTAAGCATTTGCGCAATAGAAGCCCTACCCTGAAAATAAGCCCTACCCCATAAAATAAGCCCTAGCAGGATTTCTAAGCATTTGCGCAATAGAAGCCCTACCCCGAAAATAAGACCTAGTGATGGGCGTGGCTACGCGGCGTATCTGCACAACCCATGCATTTCATTGAGGAGCGGTAAAGAACACGAGCAGCCCTTCTCATCTGCCCCATGAGAGCTCTATTGCTCGACAGGAGAGATTGGGGCCAATGGTTCTAAAGAAAATAGAGTCGCAAGAAATTCAGGATGGAATTCGGGGTTTGGAGAGTTATGATGATGTTCCAGAAGAAGACGACTTCACTATATTTGAATAAATGTAGATTGTTATACCGTACTTAAAAAAATAACACATCCCCTGAAAATAAGCCCTAGGGTGTCTTCTTGAGGAAACATAAATATAAGACCCTGTCTTATTTTTGGGGAAACACGGTACTTATGCCAGGTGGATACATTCTGGGGATTTCATGGACGGTTCGTAACAGTGTGTCATATACTTGTTATTTCTGTGTCCTGCTTCCAAAGACTTCCTCGGAATTTATGGTTCTCCCTTAGATATAGATAGATGAAGCTTGGCAATGGGATCTGACAATCAAAGGACCAATTTTACCGTCTCCTGATAAATTCTGCAAAAATGTGTCTAGGAAAAAGGAATATTCATCGCCCATTGCCATCTGCTCTGAAAATTTGGAGACGAAATTAGAGGAAAATCTGAGATGATGGAAAAGTCGCATTCTACATCATGCTACGCAATTTGCTGATTTCAGATGCTTTTATCACAAGAAAGGGTAACCATGTGAGACGATAGATACGTTAATTTTCTTGACCGTAGTAACCATTTCATTATGTGTGAATATATCAAAACATCCTTCTGTACACCTTACATCTATAACAATTCTTTTAAAATATGTTTTCCATGGTAGGTTATAAACTCTGAAGTTCAGAAGGAAAATAACTTCCGTTTGGTCCCCGGAGGCGGCAATAGTTAAGTTAGAGAAACAGAAGCGTGTTTAGTATTTATACTTTACGGTGGATCTTTACTGATGTGGGCTCCCTAGTTTTTTCCTCCCTTTCCTTACTAGCAGCTCCTCAGTGCGTGCGGTGAGCCCTCACCCTGAAATCCAAATGCACCCCAGCAGCATCCGACCCAGGCCACGCTTTATCACAGGATCCCCATCTTCTTGGCCACAGCCATTACCCTGCAGATGGGTTGGTGACCAAATTTACTGCAAAGTGAATTGTAAACCTTTTGTTTACATCTTGATGAAAAGAATGTTCTCTTTCTTCTGCACAGGTGTGTGGAGGGATACGCCCAGGGCACATCTGCAGTCAGCTGGTCACCAGCATAGGAGGAAGCAGGTAAGGACGGGCAATGGAGGGAGGGGGCTGGCGGCGTTCATGGCTGGAGCTCCGGGTCAGACCACGCCTTCCCACGGGACAGTGTAGCCCTGCATGGCTGACTCTGTGTGGGTGGGTATTTTCCACGACTTGAACGAAGCAGATTCTTCATTGATGCATACAGTAGATAATTTGCAGTAATTTCCCTCTCTTGTTTAATCATAATGTAGAGCTTTATCGTCATCGTGCAAGTTTTTAAAATTTTTTTTTGAGACAGAGTCTCACTCTGTTGCCCGGGCTAGAGTGCCGTGGCATCAGCCGAGCTCACAACAACCTCCAACTCCTGGGCTCAAGCGATCCTCCTGCCTCAGCCTCCCAAGTAGCTGGGACTACAGGCGTGTGCCACTATGCCTGGCTAATTTTTTCTATTTTTTAGTAGAGACGGGGTCTCACTCTTGCTCAGGCTGGTCTCGAACTCCTGAGCTCAAACGATCCACCCGCCTCGGCCTCCCAGAGTGCTAGGATTACAGGCATGAGCCACTGCGCCCGGCAAGTTTTTAAATACTTTTGAAAGCATGAAAATTAAGCATCCGTGCACAATACTGGGTGAAAAAGAGTGGGTGGGAGGACAACAGCTGGAATCGTGTGAAGGCCCTCGGCGAGTCACGCCTTCTGGAAGCCTTCTGTGGCCTGACGTGAGAGGATAAATGTACCCCTGGAAATAACAGGGAAATCTGTAGTGCCGACCTCTATTTATTTCCATCTGGGAGAGAGAATTTGAGTGAATGTTCACAGGCCCTTACATTTCAACTTTGCTGGGAGTGGTGTTCACGGCCGAGAATGACGCCTTGGCTGTGTTCTATAAAGCAGCCTGACGGTGAGACCGCCCTGGTGAGGCAGATTGCTTAACCTTCTCTTTCCCAGATCGTCAATATTTACTAACGTCAAACAGCGACCGCAAAAAGGCCGTTGGTAACAAGCAACAGGGGAATCCCTCTGGCCGCTTTATATCTCACTGTGAAAGTATAAAAAGCTCCCAGACACAGGCCATGAGCGTCTTCTGGCAAAACATGACAAAGTGGTTTCATTATCTGGGCTGCTTAGTAAATGGTCCCTATCAAGTGGTGCAATAAGTCTCCTTCTAGAGAAAAGGTCCTTGTGAGCGTGGGGAAAACAAAACGCCGCTCTGCATCATTGTTGTTGCTGCTCAGACCATCACGGGCGGTGGAGTTACTCTCTCCCTGTGCTCAAATGTGGCTGAAACGAATAATCCATGCAGGCAAAGTGCTGATATGCAAGCGTGCAAGTATCTTTCTTACTGGTTGGTCTATATGCTGGGAGCCCCTAGCTGTCTTAGTCCATCTGGGCTGCTATAACCAAGTACCACAGACAGGCAACTTGTAAATGACAGAAACGTATTCCTCACAGTTCTGGAAGTGGGAGGTCCAAGGTCAAGGTGCTGGCAGGTTTGGTGTCTGGTGAGGGCAGCTCTCTGCTTCCCAAACGGCATCCTGTGGCTGCATCCTCTGTTAGGGAGCAAAGCTGTGTCCTCACGTAGTCAGGGGCCAGAAAGGCAGAAGGGATGAAGCTGTGAGCTCATGTGGAAGACAGGATGGAGGGGTCTGAAGTCTCTCTTATAACGGCGCAAATCCTATGCATGAAGCTGGAGCCCTGGGGCCCTAATCACCTCCCCAGGTGGCCCGACCTTCCAACACCATCGCCTCCTCGGTGATTAGGTGTCCACACTCAGATTTTGCAGGGAGTTAGCAAAGCTTTGTGATCATTCAAATCTGAGCTTATAACTGGCTGGTTCAAAATCCTCCAAGGGCCCTCAGCTACAGCATCACCTGTGTGTCACCTCTGTACCCACCACAGCACGGGGACTCTGGGGGTGCAGTTCACCTCGTCACTTCTTGCTGGGGTGGAAGCTCCATAAGGAAAGAAAAAATAATACTTTATATTAAGGAGACACGGAAAACATTGTGGAGGAGGGGAAGAAGTAAAAGCGAGGTACATGGCCATTTTCTGTAATCAAAATGCAATAAATATTGCTGCAAAATGGAAATTAATAAGCAATGATTAAGGGATAGCATGTATGGTTGTACGGGTAAATAAAAAATAATAATTGAAAGGATAGAGTGTGCTCTCCTGTGGAGGAAGCCCGGGGGACTTTGGTACCTTATAAAATGTGTGGAGTCTTTAAATTAGGGGCAAGGAAGAACTCTATGAAAAATAAAAGCTGAATTAACCACTTCGGTACGGCGCTCACCGGCTGCGAAACCTTGCCCACAGCCGGCACTCACAGTCCGCATGAGAGTTTGTGCTGTGCATTGACGACGAATCCGCTTTGCTCTTGTGTGATGAGGAAA
>VBSM01001927.1:1156687-1174721 GCA_008086735.1 Cheirogaleus medius | reverse complement strand
TATATGTCCACTTAGGTGTTGATCCGTTAATACCAATTTGCTGGTGAGCACATGCGGTGCTTGTTTTTCCGTAGTTGAGATACTTCACTTAGTAGAATGGGTTCCAGCTCTATCCAGGAAAATACAAGAGGTGCTAGATCACCATTGTTTCTTAAATCTGAATAGTTCTCAGGGAGGAGCTTTCTTGCCCTGTGTCTGTACACAGACTCTGGTTCTGATCGGAAGCATCTTTCCCGCCCACGACCCGGCTGGACCCCCACCCATCATTCGGGCTTCAGTTAAGAGAACACCTGTTCTACACAAGAGCATATTCTGAGCCCCTTTTATGTGATTGTCTGTGCTTAGTCACATTACAACGTTTTTTCATAAAATCCAGTTATGTCTGCCGTTTGAATTCCCTGCATTCTTGTCAATCCCAGGCACCTGTTGTAAGGTAATAGAGCAGGTGGGCTACGTAGGTACTAATGCACAGTTCTAGCCCCAGAAGTTAGCAGACTGCCCAGCACGCAGCGTGGCGTGAATGCGTATGATGGCTAGAGAAATGCGCGTGTGTGATGTTTTCCAGCAGGTGTCTAGGTTTATCTCTAAGGCCTCTTCCACGACTGTTCAGATTACACGGGGCTCCACCACGATGTGAGTTTTCAGTCTGGCTTAAGATAATGAGAACCTTAAGATGGGCAAATCTGTATTTTGGCTTGTTTCATTTGGCTTCAGGTTAAAATAAAACCGCAGCTTCTTCAAAACTCATTCAGTAGTCTGTGTACCTAATATATTCAACTTCAAAGGGACTGTAAAAATGCTCTATTTTTTGACAAAAAATTTCTATAATAAAGAAAAGCTATGTTCCCTTAAAATTTTTAGAAATTGTAGTTTGTTCCAATTATGCTTTTATTTTATTTCTAAATGCCTTAATGAAAAAAAAAAAAAGCAAAACACATGCAAACCATCAACAGCTATGAAACAATAAGCCTCTGTAGATAGTTTGGAAAATTTATTTTATTGTAGGTTTATTATAAACATAAATATGCTTTTGTAGCTGTAGCATTTGAAACTCTGCAATCGTAATGGTCAAAATGTTATGTGTGTGGTTTTTTAATGCATTATTTAAAAGGGGTAATTTTCTTTAAAGGTCTTTTGAAAAAAAAAATCTGTTTTCTTCTGACATTTCACTCCGAGCATTAATCTTTATTGCAAATGCACCTTTTAAAATTGACATGAAATGATTAATAGTCTTTTCTTTTCCTCTGAAATAATTTTCTTCATGGTATCCATGCAAACATAAGGTTTCTCAGTCCTTGCAATCAGCTCTCCCTGCTAGAAGCAACCACTTTCAATTCTTTGTATAATTTCTTCTGGTTGTTTCCAACATATCTCTAACTAATATGCCAATCAAGAGACCCAACCAATAATATTTATATAGTTATGTCTTGATTATTGCATTTCAGACTATATGCACTTGATTACTACTACAGTAAAACTATTGTAAAATATGTACATATGTGTGTATGTGGTATGTGTGTGTATATATAAAGTACAGTATGTGTGTGCATATATATATATATATATGGAGAGAGAGAGAATACTGGACTTTATAATACTAATGTTAGGAAGAAGGAGGTCTAAACTTAGAATTATTAGAAAATTGCTAATTTGAGGACCCACCTTTATTTGTCAATATCTGCGTTCAAACAAACCTGAGTTGAAATCCCAATCATAATTTGATAGCTTTGTGTCTTTGGAAAGTCCCTATAAACTCTGCAAATCACAGAGTGCCATGTAATTGTGTGAGTGAATACCCCCCGACCAGAGCCGTGTTACACGAGATGATGTTACGTGAAACGGCCAGGCATCTGGCTTGGCACATACAAGATGCTCGGTGAAGATTCTCACCTTCCCGATCCATTCGCTTTCCCAAGTCAGGGAATGACGCTACTTTTTCAGCGTCTTCATGCAACATTATCACTAGATCAATTTTAACAGGTGAGCTTATTACTTTCTATGGGTGTTTACATCATGCGGAAGAGCTTGAAATTAAGTGATGAAGTCCAAATTAATAAATCCATAATCGCAGAAAGACATCAGACAAACATATCTGGAGACTGGGCACCTGGTGCCAGGATCTCTCCACCACTGCAAATCTGATCACCCCCCACGTTCTGTGCGTCACCAGAAAATAAACCCAAGCGTTGCTTATCTTTCTGCCGCAGGGTTTCAAAACGTGGTTTTTATCCTGGAGGTAAGATCCGCAGAAGAAGATGGCAATAAGCGTAAGCTGCTTTTAAACTGTATTCCTTCAGGGAAAACGTGGAAATACAGAATTAGAACGCTTACCTTGTTTGCAGAGTGATTGAGGACCTCGTAAATGTGCTATGCTTTACGCTTAGAGTTGGGAACAGGTGTTTCATTCCGGATTGGGACGACAGTCATGCAAGGGGGGAGGGTGCTGAAAATACATCACACAGCAGGTGTGGCCTGAAGCAGTTTCACCTGCCAGCAGTGAGCAATTCCTGCCCTTCCCTCCCTCTGACAGGACAGTGAGTCAGGCTCAGGGTGGCCCAGGAGCGGGAAGATTCCCGGGCTGATGGGCAGGTCCAACCCATCCACTCTACACATGTCCCCGGTCCTGCTACGAGGATAAAGTCACCCGCACACAAATTATCCTCTTAGGTCCGTTCCTTAACTCTCCACGCATCCTCTCCGTACTTCCAACCCTGCCACTTCTCCTCCAAATAGTTATCAGGGCCTTTGATAAATATAACCGTTCTGTGCGTCCGGGGGCTGTGGAAATTACCCCAAAGTGAAAAGAGCAGCTTCTCTGTGCTGGCTCGTACGTTGGAATCAAATTTGGCTTCCAACTGAATGCAGGAAGGGCCTGCAAAACATAAAACCTGAAAGCATCCAGTTTTATTCTGCCAGATTTGCTGGCTGGTTAGCTGGTGGTGGCATCTTCTATTCTAAAATAGGGAATAAGCGAGCAGCGAATTTCCTTTTTATATCTGTGTCTCGGGAAGCATTTAAGTCGGGAAAATCTAGCGTACGTAAAAGCAAAGAAATCTGCGCTCTGTCTCAGCTCAAAAATGAACATAGGTGTAGGTCATATTTTATTTTTATTTTAAATATTTCATTGATAAATATTGCATATATTCAAGGTATACATGAAGATTTGGTATGTATTTATATATATACACATTGTGTAACGATCACAATCAAATTTATTAGCACATCCATCACCATCCATGATGTACGTTCGATCTGCAGAACTTGTTCATCTTACAAATGAAACTTTGTACCCTGTGACCAGCATCTCCCCGTCTGTCCCTCCCCCTACTCCCAGCCTCAGTTTACCACTGCTCTGCTGTCCGTTCCTATGAGTTCGACTGTTTTGGATTCCACATGTAAGTGAGGTCACGCAGTATCTGTTTGTCCATATCTGGCTTCTTTCACTTAACATAATGCCCTCCAAGTTCATCCATGTTGTCTGAAATGGCAGAATTTCTTTCTCTTTTTTTTGACATTTTACTATTCCATCGTGTGTACGTGTATGTATATATTTTAAATCATCATGTGAAAAACACAAACGATGGAGCCAATGGGGGAGATGGTGTCTAGTATACCGAAACCAACACGTCGTCACTATTCAGAAGAATATAACAGAATCCTCACAACACAACACTCATGATGTGTAGGATAGAACCAGCTCAGAAGTTCATTGCTGCCAGACCAGACTGCAAGAAATGCTAACGGAAGTTTAATGAGTTTTCCAGGCTGCAAAATCTAGATCTTCAGAAACAATTGATGAGTATTAAGAATGATAACTATTCATGTAATCTGAAAATGTCTTTATTTTATATGAATTATTGAATAACATTTTTTTGTTGAATAGAAATCTCTTAGTTGATAGTTTATTTTTTTATTTTTATATTTTGACTAGAATTTATAGCTGTTACATGAGGGAGGTGAATTTATTAACCACTTCGGTACTGCACTCACCGGCCGCGAAACCTTGCCCACAGCCGGCACTCACAGTCCGCACGATAGTTTGCGCTGTGCATTGACGATGAATCTGCTTTGCTCTTGTGTGATGCGGAAAGCTTTAAAGCACTGAAAGCTTGTTTTACTTTACAGGAAGCTTTAGGAAAATAGCTATAATAACTCCTACTAAGGACTTGTTAAAAGGTCACAGATTCGTAGTCACTTATTAGCTGAACGTGCACACTGCAACTGCAGAGATAAAAGCTGTAAAAGTAAAAGCTTTTGGCTGTCGGCTAAAGTCCACGCCTGGCTGTGCGCCTTCATCTGTGGCTGTCGGCTATAGTCGACGCTCATACCAAAGTAGTTAAAAGCTCACTACTTCATATCTAAAGCATAACTTCAAACACCTGTATTTGACAAAAAGTATAAAAGTCCTCGCTGAATATTGCAAATCTAAACCTGTTAGACGAGTAGCCGACGTACACAAGCTGACATGTACACAGTTACCTTTCATGAAACCTGCATTTGGTGGAGTTACGAAGCAAAACTCAAAATGACAGAACAGTTTATGCTGCTTAGAATTCATAGTGGAGAGAATAAAAACAAAATTATATAAAGAACTTGCAGAAATAACACAGCCCCAGAGGGAAAGAGAGAACACCCTGAAACAGAGAAACTTCCCTTAGCAGTAAAGGAAATAAGGAAAGAAAAAGGAAACTTCGACTATTTTGTGTACTGCCTCTATTTACCAAGACATGGCTCTTTGTCCTGTTTTTTTTTTTTTTTTCCTTTATTGGAGGCGGAGGTGTTTTAGTGGCATCCCTTTGTATGTAGTTATATAATACATGCAAGAGTCCATTGAATAATAGATAATCTTAGTATCTGCAGATGTAGGGGCTCAGGAAATATTTATTTGCTAAATTAATGAAAAAGCATTCATTATAATGAATAAACATTTGTAACTTAATACTATAGAATCAACTAGCAAATTATATATTATACAATTATCTTACATATACTATTTACATATAATATTTCTATATATAATAAAGAGCATATACAATCTAGTTAGACATATTCAGACATCTGCACCTTTATATTCATTGATGCCTCAGGGGACAGGAGGGCATGTGGGGACGGGGATGTCTCTGGGCTGAGGGGCTTGCAGAGTGCGAGGGGGCTGCTCCCACCACACCAGGGGATGTGCCCCCAGATCTGGTGGCTACACCTGCAGAAACTCAGGCAAAGTAGCTAGAGACCCCCCGGAGCACTCTGCATTCTCCAAGCCAACCTTTCACGGTGCCTTGAAAAGGTGACTCCAGAGCTTGCCGGGCTGTCCATCAAATGGATACTTTGTTGCCAACTTAGCGACACACCTCAATGGATCTGAGGAAGAAATGGAGACCCCGGAACGGAGGAATGGTACACGAGAAGCCGCAAATCTCTAAAAGCCGAAATCAATAAATTACAAGCAAGTTAACTTCTATCAAGTCATGATGAGAGCTAGAAAATCTTTAACTTCTTTGCAACTCTAAAATCCTGTAAATCTATGAATTATTAAAACGGGAAAATACTTCCCCACATGGATATGAGACACAAACATTCTTAATTATTATTGATTATGGGTTACTATATGTTTATATTAATTAAAACATATTAAATATCGGGAGCCTAATAGCTGATGCTGAAATATTTTTAGTGATAGTTTGAAAGATCATTCTTTTGTAGGGTTTTATGTAGTCTTAACTTTTAATCCTTCATTGATGGTTGACGCTTCCCCTGATATTTCCATGTAATCCCCATTAATACTCTCTCATGAATTACCACTTAATTAAAATATATAATCATGCTTTAATTCCTTGTTTGTTTCCCTAAATTCTTTGCTATTTATTAATAGACAACGGAGCATAATATTTGCATTTTAATTAGCTTTTTTGTAGTTCATAATCATTCGTTATTGCCTTTGTGTCTGTTCACAAGCAATAGCTAATTCCCTAATCTGTTAATCTATACTTGGACTCCATGACGGCTCTATCTTGTGATTTCTTACTCAACTGAGAAAGTATTTACTGAGGCTTTCTTTCTTTGCTGAATGCTCTTTTACATTACTGCTCAGACTTCATAAATTCTCAACATATTAAATTGCAAAAATCCATTGCTTTGCCATTTAAAATCTCTTTAATCCTGGGGATAGTGGGGACCACCTAGAAATTAATGGGTGCTAACCAAAACCCTTAAGTGATTTCATCATTTTCTCACTTTTCACAATAGGATTCTTTCATTTGATGGTATTCATGGGGAAGCTCTAACTGCTTACGTATAAATTATAATCTATAGCTTTCTTGGTCATGGACTGTTAGACATCAGGGCAGCTAGAGTTTTCTTTCTTCCTTTCTTCTTAGAGATGAATCAATTCTGTAACATTCCATAACCTTGAGCAATCAGCCTCCGTCCTTCGATAAAGATCACCGATGCTGTCGTTCAATAAATGACTCCCAGCTAGATGGGTCAATACATGAGCTCCAGACCATTTTTGAAAGGGTTTTTGGAAAAATGAATTTGAAATAAAAACAGTTTGATTAAAAGACGTTATCTCATTTCATTTTTAAAAATATTAAAACCATAACTTTATACGAACATAAAAACGAACTCACGCCAAAGACTCTATTCATTTAGATTAGTTAGTGCGTGAACCAGCGAGCTATTAAAACTAGTTCAAACACCGTCTGGGAGTAGGTGAACACAGAGGCCATTTAATAAAGGATATCAGGATACGATTTCGGTACTAAATACCAAGCCGGTGCATGTGAAAAAGAGCAGTCAGATATCACCTTTCCATTTGTCTTTTCCATTGGGTGGAAATTATTTGCACCTGTACCAGAAAAAAAACAAAAACAACTTTATAAGGTCATCTCTTTCCCTACAAAGTTGGAAAATAGTCCATTAGACCAAAAAAAAAAAATCAGTCAAAAGTTCAAGGCCAAGACTACCTATTTCCAAGTTTGAGATAATTTTTCTAACAAAGCATTTTTAATGAGTAAAAAGGAAAAAACAAACACGTATTTCACAACAAGGAAGTGGGGTCTTCTGTAGCTCACTGGTGAGTGCTGGGTGGGTACCAGTAGGACGGCTCAGTCTTCTCAAGCTTTCAGCTACCTGGGAAAACGTCCCAGAGCTATCAGAGTTTTCTGTATTTTTAAAATAAAATTCTAGCAAATAGTTTGTTTTTTTTTCAGGATTCACCATCAAATTGGCACTAACTGAACAACACTGCGGTGCTCACGTGGCAAATAGGAGTTTCTTTGAAAAAGTTTTTGATTTATAAAATACCACAAAATTAAAAACAAAACAAAGCAACAATTAAAAAAAAATCCCTTGGGCTCCAGTTAGTATCTCTTACACAGCTGAATATAAATTTGCCCAGGAGGAAACTCTGCCCCCTGGGATACTAAACTTTCTATTTACTTTTAACAATGCCTCTGTTTGCTGGGATTTGCCTCCCTGGAGTGTGGGGAGTGGCTACTGCCCCCAGGCAAATTAAACATTTACAAGATTGACTTTCAAGCTTGAGTCCCCTGGGTTTTCTCCCTGAAACCTGAGTGCTCTAGCTCTTAGTTAAAGCTGTGATTTCTCAGCAGCTTTCTGAGTCTGTTTCTTTACCGGGTTTCCTGGTACTAGAAGTGACATTGTGTGGGGGGAAGAGCATACCTCTAACCCTTCTTAGGGAGAGGCAAAGTTATACAATGTATCCAAAATGTAAAAAAAAAAAATATTTTGTCAGATGGAGGGCGGGAGAGGGGAGGAAGTGTAGAGTTACATAATGTGAGCGCGCGCGCGGGCCGCCTCGGGATTGGACTTGCTTGAAGCTCTGGCATGTGGGGGGGGGGAGGGATGGTAGGGGCAATGTATGTAACCCTAACAATATTTGTACCCCCATTATATGATGAAATAAAAAATAAAAATATAAAAAATAAATAAAAAGAATAGAAGTGACCGTCCGGTCCCTGTTGCTGGTTGGAAAATCATTCGCTTTCTTTTGTTGAGGAGCTTCGTGTCTTTGATAGTTGACAAGACAGACACAGAGCTCAGACCTCGTAGCAGAGGGGAGACTGTGACAAATGTCTAACCTGATGCCGAGTGCTGGTGAACCTCTGCGATGAGACACCATTCGGATGCACCAGGTGGAGACAGGTGAGGCGGGAACAGTGCTGCTAACGTCCTCACTCGGTACAGGGAGTGGGGAGTCCGGCAAGCGGAGAAAGGTTGACATGCTCCAAGAAGATTCAGGATGGGCTTTACGGGGGAAACGTATCCAGAAAGTCAGCCCACATGTGCCTTCTCAGGAGTTCACACCTATCCCGGGTCAGGAGGACCAGGTCCCCTTGGCTCAGGGCAGGGTGTCTGTCCTCTCCTGGGAGCAGCGGAGACTCCTCTTTCAAAGAAGCACCTTCTCCTGCCTGTTCAGTTCGGATCCGCCACGCCGCGTGTGTGAAAGGTACTAACACGTGTTGGCGCTGCGTGCATGCCGTCCCGGTTCAGCCACCCGCCGGCATCAGCAGCAGCATCAAATAATTTGGAATTCCTCTCTCACCTTGTGTCACACACGGCACCCTGACATATGCCACCTGCAATGATCTGAAAGCGTAAACGAAAAAGTAACCACATTCATCTCTCCCCGCAGCGGGGACGTCTGACATCATGCGTTTCCTAAAATCAAACGTGCCGCCTCCCACTTGAGACACGGTCACTCAGGTTTCCACATTGTGTTGGCCGCTTTCAGGGACGTTTTATTCTAAACCTGAGAAATATGACTCAGATTGTCCAGTGACAGTAGATATGAGAAACGGTAGGAAACAGAGTAACTGTGGAAATTGCATTTTCGTTTATGTGCCAATAGTTATTGAACTGTGAAGATGGACCAAAAGCTTGCTTTTGGGGCACACAGTAGGGTTCGTACAAGACAAAGCCTGTGCCCCCATGGAACTCATTCCTTACCAGGAAGACAAGAAAAAAATGTACAGTATAATATCAGCTATTAAATATCCCTGCTCTGAAATTATCTTCGCTCCCCGAGATGTTGCACGCTCCTCAAACTGTTCTTCAACTGTGCTTTTCTTTGTTTTTTTTTTTTGTTTTTTTTTGAGACAGAGTCTCACTCTGTTGCCTGGGCTAGAGTGCCCTGGCATCAGCCTAGCTCACAACAACCTCAAATTCCTGGACTCAAGCAATCCTCCTGCCTCAGCCTCCTGAGTAGCTGGGACTACAGGCATGCGCCACCATGCCCAGCTCATTTTTTCTATATATTTTTAGTTGTCCGGCTCATTTCTTTATATGTTTAGTAGAGATAGGGTCTCACTTTTGCTCAGGCTGGTTTCGAACTCCTGACCTTGAGCGATCCACCCACCTTGGCCTCCCAGAATGCTAGGATTATAGGTGCGAGCCACCACGCCCTGCCCAATTGTGCTTTTCATTCTCTCGATGTCTGGCTCACCGATAGTCATCTTCTTCCTGTCTTAACATTCTCAACCAGAATTCCAGTTTCCAGGGTACTCGGG
Source organism: Cheirogaleus medius (assembly GCA_008086735.1). NCBI lineage: Eukaryota > Metazoa > Chordata > Mammalia > Primates > Cheirogaleidae > Cheirogaleus > Cheirogaleus medius. The sequence continues at coordinate 1,165,194 of VBSM01001927.1, read as the reverse complement.
AAATGCCAATCTGTCTTCTAGTTAAGCAAATAACAAATTCACAAACACAGAGAAAATAACCGAACATCGCTTTCTAAACAAATAAGCAACATAGAATTTCATCCACCGGGGTGGCCAGACTCTGGCCGGAGCTTGGTTTGCCCTCCAGGGCCAACGGGCTCTTGAAGGCTGCATTTGTTCGTGGCTTTTAGAATGTTTGGTCCCAGAAACGTGCATCCGTTTTGTTTCTTGCTTCTCTGGGGCTCACCTGATCTCAACGTGATTTGCTTCTAAGTTCTGCCCAAGATCAGGTATCCTCAGCATGGGAACTTCCCTCCTGCAGAGCTTACCTGAGCTTATTAAATGTGCTCGACACACCGAATTGCGTTGTCTGCCGTACACTTCACAAGCTCTGCCCACATCTTCCTATTTTCACACACCTTTGCCAGACTCTCCTTTTCTAAACTTCCATTTTATTTTCTGTCTTCCTTGGTCAGTGCACATAGACTCAATGGTTCACCAGACGTTAGGGCTTAGCTGTCTTACCCAACTCTGGTTAGCTCTCTCGCTGGATTCATTGACGTCCACCCAAACCCAATTTGTGTCTCTCTAAGAAATCTCTAAACCTTCCTCTGCGCTCTCTGAAACTGTCGGCTGATTATCAGCAGAACTCCCCGGATCATAAACACCTTCTCCGAAAATGTTGTCTTCATCTTATCCAACCTTATTCTCTGCAGGGGACTCTATTCCCTGTGCCTTCTGCACCCTCCTGCCCCTCTCCTCGTCCGTCCCGTGGTTTGGGGCGCTCCAGGGCAGAGTGAACCTTCTTTCAGCTGTTGCTGCTGTTTCTAGACCGTTTTCCCTCTAACCTCTCCAAACCACTCTGCCGTCATTTTTTTCCTGAAATATGCAATTGACTTCTGACTATAAAGTGGAAATGTGATTGCCACTCCCCTGCTTCCATCCAATAACATTGTACCCTTTGCCTTATTCATGGCAGTTGTTAAGATCGTTTGCAGCCACATCAGCGAGGAAGAGATATGTTAAAAATGACGTACATTTAATTGTTGTTGAGCCCTTGGGTTTGAGTTTTTGAGACTGTTTCTTCTTCCATAAAATGAGATGTGGAAACAACCCAAATGCCCATCAATACATGAGTGCATTAATAAAATGTGGTGTATGTATACCATGGAGTACTATTCAGATATAAGAAACAACGGTGATATAGCACCTCTTGTATTTTTCTGGATAGAGCTGGAACCCATTCTACTAAGTGAAGTATCCCAAGAATGGAAAAAGAAGCACCACATGCACTCACCAGCAAATTGGTATTAACGGATCAACACCTAAGTGCACATATAAGAATAAGAATAATATCTATCGGGTGTCAGGCAGGTGGGGGGAGGGAATGGGTATATGGTATATACATACATAATGAGTGTGATGCACATCAACTGGGGAATGGACACGCTTGAAGCTCTGACTTGAGGGGGGAGGGGAGGCAAGGGAAATATACGTAACCTCAACATTTGTACCCCCATAATATGCTGGAAAAAAGAAAAAAAGAAAAAAAATAAAAGTAAAGAAAAAAAGAGATCTTCCCCCAGTGCGTTTTTGTCTGCACGTTTTACATCCCTTTGAATAGCCCCTTTTGTGTCACTCCCGATAAACGCTTGCTTTGTGTCCGGATGCTTCCAAAGGTGCAATCACTCACGTATTGAACCGGCCTTTGTGCCAGGCCCGTATTAAGTACTGAGGATGCACAAGTCCGGAGACAAATAGGGTGGATCGAACACCTTCCAGGGCCTGGTTTGGAGCTTCGCTTCCGTGTGTCAGATAAAAGGTTTTGTCTTCCGCGACTCTTCCTTCTGGGAAGCTGCCTGGATGGAAATGAATATTCGTTCCATGTGGCTCTCACTCTGCTCAGAGACCATGGTGATGGGAAAAGGTGCGAAGCCAGCCGACCGACTTCCCTGGGATGCTCCTCTCGGAACTGACTCACCATTGCTCACTTTCTGTGGGATTGGCTGTGAGCCGAGGGTTCCAGGCAACCTGGACACATTTTCTATCTCCCTCCCCAGACACGGGGTGCAGAGCAGCAGGGAGGACCCCACTTGGGGGTGAGCTGGGGGTGCAGGTACCCTACCCCCCCCCCCCCCCCCCCCCGTCCAGGACCGCGTGTGGTGTTGGCTGCACAGCAATGAGACTTCCAGGTAACACAGGGATAGGTGGAGTTTGAGAGACACTGATCTCGGGAGGTCAGGAAACAAAAAGAACAAAGCAAATGAACAAGCACAAAAAATAGAAGTTTCCGTTAATGTCATTTCTGCTCCGGACTCATCCATGCAATGCCCAGCCTTTCCCTGGGTCTTCCCGTCCGATCAGCTGACAAGACAACCTGACTTCTTCAGATATCAGCCTCTGGTGCCTGTTTTGTTGTCTTGTAAACACACTGTCCTGATTACGGCCCTGCAGTCTGTAGCTGCAGCTTTTCCTCGTGGGTATTCGATCTGCAACTAGTAGATCCAATTGGTTTCTTTTGAATCTTACATCTGCAATCCCTTTTCTATGGTACCCTCCCTCAATCAAAGCAAATGGTAACTGATGGTGTGTTTTTTAACACACTCTGTACAAAGATGAGGCAAAGAGAAGAAAGTCAATTTGCTGATCCGATTTGCAGATTTAAGTGTCTGTCATTTGCTGGATTTTACCTTTTAAGACCATTCATCTCCTAAAACCTGAACCCCGGAAATAAAGGGCATCTTCTAATGTGAAACTTCCAAGCTATTTTCATTGTTATAAATTCACTTTTCAGTGAGGTTTTTTTTTTTTTTTTTTTATTCTGAAAGATCATATCGATGTGAAGTCTCCCCTCCTTTCAGGAAAAGAATGAAAAAGTTAAGATCTCTAAAGGGAGACTAAGGTCATGAACAAGGTTAATTCAGTTCAGTCTTGCTTTGAACGATTTATTATTGTCCATGATGCCTTTTATTGAATTTTTTAAAAAGAAATTTACTAGGGGTTTCAGCTACAAAATGCTTTTCGGGTCGCCCGACACATTTGATTTGGATTTTTCTTTTTTATTTTCTTGGGGGTTTTTGTGTGTTTTGTTTTTTTACAAACAGTTGCACTAATGGTGGCCACCTCCTCAGCCTGCGTCAGCGTGAGCACTTCTGTGTCACAGGGAAGCCCAACCACGTGGCCTCTGTGGACCCCTCTCGGGACATTTCTTCCACGAACATGCAAGTCCCAGAAAACTATTCGTGTTGCCCCCAATCGATGTTCTTTCACACGTTCTTATCTTTCTCCACAATTTGGCTTTCTTTTTTTTGGAACAAAGGAATACTTTATTAATTTCTGTACATGTGTTTGATAATCCCCACTATGTGGGAAATGGGATTAGAGAACATGATTTAGGTTAAGAGGTTTAAACCAGGTTCCTTAATTCTAACTACCAGTATAATCTCTTCTACCTATGTTGAGAGAGTTAAGACAGTAAAGACAACCTTTTTCTTTTTCAGTTCTATCTGCATATACCCATCCATACAGCTGTTAGGGATAATTGGAATCTTATATTTAAAGAAAAGGGAGTTAATATAAAAAGACCTTTATGCATCTTGACCCAAGTCTCATTTTTGAGTCCGATTTTACTCTATAGCTGAGCCTCACTAGCTGACTTTATGCCTGGATTGTCCAACCTAATTTCTTCAAGGAAAATACATTTCCGTTCTTCAATTTTGCTACTTTTGGATAACTGCGATATTAAACAGTCTTCCTAAATTGGGAGGGATCGTTGGCTCACACGTCCAGCCTCCGAAGTGTAGATGTCAGGGCTTCTTTGCAAGTGGTTTTCCTGCGTGTGATCTCGGTTCCCACGGGAGACTTAGATCAGCAGATGAAATAGGAAGGAGACGCCACTGTACTTAAAACTCCCTGTGCATTTGACACATCATGTATTTTGAGGTTCATTTATCCATTTGTTACAGCTGTCAGCCTGCTCTAACTGCGTGTTGGCTTCCTTAACCTCCCCCAACATCTAATCCTTCAGGTTTGCTTTGCTCTTCTGCAAAACACAGCTTAGACCATTCTACCTGGCTCAACACACCGAGCCAGAGACAGCAGCATCTCCAGGCTGCGGTTCTACAACGGCCTCTTACTTGGTACCACCCGGCCTCAATTTGTTTTCATTTGTATAATAGGGTTAGCAATATAGTTCCATCTCATAAGATTATTGGGATGGACACGTGACTGAATGCATGTAAACCTATTAGAACCATGCCTTGAGCTTGGAAAACCATAAATAATAATGTTTCGCTTTAATTGCTGTTTTAGTGGCGTCACCCTAAGTGAGCTTTCTCTTGCCTGTCTCTCACGTCCTAACCCACAGACGCTGCCCCTTGCTCACAAACCTACAGTGACACAAGTTTTATTTTGCTCCTGCAAATACACCCAAAGTATCTGGCAGTTTCTCCTCCCTGGAATCCTTGCCCAGCTTCTCTTAGACCCAGGCACCCCTCCTTCCTCAGGTCTGGGCTCCCACACCTTCCGGTCTCGGTCAGCAGATGTAATGGGAAACTGTTATTCCTGCCTGTTTATTTCTTTTTTGTCAAATCTGCAAATAAAAACTTTTTTAAAAAAATTCATGTGTTTATTTTCTACTGCTATCTCTTCCTAAGCGAATTCGAGCTCCTGGGGGTGGGGGATTGTGATGAGCTGGAACAGGCTCACAGCAGCTCTCGACGTCTCCAAGAGCTGATTGTTCAATTTCCAGGAGTTTTGCAAGGTGGTTGTTAAGCACAGTTATTATTAAAAATTACGTCCTATAAATGTGAAATCAAATGAGCTGTATAAGACACAAATGTAATGGATCCTGAGAACCCGTCTCTTCCTAATTATTTTACTATCCTCCATGCTCTCGAGACCACCTATGCGGCCAGCACCTGTCTGGCAGAAATGCCACTCAACAGTGCTGCCACGTAGACTCTTTCAACACTGTGGTCGTGGTCGATACCGTCATGCTGATAGCCTGGAATTGGCCACAGCGTGAGCACTAACACCACAGGAATGCGCAAATACTTCAGTTAGGGCTTTATTTACTGTTGTGTTGTTTGACTGGAATTCGGAAGGTTGGTGGAAAGATGTTAATGATGAAAATTAAATTAAAAATGGGTCAGGTCGATAGCTTTTACACTGTGAAAAACACACAGAATTGAGGTAGTGTTCTTCTGGTATTCAAAAATTATCGGTGTTAGCCAGGGTTCTCCTGAGAGATGGAACAGATAGGCTGTACTGAGAGATATAGAAGGAGAGATCGACTAGGAGATGGGCTCACTCCGTTGCAGAGGCTGAGGGGTCCCACGACAGCTGTCTGCAAGCCCGAGAACTGGGGAAGGGGCTGGCGTGGCTCATTCTAAGCACGGAGGCTTCAGAACCGAGGAAGCCAGTTGTGTAACTCTCAGTCCAAAGGCACAGATCCAATAGTCCAAGAGACCGCTGATGTAAGTCCTGGACTCTGAAGACCATAGAACCAGGAGTTCTGATGCCCAAGGACAAGAGAAGAAGGCAGGCCGGTTTCCAGAACAGAGGACAAGAATTTTTCATTCCTCTGCCTTTTTGTTCCATCTGGGCCCCCGTCGACTGGATGGTGCAAATCTTCCCAATTCAGTCCAGCTGCTCACGGGCCAGTCTCCTCTGCAAACACCCCCACGGGCAGCCTAGTCATTCCAATCAAATGCCAGACTACATGGGCTTCCCTTTTAGCAGAAATATGTAGAGAGAAAGAGAGAGAGAGAGGACTATGCAGAAATCTACTGAATAGAAAGACCTCATAGTAAACACCATTTACATAGAGATCAGTTATCAGACACTACAGAAGAGATCTCCTGGCCGTGTAGATGTTCAAACCATGCTAATTTCCTCCCACCTTTCGGGTTTAACCACTTCAGTACCGTGCTCACCGGCCGCGAAACCTTGCCCACAGCCGGCACTTGCAGTCCGCACGGTAGTTTGCGCTGTGCATTGACGACGAATCCGTTTTGCTCTTGTGTGATGAGGAAAGCTTGAAAGCACTGAAAGCTTGTTTTACTTTACAGGCATCTTTGGGAAAATAACTATAATAACTCCTACTAAGGACTTGTTAAAAGGTCACAGATTCGTAGTCACTTATTAGCTGAATGTACACACTGCAACTGCAGAGATAAAAGCTATAAAAGTAAAAGCTTTTGGCTGTCGGCTAAAGTTGACACTTGTACAAAAGTGGTTAAGCTACCGAACATGCTTGCCCACATAAAATCCACCTGTCAGTGTCAGGATTCCATCAACACTTCCTGCCTGGCCCTCCTATCCCAACCTGCCCCTGCCCAGGTGGTGGTCTGCATTTGGAGCTAGTCTCAATTTAGGATTCCATCTCTTTCTTCTAAACCAAATTGCCACTGAACAAACTATCGATCAAAGGCTCTGTTAATTCTTTAAAATATTGTCCTAACTAACATAAATTGTATTTGTGATATTTACTTTGCTATTTTTTTATCATTGGATTAGAATGACTTATAGTATATAACCTTTAATTTGTTTTTAAACTTCTAAACTCAAAGCCTTTAAACGGACTGCTTTTTTCTGCTGCTAATTTTTGCATCCATATGCAACCATAAGAGAAACACAGCCCTACAGTCCAGAGACAGATAAATTCACCTGATGCCTCTCAAAAAGCTATCGATTTCTGCCACTGTCTTTTTCACCCATTTCTCATTGTTCAGCAGAATAAAATGATAAACACATAGATCGTTTTAAGCAGACGATTGAAAACTGCTGGACACACAGACACACACACACACACACACACACACACACACACAGAGGATGCGCTGGAATCTCCAATCAAACAAGTATTGGAAATTTGTTTTCTAATCAGACTCCATTCCAGGAGACTCCTTTTGAAAACAATTGCACACTTCGGTTTGTACCGTACTCCACTTCAAAAATTGCTTGGAAAATTACGCTTGTTATTATTTCTTGCCATTGTCAAATAAATACTGGTCTGGGAATAGAAAATAAACCTTAAGGCAAATGTCTGTTAAAATTGGAGAGGGCTGGGGGTGAGTCCCCCATTCTGCAGTGACCACCTTGTCTGTAGTACCTGGGGATGCCCCTGAGGTCTCTCTCACCATAGATCCATCCTGTTGATGTTTGGCAGAAGATGGATCAAACTGCACTCGTCAGAACAAACTTTAAATATAGACAAATCATGTACAAAATCTTTAGCTTCTAAGTCCCTTGTTATTCTTTCCTTGATGACAATATCATAGAAAAGCCTTTATCCACAACTTTGATGCTAACATACATGCCATAAGATAGATATTCAGGATCCTAAAATAATAGCTTGTGCCAGGCCTTTGTAAATCTTTAGATTGCACACATTTTAGATCCCATTATTATTTACCTCATTTATTTTTGTGAGATAGTTTAGCTCGTCAGACCGATGTTGGTATTTGACCTTTGGAATTTTAGTGAGTTACTCGTAAACTTTATGTGCATAGGGAACGGTTTTGTCACTTTCTGGCTTTGAAGTTGAGTGGGAGACACAGAAACACCTGAATTCAGGTGGCATAAACTTGTTTTTGGATAGATTCTCTTGATTTCTATGGTACATAATTTCTCACAGTTTTGAAATACACTTCAATAGAAGCCCTGTCCAAAAGGAGATTAGACTCTAATGGAGGAGATACAACAAGAACACACAGAAGAGATGATTAGTAACGTCGTAGGTGCTAATGGAATGAATAGCATAGATATTGAGGTTTGTGAGCTGTTTAGTTGAAGACATAACAGGGCTAGTGATGTCAGAAAAGGCTTCGAAGAAATGGCAATCATTTCTATGGTTTTAGGTGGAGAGAAAAATAAGGGAATCATTTCCAGGTGTGGAGAATATACATCTTCACGATCGTAAGTTTGTGATAGGAATGGATAGTGATTTTGCAAACAGGAAGCGCAGTTTTCTTGTATGAAAGGAGATCAGTAGTGATGGAGAGAGAGATACGCTTGGGGAGCCGGATCGAAACCAGATTATGCAAACTGCTGAAAGCCGGAGAAGTTTCTCGTGTAGAAAATCACCAAACTTATTCATCAAGATGTCAACATTATGAAAATATTATTGTGCTAGGGCAACTCTCTTTCTGACTTCGGGATACATGAAATATATATCCAAGAGCAATTCTAAGGGGAAGGCAGCAGCCTGAAGCTGGACAGCTTCATGTTATACAGCAGGTTTTGAAATAAACTGCTCAAGGAGAGGGTAAGGGGCTCACTAAGATGGTCCCTCTGGAATCAGGAGGAAAGGGCAGAGCAAGCAGGTGGCCGTCTGTGAGCCAGGAAATGAGCCCTCAGCAAGGAGCAGCAACACCGCCACCTTGATCCCAGACCTCTTGCCTTCAGAACTGGAAGACATAAATGTCTGCTGTTTAACATGCCCAGTCTGTTGTATTTACCGTGTTTCCCCGAAAATAAGACCTACCCATAAAATAAGCCCTAGC
>VBSM01001927.1:1132448-1152861 GCA_008086735.1 Cheirogaleus medius | reverse complement strand
CTCCCTCCCTCCATCCTTCCCTCCTTCCTTCCTTCCTCTCTCCTTCCCTCCATCCTTCCCTCCCTCCTTTCCTCCCTTCTCCCTTCCTCCCTTTCTTCCCTTTTTTTCTTTTCTCTTCTCTTCTTTTTTCACTCTGTCACCCAGGCTGGAGTGCAGTGGCATCATCCTAGCTCACTGCAGCCCCAAACTCCTGGGCTCAAATGATCCTCAGCCTCCCGAGTAGCTGGGACTACAGGTGCATACCACGACACCCAGCTAATTTCTTCTATTTGTAGTAGAGACAGGGTCTCCCTCTTGCTCAGGCTGGCCTCAAACTCCTGAGCTCAAGCAATCCTCCCTCCCAGGCCTCCCAGAGTGCTGGGATCGAAAGAATGAGCCTCCGTGCCCGACCTTCATCTTCAATTCTGATGAAGCAGTAAAGAAACCGGTGGTTACAGCTTTAATTTCTTGGGGAATTTCAAGCACCCTCCTCTGTCTTCACAGCGTACCTGTACCTGGAGGTCAGAAGGCTGAGCCTGTGCAGGACACTGAGGAACCCTGGGGGAGGGGGTGTCCCCCACCGGCCCTTGCACTGTCATCGTCATTGTCATCATCATACCCAGCAGCTACACCAGCGTGGTCGTTGCATGTTCGTCTCGCCATCGGGATTTTGCCAGGACAGAATCCCGGGTCCCGTCCACATCCACAGGAGGATGCTGAGGGACTGCACCACTCTCGTAGGCAGAGAGGGGACGAATGCACAAAGACGTGCAGTGCTAGCCCCACGGCGTCACCAAGCCACCTGTCAGAAAGACAGAGCTGCGCCCGGTGTTCCCAGGGTGAAGGGGCAGCAGCGTGTGCCGAGTCGGAAGGTAAAACCCAGTCAGGACGCTGGTGGGATTTTGAACTCTGATTTGGGGTAGATCTTCCCATGCAGGGGATCGGTTCATTTGGGGAAAGATTATAGTAGTTTTAGGATGTGTGGACACAGAGTGGCAAGAACTTTGAGGCCACGTTGTTCGAAGGGCCTTTGTTTTAAACTGGCTTCTGATGCTTCCTACGGGAGCGTTAATGAGCCTTGGGAGCAAACAGTAAAGGTAGTTGCGGCTTCTCATCTTCCTGGGAAGCATCTCCTGGAACCCTGCAAGAAACACAAGTGAGGTTGTGTTTTTGAAGACAGGAAAGCATAAAATCACGTTAATAAGAACGGCAAGCTGCGTGGGTGGTTTCCATTCTCAAGGGAGAGCCAAGCACTGAAAAGGAAGTGAAAACATCTGAAAGAGGTGACTTCTGAAGAGAGAGCAAAGAAAATAAAGATATATTTAAAAACAAAAGCTCAGCTCATGAAGATACAACTAGAGCACTCAGGTGGCTTTGAGAACCAAGGAGAAAAACAAAGATAACATGTATACATAGGAATTCCATGAAGAAAATGTAAAAGAAAAAGAGTAATTTATGAGACCTGCTGAAGCCTGGGGTGTATATAATTAATCCAAGAACTATAGAGACTAAAGGAAAAGAAGAGACCCTCCACAGACAAGACACGGTGATAAAATAGCCGAAGATGAAAGTAACTGGACTTGTGGTAACTGGATACAAACAAAAGAAATTCAAAATAAAGTTATTACAAATGGGGATTAAAAATACGGCAGGCAAAATAATGTGCATTGCTGAATTGTGGGAAATCCTGGTAATTCAAGGCATGTTGAAACTCTGCAGGTAGAAATGAGGCGTGAAGCTAAAAACAGAAGAATTGGCCTGTAATCCTAGCACTTTTAGGGGCCAAAGCAGGAGGATTGCTTGAGCTCAGGAGTTTGAGACCAGCCTGAGCAAGAGCGAGACCCCGTCTCTACTATAAATAGAAAGAAATTAGCCAAACAAATAAAAATAGAAAAAATTAGCCGGGCGCGGTGGCACGTGCCTGTAGTCCCAGCTACTCGGGAGGCTGAGGCAGGAGGATCACTTGAGCCCAGGAGTTGGAGGTTGCTGTGAGCTAAGCTGATGCCACGGCACTCCAGCCCGGGCAACAGAGTGAGACTCTGTCTCAAAAAAAAAAAAATAGTTTAGCAAACAATAGAAAACTCTTTTCCCGGGATAAAGAAAAACATGTCTTTAAATTAAAAGGTTATAGTAAGTTGCAGATAGAATAAATTTTCCATATTGTCTATATGATATATTCTAAGATCCTGAAGATAGGATCAAAATAAGCAGCCACATAGTAGAAGCAACTTTTGCAAGGACCTGGGCACCTGTTCTTTGAAATGCAGTCAAAAGAGACAGGTCCCCTCTCTCTGTCTCTGAGAGGGCAGGAGCCCAACTTCCACAAGCACCTGCCTCCAAGTTGGAAAACCATCTCCTGTCGTGAATACAGGAGAAAGTTTACTCTTCCTGAGGGTGAAGCCAATTAGCAAACGCAATGACCTGCATTCCCCACGACCATTCTAAACCCTCCTGCCTTTTGTTTCTGGGGGAGCATGGTTTCCAGAACCCCCCAGCCTGTGCTTTTGTCCCTATTGCAGGTAAAATGCACAGGAAAAAACAAATTTTGCTTGCTTATCTTGTATGGTGTGATTTTTCTTTAATGCTACCAAATCTGTACCTTTTACAATATGTATAATATATATTTTTCTACATTCCATGTGTGCATTTTTAACGTCTGAACACCACCACCACCTAAGTCATCTTTGTGTCTAATCAGCACCGATACAATTACAGGACACAAAGCTTGTAACGAGTGCACTTCTGCTTTCTTTTATTTCCCATGAACACAAAGATAGCCCAGTTTTAGAAATGGGAAGTGGCATGAAGCTGACCATGTGCGTTTGTTTGCCTTTGAAAAGTTTTATCATTGTTTCCAGAGTTGTACCCTATTTCTCGGCATTTTTATTTTTCCTGGGCATCTGCCTGGCATAACTCTGCATAGATAGTGAGTTATTATTTAGGAAGTTTCAGTGACCAGCAACATGTCCATTAACTAGGAAATCTTACTGAGAAGAAATTTTGGTTACGAGACTGGTTTCTGAAAGCTAGAATCTAGGTAAAATTTGAAAATGCTTTGCAAAGTGTTTTTCCCACCTTGGATCTGTTTAGATAATTTTCTGATAAATCTGTCCACCTAGTTGCACACACACCTGTTGCAACCAGGGTTACCGTCTCCACGGACTCCGTGATGCCATTTCCTTCTCTGCGTCTAGTCAGCGCACGGACAGCAACAGAACCTCCCCCCTCCGCCTTACTCTCCACTTTTTCAGAACCTGTTTCCTATAAACTTTTCTGTCCTGGGAACTCTTTCTGCTCTTCCATAGCTTCTCTCGCGTCTTTTAATGCGGCCCGACTGGACTGAGCTAGCGTCCTCGGCTGGGTCTGGGGCTTGCCGTGCCTTCCTCATACACCGCACCTCAGGGCTATTGTCCCGAACTCGTCCTGGAGACGGTCAGACCTGAGTCAGCATCTCTGCAGCTTGCACAGGCTCATGAGCCCTCCTTGGGGGGTTCTTTTCTTTGTGCAACTAAATGGCTGCGCAGCCCAGGCTGAGAGAGAGCCCAGATCCACACTGTGGCGTGCACCTGCCAAAGCGTGTTCCTCAGCACTGATGCCGGGCTCGGATGCCAGAACCCACAGACTCTGCGGCCCCGTCCGACGTGGGCACGGAAGGCAACTGGCAGATGATGAGTTAGCATCTGCTTTTATTTCTGAATCTAGAATACTTTAGAAATGAATGTGCTTCCACCCAGTTTCTTTTCGAGAACTACTGCCATTACCCATCTCTAAGTGAAGCAATAAACAACAACAACAACAAAAAATCAGCAAGAGGGTCTTGTTATTCTAAACAAAAGGTATTACCCTCCAAAAATCTCAAAAATAAGACTGAGTGGGACCAGCCGTGTGGACCCGTAAATTTCAGGATACTTGTCCCACGAGAGATGACTCATTTCATACCATCTGCAAGCGATGGCCGTAAACAACTTTCACGTATATTCATTATATATAAATATGCAAAATATTATTTTTCTAAACAAAGGGATATATTTTGGAAGATTTTTGGAAGCACCAAGAAAACAAACCAAGTGTTTGTATTACTTTCAAAGGTGATTTCAGCCATTTGAAAAGAATCATTATTCCTTTTAAGCTAACCTCTGGAAACTATGCAGTGAATGTAATTATAAGTTTTTAAGGTCTGGGACCATGTTCCTGAATCACAGAGCCGTGGCCATTGCAGATGCAAAGCAGACAGGTGTCTTGTGTGACAGTCACAACACCACACAAGGAACTAGGTACGTACTCTGTGCCCTGCGTGTATCGGTTAGTGTGGAAAGAATGCATACAGTAGGAATGTATAAAATATAGGGTTAAGAATATTATTTTGAACCGAAGGGCTTGAAAACAGAAGCCAGTGGTTTGGTGGTTCAGACCCAGCTGAACGGCAGGTAGCTATCGATCCTGTCTGTCAAAACACAGAAAAATTGATTGTGTGTGAAAACAATATTCTTTTGAAAGACCACACGTTTCTGAGTGAAGACTCAACAGGAATCCTAATGAAGCATTTAAATAATTCCTACAAATGTTTATCTTTTTATAGCATGTTGCATCAAATAAAGTGCTTTCAACTCATCCTTTCAGTTTTTGCGATGACCTTGTCACTCTGGTTGATCCAAAGAGCTTTCCAGAGTTTGATCTGTGGGAGGACGGATTGAACACAGCTGAGTAGAGGAACGGACCTTTCAGCTGACCCAGGAAAAATGGGTCGCTCTGCCGTCCGAGAGAACGTGTGTCCTATTATCGCCATTTAAATAGTCCGCAGAGCAACGATTCCCATCTCAGGCTCTCTCCCGATGCCTCTGTCAGGAGCAGAACCCTGGCCAAGCTGACTGTTGCTTTAATCCAACGTGGTACTTCGAGTATTGCAATTACCCCTTTCTTTTCCCAGCCATTTTCCTTCTGAGAGCTTTCGTTCACTCTCGCCATCTAAGACCATGACGATGTCTACAGTGGAAAAATCTAAGAGAGGTACGTAGACAATGTGCAGCCGTGTTCCTGAACATGTCTGGCTCAAGGACCGAGGAGCCGGCAAAACTCAACACCTGCTAACCACAAAGACCAGAGCAGGGCTGTGTTTGCAAAGACGTATTGATGTGGTGGTGGGTTCCAGGGAAGGATGAGGAAGGGAAGAACCACAATGTAGGTCGGGTCTGAGACACGAGTGAGTCTGCACTGAGGCTGTGAGGGTCAGGGTAGCTGGACAGCTGGTTCCACATGGAGAGAAGGTGGCCAGTAATATTTAGGAGGAAACATCCTAAGTGGGAGTGAAGCTCTCAGTGTTTACATCTCAATTGCAACTTGCATAGGTCCTCGAGGTAACTTAAATCACTGTGATAATATTCCAATCAATATGCCATGTCTCTTATATCATCTTTCCCTCTCTGGGGTGCAGATGGTTTATTTTTTTTCCTTGTTTCTTTCATTATCCAGAGGATGCCTTTCAACAGTTAAGCCGTCTACTTAGGGATAACCTTCTCGGGAGAGTGGATCAACACCGGGGGTGAGGTAGGGAGACATCCCGGAAGGACTGTCCTCCCCCAAGACGGAGCTTTATTCCTTGTTTGAAAGAGAAAACCAGCACTCGATACTTAAAAACAGTGAAGTATTTATAAACTGCAGATTATTAAATGAAAAACGTCACATAACGGAGAAATGGTTGACAAAATTGAATTCTGAAAAAGCACGCGTTTTGCGTTTTAGAAAATATATCAGTTGGAATTTTCATTTTGACTTTTCTGCTTTCACTGTTTTGTTTTTTTTTTTCTAGTAGCTCGAGGAGTACAGGGAGAGCCATGGAGAAAACACTTTTATTACTTTTAACCTAAAAATAATACGTATTTTTCCTGAGCAAAGGACATTATATCATCCTGGGAAATCATAGTTTACCGGAGACCCAGGGAAAACGTTATTCTTTGAAAATAGAGTGTATTCAAGTTATTTAGCGCCGTTGAAAGAATATCGGAAACTGTATTTTTTTTATGGTGTTGTGTATCTTCTGTCATCGTAATCCTGATCTTAATCGTCCCATGACTCTAGCTCTGTATTATTGTTAAGGTTACTTGCAGGTTGGTAAATAAGTCTTATGCTTTTTTTTCTCACTTTTCGTTAAAGAGCTTATACTGAGAAAAATAACCCTCTTGCTTTCTTTAAAATAGCTGAATTATTCTCTCAACACATCACCAAAAACAAGTGGAAAAAAGAAGTTAAGGAATAAAAGTGTTCATTCTTTTGGGAAACAAATTTTTCCAGATTTATAGGTACAGTAGTTTAGTACAACTCACCTAATACTTTAATCTTGTTATAAAATGGTTCCAAAAATAATTAGAATATACTCATAGTAGATCTTTAAATCCCCTTTCCCCTCTTCATTTATTTCTGTAACATATTCACCTTTTGAAACAAAAATTTTTGTTGGGTGCCCAAGAGCTTATACTAATGTTCTTGGCCTTTACATGTAGCTAAACCTTTGGCTTTAAAAATTAAAAATAATGGAACCTAGCATGACCTTCAATCGTGATAAATGTAGGAGATACTAAAGTGACCAGTAAAGCCTAGCATCTGGGAAAAATGAAAACAAAACAAAATGAAACAAAACCAGATGCTACAGCTTCCTACTCCACCTGTTGCTCAGGTACCAACAATACAACAGGTAAATTAATAGTGATATTTTAATGCTGTAGAATACTGCATGACAATGAAAATGGAAGAATCTGTAGCTGTGTATAGCAGCGTGGAGGTACATCGTGTTTTCTATCTTCTCCATCAACATTTACTGTCTTGGTGGTTTCCGTCTGGTCCTCTGATGACGTCCGCCCAGGTGTGCGTCTCTAACCTATATCCTTCTCCTCCACGTCACACTGAATAGTCAGCCGCCTTCCTGAGATGCCCATTTAGCAGATAATGTCCCAGATTGGTTGAATCACAGACACTTTATATTCAAAGAACATGTCTGGTTTAAAGCAGCTAAAAAATCCTACCAATCCCTCTTAGCTATTATTTACTCTTGATCATTTGACAACTCTTTTTTTCTCTTTTTAAAAATTTTATTTATTATTCTTTTTATGTGACTCTGTAATGAGCCTTTGAGAGGCTGTCTACCCCTCGCTGCTGAACAGAAAGAAAACAAAGTGATTTATTTCTATTTGAAATACTACGTGATAGGTGATGATCTTTAGTCAAAATAGCATTGTTTGAAAAAAAAGAAATAAATGTAAAATGATGGATTGGCTTAAGATCACGGTGTTTCATGAAAACAGAATTTTTCAAAAGATGAGACTGGATTTCCTAATACCGAAATAACACTTAGGAAGCCAGCCCAAGAAAAACATTGACATGACATATATTTAAGTAAAGGATGGAATTGTATCATACTGTAAAAAAAAAAAAAAAAAAGGAAAAACAATGATATTTTCCTTGCTGCTGACATACGCCTCGTGAGATAATGAGATCAATATTTGTGGAACTGCAGACTAGGAAAGAACAACAAGAGGAAAACGGCTGCTGCAACTGACAATACTTCGAGCTACTTCCATCATCTCGCAAGTAGCAAAGCCCCATCAGTCTAGAGGTAATTTCCCGCACCCGGAGACATGAACTGTTTGGTGTGAAATCTCTCTAGAAAGATTTTCTAGGGACACACCGAATTTCTCTCTTGTCTCTACATTAGAAACATCTTACCTGATGCTTTGTTGATTTCCTCTGGAGTCTCGAGCCGCGAGAGACTGGGGTTTTCAGCTCTCTGCAATTTCTGTTGGCTTAAAAGTTGTCGATAGTGTCCTGCAACTGGTAAGCCTACCAAGAAAAAGGAATATTTGGAGAATGCAAAATGTCTCCCTACATTATCGAATTTGATGTCGGTATGCTGTTCTAGTTACTTATGATTGCCTCAGTTGTTTTCATCTCTGTCACCGCTTCACTAATGAGGAAAATCAGCCCCAAAGTGGTTAAGGGACTTGCCAAAAATTGCATTGAGAAGCAGAGATGGCCACTTCCTGGACTATTTACTTGAGATCTTTTAATGCTTCGCCGGTTTGGGTTAGATAAGAAAATTTCCTTTTTACTGTACTATTCATTTCAGACACATTTTAATTCTTGGATGCTTTTGCTATGACTGAGTTTCTCTGACTTGGGAATTGGAACGTAAACTCATTCATTCAGTTCAGAATATTTTCACTTCCTCCTTTCCCACTGTCTCCTGAACTTCTGTAAAACTCCTTCTCTCCCTTTAGCTTTCAAATTAAATACCCAATTCTCCCAGGAGAACTTCTGGAACTCCTGCCTTTGTGAGGGGCTGTTTCTACGAATTCTTACCCAAAACGACAGGGGGCAACACCTGGCCGGGCACTCTGGGATCTGAGCCGGGGCTGCCTGTTTCTCTATACAATTCCCCGTTATAGACTGGGAGGGCGCAGGGTATGGAAGGAAAAACTGTCGGCTTTGCAAACATGTACATTTTCATCCAGAACAGGATGAACCTCAGCTGTGTCATCTATAAAGTGAGAGGGAAATGTCACCAGTATGTGTGCACTGTGGATACAGAGTGATACCATTAGACAAATGAAAACCCTATTTCAGCGATTAGTTGTTGTGTTTAGCAAAGTGTGACTTTCTCCTCCTTTTTGGGGTCTACACCGGCTCTGACTTCCCCGTCTAGCTCCTCTGGACCCATCTCCAAGTCCCCGTGCCAGCCCGGGTTCCCGCTGTGGACCTGAAGTGGAAGATTGGACCTGAACTTGAGGAAAGGCTTTCAGAGCCTGAGTACCCTTGAAGAGGTGGCTCTGGGGATTTCCCTGAAACCCCACTGGGAACAGGCACGTCGGATGGGGTTCACCTCCTCACCTGATCGCCACGCGTTCCCGGAGTTGGATTTGCTTTGACTGTGTTTCCGTATCTACCGGGCATGGGTATTTACGTGACAAATGCAAGAGCTTAAACATTGTTTCGTTTGGGTCCTGCAGTGTTCTTTCCTTCCATTTCTCTTTAGGAATTTATCTGCTCTCAGAACTTCTCCTTTTTATTTATTTATTTTTCCTGTTGTTTTCTTCTATATCTAAATGAGGTAAGACGGGTCTCTCTGGCAACCCCCAAAAAATCGGGGTCAAGGAAGTCAGACTTCACGCTTCTCCAGGCAAGAGCACGTCTCACTCACCTGCCCTGTGTAATGCGAGTCCCGGATCATTGGAAGCTGGGCCTGGAGGCAGTGTGTTTGGAGACAACACACCTATAGCAGTTGACAAGCGCTCTCTACTCAACCTGAAAATGTTGCTTTGCGTGATTCACAGAGACGCGAGGAAAAGCATCTCACTGACAACTCAGGGCTACTGGAATTGCCTCTGAGAAGGAGAGAGGGATTAGCCAAATTTCACAGGTACTGCTCAGACCGGTTGGCATGCTGTCGTTTGAATAGGCTCACGCTGGAATCCGACACTTGCAACTCCGCACCTGTCACTCGGTCCTCATGTGTCGGGTGCTGCCGCCTCTTTGCTGAAACAGGAATGCTCTTAAATTCACCAGGTGTGTTTTCCTGTCAGACAGAGAAACCACTCAGTCAGTCAAACCTTCCCGAAAGCCTTCCGCCTTCGAAACCCTTTCAGGACTCTCTTTTTGAGGTCCGTCCTCGGGCAGCTATTAAGTTAATGCCACTGTCCTATGGGCAGGGTCTCTCAAGGTCATTTTCCATCTTGTCCAAGTCTCCAGGCTTGGCGTTACCTGAACCTCGTCTCAGTGGGACTCCTAATTCCAGCTGCTCAGTGGAGCCCTGTTCCCTCCAGACACACACGGTCTCTCTTACCTGGAGTCAGCCCAGCCTCTCGGTCACCTCTCCTTGTCCATCCCCCTGTGTGCTGTCTCCTCCCGTCAGCCTGATTCACATGTTCCTCCAGGACGGTGCTGTCTCTTCCTGATGTCACGGTGACCATCTCAGGACACTCCATCAGGTCTGGCTCTCAGACCAGAATTACTGAGATAGGAGCCCTGTTCGGCCACTGGTGGCTGGGCCATAGCGCTGGGGGCAGGATCAGCGGCTGGAGTCCCTTGTTCTGCTTTTGCCTAAAATCACGCCCTTGGCCGGCCCGTTGTCTCCCAAACTGCTCACCTGGAGCCAACAGGCTGCCCCGATTCCTGCACGGTCTTGATTCAAATCGTTAAACAAAGACCATGGCAGCCATTGATTTGGACCAAGCTCCCATGCTAGGTCCCCACGTACCAGACCAACCCAAACTAGAATCTCTCGCAGTAATGCTGCACAACCAAACTGACACTTCAAGGAAGGGAGAGATCCCCAGACCCACCAGCTCATCCTGAAAATGAGAGATCGCAGCTGCCTCCGTGAGTGCGGTAAGGAAGTGCCTCTGCTCACCCCGAGACTCTCACCTGCGGGAACAGGTGTGGACCCACCAGCTTTGCTTTCTTGGCTCTTTCCTCCACCCACCTTGCAAACCCCACCGTGTGCCAGAACTCACTCTAGTACGTAGAGCGGAGGCCGCCCCATCTGATTAGTCTGTAAACTTGCTGTAATTTTGCCTTTTGATGAAACATTTCTTCTACATGTTGGTCCCTGTGTCAAACAAGAAAATGAAACTGGGATCTGCTGGGATGCCTACCACCTGTGAGTCTCCTCTGCCTGAGGATTTTCTACTTCTTCTTCCCCCAAATCAATACACTATTCCCAGGATGTATAAACCTCTGTTCTGTGGTTGCCATTCAAATTAGGAAGTATAAAATAAATCAATTCAGGAAAAAATAAATTTGGGGTTTTTGTTGACATGGTAACCATATGCTTTTTGTACGGCACAAAGGAAGAAATGATGTTTTGCTGAGAGAAACACCAGAAGTGTATGGTACTTGGACGGAGTCATATGAAGACCTAACACTTACATACCGTGTTTCCCCGAAAATAAGACAGGGTCTTATATTTATTTTTCCTCAAGAAGACACCTTAGGGCTTATTTTCAGGGGATGTGTTGTTTTTTTTAAGTACCATACAACAATCTACATTTATTCAAATATAGTTAAGTCTTCTTCTTCTGGAACATCATCATAACTCTCCAAACCCCGAATTCCATCCTGAATTTCTTGTGACTCTATTTCCTTTAGAACCATTGGCCCCAATCTCTCATGTTGAGCAAGAGGGCTCTCATGGGGCAGATGAGAAGGGCTGCTCATCTTCTTTACAGCTCCGCGGACGAAATGCATGGGTTGTGCAGATCTGCTGCGTAGCCACGCCCATCACTAGGTCTTATTTTCGGGGTAGGGCTTCTATTGCGCAAATGCTTAGAAATCCTGCTAGGGCTTATTTTATGGATAGGTCTTATTTTCCGAGAAACACGGTAATTCCACCCGGTAGATTTAAGAGCTTACCTAAAAAGGTACCACGTGGTATTTTGAACGGTGCAGTAAGTAACATGTGACAGCAGTATTTTAACTCCTGTTTTCATTTTTATTTCCTTTTTAAAACTAGTGCAAATCATGTTCTGGTGAATGACTGGCACAGCTCAGAGTTTGGTGAAGAGTGATACATACACACAGGCAAATCCACTCTTCTGATTGTGACTCACTACACAGAACTTGAAGGCAACGAGGGACTCTGCAGTGTTGTTGCATCAATCCGGGTAGGAACGGGTTCATTTCTCTGGTGCTACCCAGAGACTGTGCGGTTGGCCCCTCCGAGACTGGGATTTGGTGACTGAGGAACAAAATACTGTGGTTTACCCTGAGATGGGAAAGTAGGCGTAGCCTCCATCCTTTGTTGGCATCAGGTTTGGAGCATAGTTACGGACATGCCCTCCCTGTGCAATTATCATCTGTTTTAATTAGAGACGGGCTCTCCTTGCTCTCATGCTGCTTTGTGAAATGCAAAAATAGCTTCTGTTGACACAAAGGATGTAGTACCCATTGTCAGGAATTTTTCTTCCAGCATAGAGAGAGAATCACAAATTGCTAAACTCAGATCTGAAAAAGACAACTGAGAAAGGGCTTTCTGCCCCGAACACAATGTGATTTCTGTGAGCCAGAGGCCCAGATAACGCGGGATTATTTTTAAAAGCTAGCACCTTCCAAAATTCGATGCCGGTCTGGTTCTTGTGCATTCTGAAAGGATCCTTCAGAATTTTAAGTCAATTTTCTGCAGGAAATGTAGAGACCGATATTTACCACCATCGTGCATGCCTTTTAAAATTATTTTCTCTCTTTCCATTTTTACCGATATTTCCCTAAAATTTTCTTGCAACAAATATAATTATCTGTTGTGCTTCATGACGGAACTTTGTATAATTGGGTATTAAAACCAATGGAGGCAGATGCCAGGGTCAAATTGGGGAAAATATTCAGCTTAGAACCAAAGTATCGAAATACTGCAATAAAATGTTTGTTCTCAGAATCATGCTCTACATTTTTCTGGATCAGATTATTATTTCACTCCCGGGGTCATCGTCACAGGCTGCTTTTGAAGTCGGCCAGGAGGTCACAGCCGTCCCCTCTGCTCGCTGACTTGAAGTTTTCTTCCCTTGATTTGCAACGCCGGCAGCTCTGCTACTGCAGCCGGGAGGAGAAGAGGTAATTTCGTTTTCCAGATGTTTTCTCCAAACAGATAAGAATATCACAACTATCTGGCCTCCCAGTCCGATACCGTATTCATTTTCTCTCACGCTCAGTCGATCAGAAAGTGGAAGCATGGTTTCCTTTGTGATTTCTTCGTGTTTCCTCCCTGCCGTCCCGCTCCCTCCCCACATCGAGGCGCAGGGCTGTGATGAGCACATGGTCTGCATTTGTAAAGCGCCCCCCTCCCCAGGACCTAGAGAGGTGGGTCTCCTGGGCATCACCGTCACCCCCGTCTCTCACACGTGAACAACAAAAACTGTGACTAATGAAAGCGAGGTGAACTGTGCAAGATCAGTCAAGCATCGTACCCACTCTTCTCCTGCAATCCGATAGCGTGTGGTTGCTCCTTTCTAAAACGTGTTGCAAATGACGGTTTATTGAAAGCACAACACAGGGAGGTCACACGTTCGAAAATGATGCTCCGTCCAGTTTTCTCCGTCGTTATTAATACTTGGCAGCCAGATTCCACGAAGGCCGTGGGACCTGCTAGTCCAGCTGAGGAATTCTGCAGTGAGCTCAGCAAGTTGGAAGTGAGGGGTTGGAGGGAGAATTTTTCTCTTCTCTCTTGAGTCTCGGGATGCATTTCTGAGCATCGCTGAGGATCTCGAGGCACAGGACAGAGCACGGTGACCACCAAGCAGAGGCTGCGTCGGGCTGGGTACAGCGTCATCACCACCTCCTCCACAGGTTCTGCTGCACCTAATCAGCAACAGAATCGGTCTGGAGTGACGGTCCCATGTCAACGCCTGACTCATCCATCTGTGTGGCTACCTGCTAACAATTCCCAGTCACTTGCTTTGAATTTATTTAGACTGAACCTGTGTCACTTCAACAGTTACATTTTCAGCCTTTTGAAAATAGTTTTTCTTTCCTAAATTGTTTTCTTAAATTGCCTGTGTCAGGAGATAATGCCCCACACAACATTGGGTTAGGCAAAAGTGAAATTAGCGAAGCAAGACAGATAATTTTTTGGAAAGTTAATGTCAGTGTGGGAAGGGGGGAGATAATTTTTATCATGCATTTTTTTGCAGTCAAAATATTTCTGGGTTAGCTTTCTGAATAAGCATCTAGTGCCCTGGAATTGATGTCAGTTAAATTGAGATATTTTTATTTACATATCAAAATCAATGGTTCAGGAAATGGAATATGAAGCGTTCTAAGGACAAGAATAGATTAAATGTTTCACGCAGGAAGAAACGAAAGTGGTTCATGGAAAATGACTCCAAGGTTCAAGCTTCCACAGTATTACTTATCAGTTAGACCAAAGCTCTGGGACTTGTCTTTTCTGAAATATTTAAAAACTGTATTTTGATTAAAAATAAGAGAAATTCCATCTTCTAATCTGGGTCATCTAGATTTACCTAGAGATACTCTAGCTCTAGTTGAATGATGCTTCTTTCATCTCCATAGAACTGCATCGTGATTTTGGTATTGCAAATTTAAAAGTGCCAGTGGATGGTTTTGTTTGTTTTGTTTTAATTCGTTGGTCTGTGAGCATTTACAATTGTTGGTGGATTGGGAAGCCCATATGGGCCTTGCATTCCTGTAGATCGAGGTTGAAATTTTGGCAGTCATTAGCTGTGTGACTGCGGGAAAACACACACAAGAGCGTAGGAGAACCTCTTTAATCCAGTGTTTACAAAGATTAAACAAAACATGCCGTATGTTAGCACATGCCAGGAACTCAACAACTATTTATTAGGTTACCTTCTACTTCTCCCTATTTATCTGTTAAGTTTAAAAACATAAAACTCTAAGCAAAATTTAAATAGAGTCCCCAGTAAATAATCACTCTTAATCATTAGAGGCTAACTTTGTTTCCCACAGTCTGTAGAAGTACATTTTTATAAAGCGACCAAGTCATCTACAAGCTTAGAGCAATTTACTTAATTCCTTCTTGGTTCACAACTCCCTTTGAGCACCAACGACAGCTAGTCGTTAGCTAGACCAGCATTTCTGTATTTCTAGGTCACAGCAGAATATAAAATATTGGAATTCATCATCTTGCTCCTGAAGAAGTGCTTGATTTCTTCCTGAAAGTGTCGTTCTGCAAGCTGGGTTGGTGGCAGGGACAAGGCAAAGTGACAGTCACTTCCTCCGTTCCACGTCCGGGTCCTCCATAGCCAGAGCTTTGTCTCCCGCCCTGCCATGATGACACCTTCCAAACCATCCTGGCTTTCCTAGGTACCCAACTCTCGCACGCAGAGCAGACGCCGCCTTGCCCACGGGCCCACCTGTGCCCCTCCTTCCCAGAGACACCCACTTCATGATGAGGATCTTACTGCATGAGGCAGACATTTAAATATGCAACTTTTCTTATAGGAAATTAAAATACAGAATTTCAAACTTCCCTTTCTTTCTTTCTTTTTTTTTTTTTTTAAGACAAAGTCTCACTCTGTTGCCTGGGCTAGAGTGCTGTGGTGTCAGCCTAGCTCATAGCAACCTCAAACTCCTGGACTCAAGCGATCCTCCTGCCTCAGCCTCCTGAGTAGCTGGGACTACAGGCATGCGCCACCATGCCCGGCTAATTTTTTCTATATATTTTTAGTTGTCCAGCTAATTTCTTTCTATTTTTAGTAGAGACCGGGTCTTGCTCTTGCTCAGGCTGGTCTCAAACTCCTGACTTTGAGCGATCCTCCCGCCTCGACCTCCCAGAGTGCTAGGATTACAGGCATGAGCCACCTTGCCCGGCCCAAACTTCCCTTTCTTACTGAATGAATAGGTTAAGATGTCATTTCTTGGTATACATAACACTGCATTTTGTTAATCCGCTCATGAATTGATGGGCATTTGGGACTCAGCCACGAGGAAGGAAGGCTTAAGACCTTTTGCAACAATTTGGATGGAACTTTCTCAGATTGTAATGAGGTAAGTCCTAGACTTTTCAGTTAATTTAATTTTACTTATCAAAAGCGAATAAGTTATTGTACATGTTACTTATAGATTTTGTTAAGTGTTTCTATCTTAATTTAACTTCTCATTTTATTTCATTTTTTCATAGCATTCTCAATAGCAAGCTAGGTACAAAATACAAATGCAAAAAATAAACACAGAAAAATTTAATTTTGGAATTTAATATGGGTTCCAGTAAAATATTTTGGAGACTGAAAAGTAATTAGCTATAAAAATTAATATGACTAAATGGAGATTTTTTTCTATTCAATTTTTGCATCAAAATAAATGTTTAGTCATGAGAATCAGCTATAATAAACACATAACAAGAAATAACAATGCAGTTTCACTTCATATTCTAACTACAGAGCTCTTGCTATCTTCAGTACTTAAAATATAAAACTGTTTAAAACATAAGCAAAAAAAACTTTTTTATGTCTGGATGTGGAAATTTTAAGAATTTATTAAAATAAATTAATATTTTAAAATGATAATTTTGCAGCTCAACCTAATATAACGTGCACTTAGGCCATACTCAATACAATGTGCATGATCATTTTCATACTTATTGATGTAAAATACTTCCCTCTAATTAGAAGTGCTTTATTCTCTTAACAATTGGTACTTGCCATATTTTGAAGGATATCCATGTGTTATGAAAGAAAATTCAGTTTAAATTTTAATGGAAAAAAAAAATAATAAAAAAAAATAAATAAATTTTAATGGAGACTGTAGATTTTGCTTTATGTTAAGACCAAACCTACTATTTAAACAGAGGTAACTTCTTGAAGACTAACCCAATACACCTTCAAAAACGCTGTGTTTTGTTTTGAAATATTTAAAGAAATTTGCTATGAGATGTCAGCAGAGTGTCTCTACATTACAATAAGTGATGCTGGTTGTAGGAAACTCATATACTAAAGGACAGTGAATGTTTTCTAATTATCAAAGATTGTTTACATACAAATTAATGTAGTTTTAATTAACTGCATGTTGTGGCATTATCCTCTAAAAAGTAGTTTATATAATAAATATTAATAAAGTTACATTTATCGGAATGCCAATTTATAGGTAGGTCTTGCTAACCTGGACTATTTGTATTAAATTTGATGAGAAAAATTGCTTTTCACAGAAACTGTATTTTAAAAATTATTAACTGTCTACCTCGCAGGTTACTTACTATCAGGCCATTATCGTTTACTTCACAAAAGTAGTACTCTGCTATGTAAAAGCTAATTAACAAATACAGCAAATAATGCAAAAGCCCCGGCACATTCTCACAGTTTGATTCTTTGTGAGAAATCACCACACCAGTGGCCATTCTGAACCTGAGAAAGCAATTTGCATTTTGCTCAGGCTGGTTTCCATCGCTCTAGCGATGTGACACAAACTTACTTTCTCAGCCGATACAAAGTAGCGAGCACTTAGCTCACACCATTGTTTACGGAGATACACTACACCGAGGAGTGCTACACTGTAACTTTGATGTTGACAATGATAAACAGAGGGGTTAATTAATTGTGCTCAACCAAGAAAAACCCATCGTGGCATGATTTCTGATTTCACAGAAAGCAACTGGCCTGTTCGACACCAGCTCTATAGAGTAGCTTGGATTTCTTATTGCCAAAGGAGGGTCTTCAACCAACTATGTACACGTGAGTTATGGGCAGTGCCCGGAGAATGCGATAGGCAGTGGTTCGGTCTTTAAAAACAGAAAGTCTATGAGAGAAACCACCCTCTCTGAAGACGTTGCATCTCTCTTTTTAATGAAAAATATAAAGCATACTTTTTATAGCCGTTTTGAGAATCTTGATGAGGAAGCTCTTCTTTCCCATAAATTATTTCTTTTTATTATCAAATAGCAACAGTGACATCCAGTGTTTAGTAAAATTAATGGCATGTTTCCCCTGAGGACCATCAATGACTCTAATGCTTTTGAATAAAAAGGTGTATGCTTCTTTAAAAAAATATATAGGGACATATACATAGAAATATGCCTATCGTCCAAATTGGCTTTCTGATCTGGTCCGTTTCATTCTCTTCAATTCCTCTTTGCTCTTCAGTGTCGCGAGTTGGATCATCCAGCATTTAGAGAATTATTCTGCAATGACAGAGAACACCCATTTCCTACTGCGTCCTTCTTACCATACGTGTGCTGTTTGGATTTGCAATCGAAGAGTTGAAGTTCCCCATGCCACACTTTTAAGCAAGTTTCACTTTTTCCAGTGTCTTAATATCTAGTCGTGGATTCGTTACTCCTTACGTTTTCCAATAGGCCGCAGACACCAAGAGCGTCGGGGTGGTATCGTTGAATTTTTGTGCCCTAGCGCATGGCTTGCAATTATCAAATGCTAATTGTTTAAGAGGTCCTTCCACAATGTTTTTTAACTTTTTAACATTTCATTTTTTTCCAGGTAAGTCTTAAAATTTCATCACATATCAATGTGAAAAATTAACACAAATTCTAGTGTATTTTAGGAATTCACTGAATAGATTAAACAACAACAACAAAACCTGCACAAGATTTATGTGAAAATGATCAAACCTAAAAATGTTCCCAAATATTTAAGTATTTTAAATATTTTCCCACTGAGAGCGTATTCTCGTTTGTTTGGGAAACACTTGTTTGCGCTTATAGATAATACAAAGTTAATTTAGCTTCTGCCTAAGGGATCATTCATTGTTGTTATTGGACCCCAAATAAATGCTGTAATTTAATTTGATTATGAAATACATATAAAATATTCCCTTTTGGTTTTATTGATAAAGGCACTTACTTGGATGTCTTTTGCTTTTGAAACTCACTGATTTGTTGTCAGATCACACGCATAGCTAGAATAGTCTGTACAGAAAGAAATTCTCAGTTACTAATAATTAGTTGCAAAATACTCCTTAAAGGAGAATTTGCATGCAGGAGAATAGACTGTTCCGTGAACTCATTATGAAATACGGATATGTCTTTTAGCTTTTCTGGTTAATTATTAGCATACCCAGGGTCTCCCCAGAAAGTATCCCCTGGAGCAAAGTCAGCTTTGTCACCGACCTGCCAAGAGCTGGGCCCGCCAGTCTGCCATTGCAGTGCCGCATGCTGTCACCAGGTGGCGCCGTGTAATGGCTAATTCAGCTCAGGGCTGTACAGGTATCCCTGGCCATTCAGGTGTCCCTCGCGGTACAGGGTCTTAGCATGGGCCGGAGTGGCTCTCAGAGACAGGTGGCTCCACGCTCCTCATGGCAAGCTTGGCCAAGTGCACACCTCATTCGGGGTCCAAGATCCACAGATTCTTTGATTAGCTCTTTAATTTCCTAGATCAATAGTGCTGGGCTAGCTCCTCATCTAACTCCATCCACCTTAACAGTCCTGAATTACCTGTCCCTCCCAGGACAGTCATCAGTGCCCACAAGGCAGGTAGACCTTTCTATTAAACCATCAAAACGCACAGAGTCTATTTATCTTCCTCTCCAGAAACAACCAGGCTCACACCAAACTTTCCAAGGGCAGTATCAAAGCTGATTGATTTACCTGAGAGGGTCACGTCCGGTGAGCCGAAAGAGCTCAACTCCTAACCTTGGATCAGAAATTAACTTTAGTGACTTAAAGTGAATGTCGACCTCCTCCCAGGCTGAGGAGCACCTGCGGGCCGCCCTTACTGACAAACAGAGAAACACGCAGGTGAGGACTTTCTCCTGCAAGATGAGCCCTGGAGACTCTGCACAGTCCACGCCGTTCACGTTGATGAGAAAGTGGAATAAAGGGATTGGAGGCACTACGGACTTTTGCAACTGGGAGGGTTAAAGGACACCCTTTTTTTCATAAATGCAAAAGTTTATTGCTTTCAAGTCTTGCAGTAGACTAAGATAGGCACTATTCAGTCAAAACAGCAAATTAAAAAAGAAATAAAATTCAATAGCAAATTACTCATGAAGCCACACTGTATTAAATTTTTAAAAAGGTCAAGAGTGGCTAACAGAAAATATCAATATTAATATTTTGGAAATAGTTGCTATAAAGTAAAGCTGGACAACATACAGAAAATTTTAGCCTTGAACCTAAATATAAGAAAAAGAGAAAAGTGAAATATATTTCTAATTGGCAATCCATATTAGTTAAATTCCCTTTTGGAAGTGCCCGCATGAAGGAAGGAGGCATAATGTGGCCCATATTGGTTGTGAAAATAAAGGAAGACTGACCAGGTGAGAACGGGCAGAGGCTGCTCACGCAGAGCTTGCTGCGGTGAGGGCGCCGGCCACCGCCCGTGTGCTTGTCGAGAGCTTGCAGAGGAGCTCCGTGGTGGGAAAGGGACCCCCGAGCCCCGGTGCAGCTGGGGGTGGCTCCCCAGGTGAGGGGTGTCTCATGGGATTGGCAGGTAGGATGGCGTATTTGCCTTTCTCTGGTTGGTCTTCAGTTGGAAGCTGTTGGTTTTTAATTAAGTCCTGGCCTCTTGGGCGGTTTGCTACAGGAATCCCCTGTTTGGCTTCCTGGACTGTCACCAGACGCAGACGTCTGACGTCCCACAAGCCTGACTCAGGCAGGCTGCCTCCCGAGCTGCTCCCCGGAACAAGGGCTGGCTTCTCGGGCTGCTTGCTGCCGATCTCGGACCAGCGTCCAGTATTCCTCTGTGATCCGGTCATTGCTTATTTGTATATTCAGTCCCTCAACGTACTGCTGTCTTGGTAAAAAAAAAAACTATACATTTTAAAAGATGGCTAATATGTGTGTTTTTTAAAAAAAAATGTTAAATTGTGATTATTAATTTGATTGATTTTGCATTTTACCTTTAGAAATGTAGGCTTCTAGTTTGGGGAATCAATTGCAGAAAAATATAAACTTAAAATCCTATAAATTACATTTAAGCATAATTCATCATAGACATGAATAACACTCAACACTTAGACAAGCATTTTTTTT
>VBSM01001927.1:1098099-1127516 GCA_008086735.1 Cheirogaleus medius | reverse complement strand
AACCCAAAACAAGGACTTTCTGGCTTTTAGCTATTTTGAAGTAAACACTAGGCAATTGCTCAATTGCATCTATTCCTTTGATTTTACTTGTATAAATTTAGCCTGAAAATAAACATGGCACGGCAGTCATCACAGACTCCGTCCTCCCATTCCCATCTTTGTTTGTCTCTTTATTTCTCATCCTCACCCCCAAACTCCAGGTGCCGCACGTCGCCAGCTGGCTCCGGCAGTAAATTAGTGCAGTCGTTGTGGAACACGGTGAGAAGGCTCCTCAAAAAATTAGAAATGGATCTACCATATGATCCATCAATCCCACCAATGGGTATATATCCAAAGGAAATGAGATCTCTACCTAAAAGAGATACACCTGTGCTCTCAGGTGTTATTCACAGCAGCCAAGATGTGGTAACAACCTTAGTGTTCATCCATGAGT
This sequence comes from Cheirogaleus medius, assembly GCA_008086735.1. Classification (NCBI taxonomy): domain Eukaryota; kingdom Metazoa; phylum Chordata; class Mammalia; order Primates; family Cheirogaleidae; genus Cheirogaleus; species Cheirogaleus medius. Next base: position 1,127,083 of record VBSM01001927.1, on the reverse strand, counting down.
GAATGGATTAAAAAAATGTGGTATATACAGTCATGGATGGCCTAACACTGTCTTTTTATTTATTTATTTATTTATTTATTTATTTATTTTGAGACAGAGTCTCACTCTGTCACCCGGGCTACAGTGCCGTGGCGTCAGCCTAGCTCACGGCAACCTCAAACTCCTGAGCTCAGGCGATCCTCCTGCCTCAGCCTCCCGAGTAGCTGGAATACAGGCATGCACCACCATGCCCGGTTAATTTTTCTCTATATATTTTTAGTTGGCCAATTAATTTCTTTCTATTTTTAGTAGAGACGGGGGTCTCGCTCTTGCTCAGGCTGGTTTCGAACTCCTGACCTTGAGCAATCCTCCCATCTCAGCCTCCCAGAGTGCTAGGATTACAGGCATGAGCCACCGCGCCCGGCCCTAACAAAGTCTTGGTCAATGATAGACCACGTATGTGACGGTGGTCAGATCACTAGGGTATGCCATACAGCTAGGTGTGTAGGGGCTTCACCATCTAGGTTTTCGTAAGTGCATGCTATGATGCTCACACAACAACGAAATTGCCTAGTGGTGCATTTCTCAGAATGTATTCCAGCTGCTAAGGGACACATGACTATATATATATACATACATATACATTATGGAATATTACACAGCCTTTAAAAGGAGGGAATCCTGCCACTTGAGACACTGTGGTTACAGCTGGCATGGAAACTTTTGAACAGAGTAAAATCTCAGACACTGCACGTTTCTTGACAAGAATATGGATGGCATTGGCTAGTGGACTATTAGAAAGCCTGAAATAGTCTAAAAACATTGAAATACATTGAAAAAACCTTTCCCCAAAAGCACAACTCTTACCTGCAATATGGTTACTGGCTACTTCACCCCATCCCATGGATTAAACATGTTGTCATCAGATAAGTTTCCAAGGCGTCCCTCGGTTTATAACACTTGTGGTCGATCGGACCACTGTTCCAAGTTCTTCTCAGTCTCCCTGCACACCTGTCTGTTGTCACATGACTTTGGGTTATCGTCCATCTGAGTAAAGTATATTTTCTACCCATTTTTGTCGAGCTTGGCCATGTAACTTGCTTTGGCTGATTGAGGTGGGCGGGAGTTGTGCATGTCAGTTCCCAGCCAAGACCTAAGAGTTATCATTGATATATATTTTGTTTATCTCTCTTGTTTTCCTTTGATCCCTTCATTAAGGTCCAAAGGGACTGAGGAGGCTTATGCCACATCAATAAATCCCCCTGAACTTCAGGGGCAAGCCCAGAAGATCAATACAATGCAGGAGTTACATCTGCCTTGAAGACAGAAACAAGAAAACACACCCCGTGTTTTTGCAAGTCTGTGCTATGGTGCAGTGTTTTGTGAGTGTCAGATACAAACACAGCACTTCTATGCCCGTAAAATTTCAAGGGCTTCCCACAGTTGAAGAATGGAAGTGATAAAACTTAGGTTCAGTGCAGTCTGCCATTTCCTTACCTGTCCATTCAGTTTTATCTTTTCCAATTCCCTTTCATTAACCTAGAATTTTATGAAGACTGCTCTGTATTTCAGTCCCTGGGAGATGACCGCCTGGAGTACCTTTCCATGGCCAGGTCCAGTATGTCTTTCCTCAAAGCACGTTCCATAAAAACCTCTCTAATCCAGCGTGCTAACTCCTTCTTCACGGGCCCTTTTAATAAGAATTACTTTGCTCTGTCTATAGTCAAATCATGCTGAATGCATCTGGTCTTGACTGATCTTGTGAAGCTAAGCAGGGTTGGGCTGGGTTAGTATCTGGATGGGAGAATTACTCTGCTCTGATCTCACTTCGTATCTTGTAAGTCCACCCACACACAATTTTTACATCAATCTACCTCATAAAACACTGTCTTTAATATCAAAGTCCACTTAATAGAAAAACTTTACATTTATCGGTGACAGGAAATGTCCTCTTACCATGCTAGAATATTGGACAGTACGTTACCGTAGTGTTTTACACATAGTGGGAAATTCACTGGATTGAATTGCATTGCTGAAAGAAAATATTATGGATAATATTGCTCAAAACATAGCATGGAAAAATATTGTGTTGGGGGGTGTTCAGTAAACAATTAAATGTGACTTGTCATAATTTTTCTCAGCATCCGTCATAAACAGCAGATGGAAATTGATCACCACAGATTAATCCTCTGCTATCATTAACAAATTCAGAATCAGGAGCACAGGTAGACTTCTAGCCAAGAGCAACCGGTCTGTACAGACTCATTCCTAGCAGCCAATGGCTGCACAGTGGGGTACCAGAACAGTAACCACCCAGGCATCGGCATCTGGTCCCGGTCAGGATGCTGGTGCCCCGGCCAACCCCTCTGCCCCCAGCCCCCCGCTTAAGGAAATCGGTGACATGGCAATGGGAACACAGGAGGAGGTGACTTATATAATCTCCATGTCCGGCACCTTAAGAACAAAATAAAACATAAAAAAAAAAACCCACAAAAATCTTGCTCATACTCCTCAAGCCCTCCTCTTCTCCCTCTTGCTAATGGGCACATATTCCCAGGGAGATTTCAGAAGCCATCTTTGCAAATGGCCCACAGGTGTGAGGAATGCACTTCCAACTTTTTGAGTAGCTGAGATTCCAAGGCTGACCTGTTACAGCAGCTGGCATGATCTTCACTAACACAAGTCAAAATGTGTTAATAATCTTGTAAACCTCAGCCACCTTCTGCGATATGCAGACACAAAGTTATAAAAGTACTTTTGAGTTTGTCTCTGCCCAGCGCTTAATAGAATAGGCTATGGAACCCGTCTTGTAGAGCTCAAAATCTATTGCATGGAGCTCAGTCAAATAATACTTTTTACAGTTACTATATCATGGGTCCAACAATTTTTATGGCAATAGTATTATTTCCCTTTTATTATCAATTGTTAACAAAGGTATCATAAATGGGTTTTTTTTCTAAATAAAATGTTTCATGGGAAACTTTAATATTCCTGGGATAGTGCTATTTTTTGGATTTTTTTGTTTGTTTGTTCCTAGAGTTTAGGAATTCTAGCTGCCCAAGTCATCCTTCTATATCTAAATTTATTTCAGGCAGCCATAATTACCACTTAGTATACTGATGCTTTATTATGACGCCACCACAGAATTTACTGTTCTCCGCTAAACTGCTTACATCTGTTTGTCTCTGCCACTACAAATCAATCCAAACAAACTTCATTCTACTAATACCCCCATCTGCTGGCTCCCGTTCACTGTTTACCAGTGGCAAAGACTCCCCATCATTCTAATAATAAGTGAGTGAGCCAGTGTGTTTCTTTCCTCAGGCGGCAGGAAGCCATTCGCCACACTCGCAAGACTCTATTTAGCAAATAAACGTTTGGTGAAGGATTTAGCAGACTGGCAGGACTCTAAATTCTGCAGCAGAAGAAATTTAATCAGGATCCTTTGTTCTACCCTTTTGTTTTCCTCCTATGTGCAAAGAGTTCGATATAGAAACTTTTTATTTATTTATTTATTTTTAATTTAAGCATATTATGGGGGTACAAATATTATGGTTATGTATATTGCCCATGCCCCCTCCCCCCTCGAGGCAGAGCCTCAAGCATGACCATCCCCCATACGTTGCACATCTCTCTCATTGTGTTTGTATATACCCATCCCCTCCTCCCCCCTCCCACCTGCCCAACACCCGACAAATGCTATTCCTATATGTCCAATTAGGTGTTGATCCGTTAATACCAATTTGCTGGTGGGTACATGTGGTGCTTGTTTTTCCATTCTTGAGATACTTCACTTAGTAGAATGGGTTCCAGCTGTATCCAGGAGTATACAAGAGGTGCTATATCACCATTGTTTCTTAAAGCCGAATAGTACTCCATGGTATACATATACCACATTTTGTTGATCCACTCATGTATTGATGGGCTTCTAATTGACTGGCCTGGCTGGATCAACCAGGTTCCCATTCTGTCTTGCCTTCCCTGGCTGCAGAGAAGCAGAGCCAGACCTTGGGTCACGCACACAGAACTGGAAGAAATGGTTGGCGGGCAGCAATGGGAGACTCACGTGAGAAGGATACTGGTCTCAGTATAGAAACAAGGACAAATCATTCAAGAATATAAGGGCTTTCTGTTTGTTCTGCAAGAGACAGAGGTCTTTAGCTACCCAGATCAAACCCATCTTCAGGTGGGTGAACATTATCAGTTGTGTAGCACTAATGGCCACAGCTGAGCAGTGGCAAAACGTAGCTTTGTGTTCTGAGCAAAATTTAGAAATATTCCTTAAATACCTCTGCACTAAATCCTCTACAAGTAAACATAGGGAAAGATCAATGCAAAAATAACTAACAACATGTAGTTGGAGCTCTAAAAGTTCATGGGCATAGAAGCATCATTAGAAGCCATGAATTTTTTTTTTTTTTTTTTTTTGAGACAGAGTCTCACTGTGTTGCCCATGGCACTGAGTGCCGTGGTGTCAGCCTAGCTCACAGCAACCTCAGATTCCTGGGCTCAAGTGAGCCTCCTGCCTCAGCCTCCCAAGTAGCTGGGACTACAGGCACACACCACCATGCCCGGCTAATTTTTTCCTATATATTTTTAGTTGGCCAATTAATTTCTTTCTATTTTCAGTAGAGACGGGGTTCTCGCTCTTGCCCAGGCTGGTTTCGAACTCCTGACCTTGAGCGATCTGCCCACCTCGGCCTCCCAGAGTGCTAGGATTACAGGCGTGAGCCACCGCGCCGGGCCCTAGAAGCCGTGAATTTTTAACCACTTTGGTACCGAGCTCACCGGCCGCGAAACCTTGCCCACAGCCGGCACTCACAGTCCGCACGATAGTTTGTGCTGTGCATTGACGACGAATCCGTTTTGCTCTTGTGTGATGAGGAAAGCTTTAAAGCACTGAAAGCTTGTTTTACTTTGCAGGCAGATTTAGGAAAATAACTAAAATAACTCCTACTAAGGATTTGTTAGAAGGTCACAGATTCGTAGTAACTTATTAGCTGAACGTACACACTGCAACTGCAGAGATAAAAGTAAAAGCTTTTGGCTGTTGGCTAAAGTCGCCACTCACGTTCATCTGTGGTTGTCGACTATAGTCGACGTTGGTACCGAAGTGGTTAAATGATGTTCCAACCTGCAATAATTCTATTTAATAATTTTCACATTGCAAAGGAATCCCCCGTTTGTGACTGATAAGTGGGTTTAGCTCTGTTACCTATTTGGAATGGGATACAGGAATTGTCTAAGGTAAGCAAAACTTTAAAAAAAGAAAAGCTGTGCCTTGTAACTTGAAACTGAAGAACATACCATTGTTAATCAGCAGCTAAGTGGCAAAGACCGCTAAGTCACAGATAAAATAGAATGTTCTTCTAAAATTATTAATACGTTGCCACACTGTTTCTTTGAGTGATAGATAGAAGGATATATTAGACTATCAGAGAAACAACAATAAATTACACATGAATTATGTTGATCCCTTTGAAGAATTTTCCATTCTTTCCAAATTTAATTGGAAAAAAAATCCTTTCTAAGGATGCTGCAAACGTTTGCATCATTTTTAACGTGAGACATGCAAACACTTAACACAGAATCTGCCCCATAGTTAGGGCTCAGAATATTTTAGCTACTATCATTGATTCGAAATCTTAGGTTTTTCTCCTTCCTTTGTAAATGAATTCTTTCCAGGTCCTCATGGACACATGTCCCTGGAGTCCCAACCTCCCTGCCACCAAGTGCTGGAACCTGTAGACCCGCCTGAATCCAGAAGTGGCAGAGGCTACACTGAAAATGAGTTCGTGCTGCTGCGTGAAGGGCTGAATTACTCATCCTCCTTAAGTGGTGATTTCTCTCCCTCCGGCTCACTGAGGAATTTATAAGGCAGCAGTATCCATCATCCGACCTAGTTAGCAAACAGTAATGCACTAACTTCACCATGGGGACATTATTCAGATTTCCTTCATTGTAAAAATGACAAAGATGATTCTTCAGCACCGCAATCTTTCATTAATAAATTAAAAGAGGCAATATGTGTGCAATCTGTTATCATGTGTTTAGCCTCTCTTTGAGAACTTTGCTTGCCAAAGTATTATTTCTCACATGATTTTATAAAGACGGTCCTAAATTTCAGCCTTCCCCACCATCTTTTCTCATTTAATAATCTGTCACAAGGGCAATAGCTTAATAGTCCTCTTTTTACTTCCATTTTTGCCCTTAAAGTCTGTTCTCTACACAGCCACCAGAGGGATCTTTCAAAAACACAATGCAGATTGCTTCCTGCTGAATACATTCCTGCCTCCCTGAGCTCCAGATTTACCCTCCTGTGCACTGCAAACTCGTAAACTCCGCAAAGCGCATTTCCCCGGCGCCTTTCCTAGACGTTCTATCAACACGGTGCATGGCGGGCAGAGGAAAGGGGCTTTTCTTTCCTGCTTTCTTCCCTGCTTCTATAGCGCGGTCCTGAGAGCAGCTGTGGGCTCCAAGAGTAGCAGTTCTTTACAGGATCCAACTTCTTGTAAAATCCCGGAATCAGGCTCCGCATAGAAGCCCAAGACCTCACAGAGGTCCAGGGAACAGCCAGGCTGCGCTTCAACCCAGACACCTGAGCGCCAACCTCAGGGACCCCCCCATCCCTGTTCCTAGAGCTGCAGTGAGAGCTGGTGCACCCCCTCCTCGGGAGGGTTTACCAGGTCTAGGGGGGCCCTCCTTTGAGCTCTCGGGTTTCATTCATCCCCACTTGTCTCCAAGCTGTGGAGACTGTAGCTACTTCCTGCAGTCATTGCTTTTGGATGTTGGATGATCTCCTTTTGCAGTTACGTTAACCTAACACACCTGAGAACAATTCCCTGCATTAGCCCTCTCTGAAACACCTGCTGTAACCTCCCCCTTCCCAACTGACTGGAACAGCCGTGGCACTAGGAGGCGTCCTAGGACAGGAAACACAAATTAAAAGACAGAATTGGGCCGGGCGCGGTGGCTCACGCCTGTAATCCTAGCACTCTGGGAGGCCGAGGCGGGTGGATAGCTCAAGGTCAGGAGTTCAAAACCAGCCTGACCAAGAGCGAGACCCCGTCTCTAAAAAAAAAAAAAAAAAAAAAAAAAAAGACAGAATTGTGGGATCCTTTTGGTTACAGTCTTGGTCTTAATGTGGTTCCGAGCTCCTCGCTACTGGAAGATGGAACTCAGCTATTCCACGGCAGGTGGTAGCATCACCTCTACACCTGCACCTGTGGTTGTCAGGGATAAAACACCTCATATCCACGGAGACCGCCGACACCCACAGACCTGGGTCAGAATTCCACTTGTCTCTGACCACCATTGTCCCCCAACTTGACTTTGGGTCACCAGGAACTGACATCAATGTGCTTCACATTTTTAATAATCCCTTAAAAGTCCAGGAATTTCTCTTTCCCACTGAGATTGGATCGAGCCCCATAGTCTTGGTTGGCAGTATTTTCTTTTTTTTCTTCAGAACTTTAAATATATCATCCTGCTCTCTCCTGGACTGCTCTCTGCTGAGAATTCTTCCACCAGGTGACCTGAAACTCCTGTTATTTTCTTCCTTTCTCTTGCTGCTTTCAGGATTGTCTCTTTGTCTTTGACCTTTGAGGACCTGATATGTCTTTCAGGTGGACTTACTTGGGCTGGATCTGGTTGGTGACCTTTGACCTTCTCTACCTGACTGTTTGCATCTGCCCGTTCTTACAGAGCTTCAGCTGCTCTTCTTGAATACATGTTCCCTGGGCTTTTGCAAGCTTTTGACTGATTTTCAGATTCCTGAAAATGTCGGTCTTATCAGGTTTTGCCAGCTTCCTCATGACCTTTATGGAGGAAAGGATTTTGTGTAGGCTCTTACCCTGCCCTTCCTAACGCCGTCATTTCCCAAGTAAGACTTGAATATCTGTGTTCACAAATTAGCTCTTGAAACAAGACGATTCAGACATAAAACAAAACATAATTTGGAACAGGTCCATAAATTTGAACGCAAATATGAGGAACGGGCAAACGAGAAAAAACATTTTCTCCCGAGAGGCCGTAATAATCAGCCACCTCCTTTGTAAAACTATTATTAGTGGAACTGTCTGTATTTCAACAGTGTAATTTTTCTGAATACATCTCTGGGAAAGACTTAGCTGAAGCACCTCTCAACTATGAGTCACATTGGACATAGAAACATGTCAAGTGTGCCTTCAACTCAAGTATTTAGTTTAAACTTCCACCAAGGAATTCATGAATAAATATCGAGAACACGTGGTCGTCGAGTAATTGCATCTTAGAACTAGGATGACTTCCACGACACCGTCTTCTGTTTAACCCTAACATCTTACTTTTCCTAAGGACATACTCCTCAAGAATATACCTTGCTGAACGTATTTACTTTTTAAAAAGGAGAGACTTAATTTAGTTCCAATTTCACAGTTGCATGACTGCTTCAAGTTATTTAACAACAATGGCAACACTTGGACAATGGAGGCATCACTTTAAGAGACTTGAACCTTGTCCTACACTCCGGAATTTTGTTAGTTTCCCTATTACACCGACCTGATTTCCTAAATTCCTCTGCATATACATTCTGAAATAATTTCCTCGTGATGTGCTGACACAGTTCGAGATTTTATATTGTGTTCAGTTTAAGTAGTTCATGCTGCCTGGAACCACTTTTAGCTGCCCTTTTCGCATTGTACCTCTTATCAGCGAGCTGCAGACGGGGCTCGGGATTCCTGTTGAATATTATATTCTCTGGTGGAGAAATAGTCTATCTCCTTTGGAAATTTAGAGGATGCCTGTGAGGTTTTGGATTTAAAAAAAAAAAGCAGTCTACAATATCTTAGTTGTTTCAGTCTCCAACTGGATGTCATGAAATTTTAATTACAGCCTAAAAATATATTCTTTGTTTCTTTACTCCATTGAAGACTCACAGTTTAAAATAATTCTTTAATGTCGTCATCTCGAAATTTAATTTCTTATTACGATGTCACAAGATTGCACATATAAAATAATTTGACTCTCTTATTCCTTAGGACGTTCATATGAGATTTTAAGGAAGACACATGCCTTTTATTAATTGTCAAGCCTTTCCCATAGGAATCTGCACGCTTGCAGACATTGTAAGATATAGCCACCCTCTTACGGGGTTGAATGTGGGTTACAAAGTGTTTTAACACAGACAATAGTTTATTATGTATCACCCTCTTCTGCAAATTCTACTTATTCTCTCTTCATTTATATGGATCCTTTTAATCAGGCTTTAAACAACGCAAGTGCCCATCGATACATGAGTGGATTAATAAAATGTGGTACATGTCTACCATGGAGTACTATTCAGCTATAAGAAACAATGGTGATATAGCATCTCTTGTATTTTCCTGGATACAGCTGGAACCCATTCTACTAAGTGAAGTATCCCAAGAATGGAAAAACAAGCACCACATGTACTCACCAGCAAATTGGTATTAACTGATCAACACCTAAGTGGACATATAGGAATAACATTTATCAGGTGTTGGGCAGGTGGGGAGGAAGGGATAGGTATGTACAAACATAATGAGTGTGATGCGCACCAACTGGGGGATGGACACGCTTGAAGCTCTGACTCGAGGGGGGGGCCAGGGCAATATGCGTAACCTTAACATTTGTACCCCCATAATATGCTGAAAAAATAAAAATAAAATAAAACAGACTCAACTCTATCTCATCCTTGAAATTGAAAAGTGAAAAAAAAGAATCGAAAGAACATTTTCTGACATTCACATTTGTGACATTCACATCCGAAGCTCTGCCCAGAAACTGTATCTTTTTCTTCAGCTCTAAAACCAAACGTCTTAAAGATTGTAAATGTTCAGTGTCCTTGTGTATTCATTTCCCACAGTTGGGAACACTCAGCTCAAGTGCCACATTCCCAGGCAGGAACTTTCTAACCTCTCTGCCACAAGCAGCATCCCTGTTTTTTCTCTGCTCTAACAGTGCTCGCGCTCTATTTTTTATTTAACAGACTCTATAATTATTTGTCTGGTTATTTCCACCTCACACGATTATGCCGTGTGCCTGGCTTAGTGTGTGTATATAGTTGTGCAATAAATATTCATTGAATGAACAAATGTTAAAGGTTATGAAAGTGTGAAATAGAAATCTCATGAATTAAAGATGAAAGGTGGTAAAAATCAGAAGCAGCGTAATTATAATATACGTGTAAACTGCAAACCAATTATGGCCAAAGAAAAGCAAATATTATTTTCAAAGGATTAATAATTTAATAAAATGTGAAAACCGGGTCATAGAGTAATTGCAAACTGGCAATTGATTCTCAATATCTCCCTTCAAAATTATATCTTCTTGAAGTTTAAGGGGAAAAAGTTCTGCACAGTGGATGTTGCATACAAAAAAAAAATCTTATTTCTTAGAAGTTTCACTTTGCCAGATTTCTTTTCCTTCTTAGTTAAATTTTTCTTTGTAGCAGCTGTGTGTGCCCTTGATCATAGTGACGAAACTTTTGATGTTGACAGCGCATGGGAGCATTGTTTTAAGTCGTCTCCAATTTAGCAACACACAAGTTGTTGGATGTCAGGTTAAAAAGGCAAAACAAAACACACACACACACACACACAAAAAGAAAAGCACCCCGACTTTACTGCTTGATGAAACCTTGTGAATTGTGCAAACATATCAGATCTGTATGATTTGGTTTTTATTTACTGCTTATACTATAGGTAGCATAAAATGTAAACCTTCTATATCTTTTTGTAAGTCAAAATGTCATGGGTTTTGCTTTACCGGCAGTTTTCCCGAGCGATGGCTGCGATGTTGCACATTGTGTCCCGGGTACTTGCAGGCTGAGAGTCGAGCGGGGCAGCTGACAGCGCGGGACAGACCCCTGGTAAATACGCACAGAAAATTCTCCTCCAAAGTGAAATCTCTGAACTCAGCAATCCTGAGGTCCGCCTGCGTTTTCTCCCGGTGCCTGTCAAAGCCTGTCACTTGGAAGGTGACGACTTCACTGTGGCCCAGAGAAGGCACGAATTTCCTGCCCAGTTTGTTTCCCCATACTAAGTATCTCACAGATTTTAAACATAAATACAAATGTGAGTATAAAACACACACACGTGCGGGTGTTTCTCAGTCAAACGTCTGCAGAACTTTTCTGTCGCTTGAAGCTGGGTTTCCAAAGTTATAAAACAGCCCAAGAAAGAAAAGTGCAGCGGAAGAAAGCGACTCTTGTTGTCTGGGTGGCTCAGACTCCCCGGAAGCTGCAGAAAAGTTGAGCTGCTATTAAATACCTGTGTCTGTCTTACCTACACCAGAGCAGGTTGCAGGATGACAATGGCCTCTCAGAACTTTCCCACGTTTGCCGTGCCAGCCTGTCCTTTGTGTTCCCACAGGGACCAGCGGCAGGTGTGAGCTGCTCTTCACAAAGGCAGCTGCTGGTGTTCTGGGGTGTCAGAAGGGGCTGACAGCTAGAGGTCCCTACCACCAGCGCTCCCCTGCCCCGCCCAGGGCACCCAGTGCTTCCTGGAAGAGAAACCAGGTGGAGCAGCCCAGGTTGTTGCCACATCATGTCCTGCGAAGAGAAGTTTAAGGAGGTAGAGATGTTTTCCTCCCAGAAGCCACAGATGAAGGAGCAAGAAACATTCTGTGAGTCAGTTTCAAAAATCTGAAGACCTGTCATGTAGCAGAAGGATTATATCTATTAATGAATAATTGTATCTCAGATCTTAGATCTGGAAAACATAATTCTGCACCCAATAATGTGTGCGTCACTAATGAATCAGAGACTCGGCCGCCTGGTAAGATCCACTGGAGGAAACTGGAGCCTCCGGGGGCGGGAGTGGACTCAGACCCCAGGACATTTGAGTCTTCTTTCCAGCCTGATGTCCCTCCTGCTGGTCCCACTTCCTACATCTCCGCGACTCCGTTCTTTCTGGGATCTCGTAATCTCCACTTGGCAATGTACAGAGATTTATGCAAGTAAATAAAAATGTGCCCACTTGTTAGTTCCTTCAGCTGAATTAATGCAGGTTTGTGGGCCTTTTATTGTTCCGTAAGCAACATTAAATATGTCTTACCCACGTTTCTTACCCGATCATTAATGCTCCTTTTGCAAACATGCCCGGGGCCAGTGTCGAACCTCCCCGCAATTAAATCTCTCTCGCTGTGAATTGTTTTACTTCCATCCGCTCTGTTTTGACGTGTAGATTTCCCTTTGGGAGCTATATTTAAGAAAAACTAGAAAATTTGAGGTTAAGAAAAATACTGCATCAACTGGCTCTCCGAGACAGTGCCTGCATTCACTCTGTATTCACGGGTAGATTTATCACGTGTCAGATGATTTTCATTGGGCTCTGGAACTCTTGAGAGAAGCCACTGAGGCATAAATCTGAAACACACACAATATGTATATATGTATATTTTTTTTCTGTATGGAAAGGAGCTAATCCCATCAAAGATCTGGGTTGAATAATAAGTGACCGGTTTTCCTTTGTGTGTATCTAATGAACTAATTGGAGTTTTGCTGTAGGAAGCGGCAGACGTTATTTCCAGCAAACGCCGTATGTGGGAATGTTTTAATATGGACAGGATTCTTGGTCATTTGCTTCTTCATCTTCGTGCAAAACAATATTATTTGGAATGTTTTTAGATAAATTCTTTCCTCCGGATATTGCTGAATTGCAAATTTGTTTCATAAAACGGCTCAGTGCATCTTCTCCTAGAATATGAAGGGGTTTCTCCAAGTGGTGCAAAAGGTATTGCCTCAAAGTGCCACCTCTGAAGGTCCGCTTCACCTCAGATCCTCTGGAGGTCGTCACACTGCATCATACAGCCCAGCGTCTTCCCCTGGCCACATCGACCTTGTTCTCTCCTTTGCACATGTATTGATCCGAAAGCAAACAATAGTAAACATTTTTGCTCGATAACTGTCTCAGAGGCTGATTCCTGGGACTTCAAACTCTGACATATGAAAAACAAATCATTTTTAATTTTTTTCCTAATAAAGACAGGTACCAAAACAAGGTGGGAACATTCCAGTAGAATAAGGGAAAATAGCTAGATACCTTTTCTTGTGTGACCCTTAGCCTATTTCAATCCAGTCTTGCTTCAACGAGGGTTGTGCAAGAATTTTTTTTTTTTTTTACCAAGGTGATTTTGATTTAACATCAATATCAATGGTAAAGATACATTACTTTTTGTCTTTGTCATCTGTGTTCATATAAAAGCTTCATGGGTCATTCATTTGTGCTCTGAATCATTTTTGTATGGAGACCAGGTCATGTTTAACCGCAAGATACAGACATGCTAAGTTGCTCTTTGGAAAAGTGATTATAGAGTTATCTGTGCAAACCTCTATAGTAATAAATCCACCACTTTTAACTATGATAAGTGTGGAGAGGATGGAAATAAGACACCTCTCCAATGCACCTCCCTCTATACCCACAGAAAAGTCTAAATACATGACCACACGTTGAGCCCTTTTCTGAAGATTCTAAGAGGCTGTTTTCTCTTTAAAGCTGGGCTTTCTGCTGTTCTGAGTTCAGAGGTGGGTTACACCTGACCAGATGTGCGTGGCCAAAGCCCCTTTGCACTTTAATATAATTAAGCACTTAAATATCATTATATCAAAGGATAGCTCTTCACGTGCGCTTTTTCTTCAAATAATATATGCAATTTACAACACCACGCATCCCAGACCGTATGTTAAACCAGAAGAGCGTGAGTGAGTCCATCAGTGAGGAGCTGCGTTTGCCAAGGTCTCTTGGGATAAGCGTGGTGACCCACAAACACGGAAGACACCCAGCCCTGGTGGGGTCCACTGTGTAACCCCAAGCTGCAGTCTTGCAACATTTCAACAAAAGTAATTACCTCCTTTATTTTGCCCAAGGGCTATATTTCTAAGTATATATAAAAAAAAGAAAACAAAACAAGTGGAAATAAGAATTACAGAATACATCTTGAGTTAAACGCATAAGCGGATGGGAAGGCTTTACTGCTAAACAGTCGTATAAACTCAAACCGAGATTAATTGCTCCGTTCTAGGCTGGGATGAAGAATAAAGAGATGTGTTTCCTTTCAGTCCAAATTGCTGCTTTAAATTATAACAAACACGCCACAACGTTGTGTTGTTTTAAGAGTTATGAATAATTCAGCTTGACTCGCAATGATTAAAGATTTAAAATGAAAAAAAAAGAGCAAGAAGTTATATTTACTAATAAGTACATTTTTATTGCAGCAAATGTTATTGTCTGAAATAAAACTGTACACCACGCAGGGGTTTATAGTTTAGGAGTCTGTGAAAAAAAACGGTTTGTCTGGGGACCGGGCACACAGGTGTTTTTGCTGTTGTCCGCTCTGTGGAGGTAGCACAGTCTTCGCCGTCAGAAGAGGGCTGGGAAGAGCAGAGATGTGTCGAACTCCACCTGCTTCTGAAGATGTTGATGCCACAAGCCAAGGGCCCAGGGGTCGCACCTGTGTAGCCCTGAGCTTCACCGGTATCCCGACGGGGACAAATCTCACACCCCTGGAGGATTTCACCCACCAGTCGTCTAGGAGACGTTGCATCCAGAAGAGAGACTCTGGATCCCAAACAGATCTCCTGGAAATTGAGTAGAGACAGAAAGAAGTGCTCTGATTCTTGGGACATGCCACTGTCTAGAAACAGAGCAGAGACTAGAAGTTGAAGCCATGAAAAACCACCAAGAAGGAACAGTCAGTGGCAGAAGAAGAAAACCAGGTGTGTGTATTTTCCTGAAAGCCGAGTTGAGAAGGAGCATGAGAAAGGCAGAGGCTTTGGAAGGGGCCAGGTGCTGACACAATGTTGCAATGGTTACCGGGAGAAAGAACAGCTGGTTGCTTGCAACTTGGTGGCAAGACCCACAGAGCCCTCTCATAGCAGAGGCTACAAGTGTTTGCATGTTGGAGGTGTGAGCAGAAAACCTTCAAAAGAAAAGGAACAGTGAGAACATGGAGATATAATGGAGCCACATGGCAAGAAGAGTAACCTCCTGTGTGTTCATACCTGGGGCTGTATGTATAATTTCGAGATGCACACCCAGGTAGTCCAAAGGTGCATCTCATTTTTCGTATCCATTTATTTTTTTCCCAATTCTCATCTGGCGTGTTAGCGTGGTGTTTTGCGTAGTCAAGACCCAATAAATTCAGGTATTTCAGTGTTTCCTTGGTAATTTCAGGTCTCCATTCAGTCTCTTCAGAGGGTTCTTTGTCTACACCTTCTCCCCAGAGGGTCTGTCTGTCTCGAGGCTGCATGAAAGTGCAGGGAGGGAGGGAGTAAGCGGAGCTCAGGTTACTGCAAACTCCGAAATGGAAGCTTCCTTGATTGTGCTGCTCTCTGGCGCCAGTCCCGCTGGTGTTTAGGGGCAAGGATGCTAAAAAATTAACAGAATGTTGGGTGTCCTACAAAAATGGGAAGGAAATACAGAACAGTACTGAGTCTGTCATCTAGAAATAAGGAAGCTGAGGCAACTTCCACTGTGGACTGTGGTGGACCAAGCTTCCCGCGATGCCCCGTCAGACCCAAATCAGAGCCCCTTGATTTGATCGTGGCCGACACATCATACTTTCGCTGTTTATAAAAGCATTTTGCCAAAATGGTTTGAAAACTTTAATTTAAAGTTGGCAATGCTTGAGTGGTTACTCACGCTGCTCCATGAATTTTGATCTTTTGAAATATTACCAGTCCTTCTGCGGGTATTTTTCACAGTGATCGACTGCACATCGGTGTGAAGAACGTATAATTTTGGAGCGTGTGGGCAGACAGAGAGAATTCCCTGGGCCACAGAAAGATGTTTCTGGAGGTAGTGAGCTGGAGAACAGAGTTCACAGTTCTGCACATGTTAAAGTAATTTTTTTTTAACATAAATATCTTAATAGCGAATGCCAGCGCCATCATCAGATGGTAAAGATAGCATCCCACACGCATTTTCATGTATATTCTTACCATCCTAAATGAGCTGTATTTGATTCACAGAAAGGATAATTCCATTACTGTTATAAAGCAGAACATACCATAATGACAGGGTAACGATATATGTGGATATGTGGGAGATATTTGTAATAAAATGAAACAGAGAGAAGAGTCATCTGGAGATAAAATCACTAACATTAAGTTTTGCCTGTCAGGTACGTTTCCGTATGTTAGTATCATTGGCTCATTGAACATTCAAAACAATATCAAGTAGTATACCGTTATTTTGCCCATTTTCCAAATTTGAGAAACTGAGGCATGAAGGGTGGATTTACCTTGCCCCAGATAATACAGCCAGTGAGTGCTGGATTTGAATCCACGGTGGCTTCAGGAGCCCACGAGCCTAAGTTTGGTCGAACCCCAAATTCAGGCTTGGGTACCCAACGCGGAGCCGAAGCAGGTGCCGTGAGACCAGGGCTTAGAGACACAGACAGGTTTATTCAACTGGGCCAAAGAGAGAGGGTAGGAAGGACAGTAAGATCTCTCAGATCCGTCTTCCCAAAGAGATGAAGCAGGAGGTTTTATCTGGCTATCGGGTAAGAGAGGGCATTTCAGAGGGCCAAGGATGGAGTCTGTGCCTCCTTAGTCTCAGATAACATCTTGGGCAACCAGACTTCTGGGTATCAGCAGCTGACTTACTCAAAGGCATCCAACCCTTCTGCAAAACAAACTCACAACATTTTACTGTGACCCTGGAGTGCTCTACTCCTACTTGACAAGACAAAAAACAAAACAAAACAAAAAAACCCCCCAAAACCCAGTACCCAGCAGCTAACAATTACAATGAGCACAGGGGTTTCCGGGCGGGAAGGAACAGTTATCAACTGCACGAAAACAAGAGCCTCGTCAGAATTTATTAATAATTGTGTCTGTCACTAAACATGCTGGGGGACTAAAACCTCACGTCCCCCCCTGCCCTCCTCTGGCCGCATAAGCACAACTCTTATCCCTCCACATTGTATAGGGTGTTTTCCTCTTAATATGCTAGTTATTCACAAAATCAGCATTTTACAAAGCATACATTATGTACACTCATGGTCGCATGCATAGCGGGTCTACTAGGCTATTAATTTGGAATAACGCTGAAATAAGGGATTTGGAATAGACATCAACAGAGTAAATATTTTTGTAGAAATTGAACTTCTAAAAGAATATAAAGAAAAACATTGGTAAAGGTAATACGCTAGATAAATAGATCACATACTTCAGAGCATTTTCACAATGTGTTTGCATATTTCTAAGAAACTTATTTTTTTTCCAAATACAGTGAATTAAAAAACGTAAAAACCCTGTATTACCTACAAGTATTGGTTAAAACAGTTTAGTAGACTTTCATATACTTGCAATTACAGTAGATTATTTTTGCTTCAACCACATCTATCAGAGGGTTTCGTACTCGGCCATTGTTCAGAAGAATGTATGATATTTCTGACAGAATGATATTGGAAATGTTTATAAAAATCCATATTGACTCAGAGAGTAAAAACCTACCATATATTTGTTTACGGTAAAATATATTGGCACCCAAAATAACTTGTCTCAGAGAAAAATGGCAGTTGCCCACAAAATCAATCTCTGGTACAGTCAATTTTTTTTAATATTATGATTTATTGAAAGCTATGGTGTCCCAACTTCAATGCTCACAGCAACTTAAATTTACATTCTTGGGGACTTACCAAACTTTCAACTAAATTTTGAGGATAAAAACAAACTCTATTTTACTCACAAAATAAATTTTTGCTATGAGGGAATAACCTAATGTAATTAAGTATCCAGTAGTATAATTGCACTATACTGTATGTGTGTTTGTGTATATTTATTTCTATATATATTTTTATTTGCACGTATATACATACACACACGGAGATGTTTTCCCTCCATGCTGCATTTGAATAAGTATCTAATCTTATCATGACAACAGCTTGTTTTAGGAAACAATTGTGTTTTCTGGAAATATTCTTGTTCTCAAATTTAACATTATTCATGGGTATTCTTAAAGGGTTAAGTCAACCAGGTGAGCGTTTCATGATGGTTTTTCCTTTCTCAGTTTGCATATAATCAGCTATGTGATTTTTCTGTCTTTGGAGGGTCCTCTTCTCCTATCATAAAATACCGAGTTGCTCAGGGGCAAGAAGCTAACTTTCCTTCTCTCTGTATATCCCAAACCTGTCACCACGGCTGGTTTATAGCAAGGGCTTCGTTACCTGTTGACTAAGTAATTGACTCACCGTTCCTAGAGGATGACTCATTCGTTTGAGTTTCTTTTTTTTTCTATTGTTGTTGCTCTTGTTAAAACTTAAAATCTTGGTTATTTTTCATTAACAGCATGACAATAACATTTTTAAGTATGATCCATTCTTTTATGTTCCTTCACTCCCAGCCTGGGTGAGCTGTGGCTTTGGTTCCTGAAGCCCTTGCTTTGCGGAGGCCTCTGGGGGCTCCCACCTGAAAGTTTGAGCACCCGAGGCTGCCATACACTGAGGAAGCCCAGGCCACCACATTCCAGAAACCGAATGTGTAATTAAAACCCTCTCCTCAAAGAACAGCCTGGCTTCAGTCAATATCCAAAACATCTGAGATAGAAACGTTACTGACTCCAAACAAATTCTTTCAGAAAACTGAAAGAACAAAAAGGGAATAGTTCCCAACTCATGGTATTAAATCAGCACAATCTTGAAATCAAAATGTGACAAAGTCATTATAAAAAAAGAAAAGTTGTAGGGCAATCCCTCTCATAAACACAGGTTCAATAATGCCGAACGAAATATTAACAAACCAATTCGAATAATATAGAAAAATATTAATACATCATGACCAATTTGGGTTTAGTTCTGGAAAGCAAGGTTACATTTACATTAAAACAATCAATCAATGCAATAAAGTTCATTAACATAAAGCAAAAAAAAGTAACAAAAAGCAAAAAACAAAAACAAAAACAAAAAACCCTGCATGATCCATGATCCTCTAAGTACTTTTTGTTTTTTTCTTATATTTTTTTCATTTCTCATGCAGCTACAGGTTCTGAGGGATCCTCTAAAAGTTTGTTATGTATTCCACCTTATTTAGATCAATCGTCTTTAGGATTCATTCTAATCATAGTTTCCATCTTTGAGAATTTTTTTTCAAGACGACTTACTGTGGTATTAAGACTGGGTACCAAACCCTATCAGTTCATCACCATCTGCTTTTTTTTTTTTTTTAACCTCAATTGAAGTTTGTACCCAACAAGGGATTGAATAGGATAGCCCACCATAAACTAAAGGAAATTAAACCACAGTTGCACATAACAGGTTTCACCCCATAGTTTATATGACTCTCCTTTGTCCAGTCAGCTAAAACTTAAGACAAATAAAGAATTATTGGGACTTTCTCTTTCGGCATCCAATCATTCTGACATACGTTTTCTCACGCACTCTGGCAGGGCGAATGCATGCAATTTAACCCAATCGCTCTCTTCCTTCTACTCCAGTTAAAATCTCTTTACTCAAAGTGAGGACAGCTGCTGTAGAGAAAGATTAAATTTGAAATGCATGTGTGGGATTTTTTGTTTGTTTTCGTGTTTTTGAAAAACATATTTTGAAACAATGTTATAACCAATGTGATAATGTTATAATTTTAAAAGACCCCTGATCAATAAATGATAACAATACACTGTAGTTACCTTTTGTTTCAGTTATAAAAAGAAGGCTTTGGATGGCTTAGAGAGGCTGTGGGTGTACCTTGCATAATTCTAAGGAACAAGCTTTGCAAATCCAGTTTTATACAAATATTCAGCTTCCGCGACTCAGAAAAATTCTTTGAATTTGAAGTCGTACATTTCACTGTATATCTTATACCCTAATCCATCACTTGAGTTTTGAATTATAACCACTTTCCACTTTATGAATAGTTTTTGCAAACATTAATGCCGCAATGAATATTCATGACACGATTCCCTCACTTCAAGCTGTCTAAATCATGAATTTTCATTTTGAAAGTGAAATGTTTTCTGTCTTGCAAAAATAAACTTACTTTTCATTAAACATTCAAGAAGATCTCAAAGGATGCCGGGCTTCATTTTTTCACATAATTGAAGACGGAATGTAAAACTTAATCAATTTTTTTTCTTCCAGTCTCAACAAATCTATAGATTATGTTATTGAGTTTTGAAAGTTGACATAGGACAAAATTAAAACATTAGGTATCTGGAAATCTATGTGGCTATTTCCCAAATACATGAACTTATTGTGGCTCTTGTAAATTTAAAAGGAAGTCATCGTGGTTTGATTTTTTTTTTCAATTTATTACTGACAATAAAAGCTCATCTGTACTAGAACTTTTCCTGCCCTGTCTGCATGGAGGGAAGAGTAGAATGCAGGCTCTGTTCGGTGCGCAGTGCTAACGGCTGCACCTTATTTCTGTACGGTGGTGAGCAGGTGTAAGTGTTTTAATAGCTCTACATTAGTTTCAGGTGTGGAGAATCCACAACGGATCCTTTGGCCTTTATAATTTTTATGTTTCAAAAATCCAATAATTTATCTTTCTTCAAGCTGAGGTGTATGGTGTCTTTTCGTGTCTTTCAACTTTCATTTGCGGCAGCTTTTTATTTTTAAAAAGGTCTAGTTCCTGGGTTTTCGGCTACTTCATTTTGATATTTTCTATAAATATGTTTTACTATGTTTTCTTAACGTCAGTGAAAACCTTTCAATTTTCAATTCCAAATATGAATCCATAGTACAAGTACATATAGATGATGGGTAGAGGATGTACATTCTTAGGAGACGTTTTCAAACGTGGATCTCCGGCTTGCTGACTGCAGACCTTGGAAACTGTTGCCTCCGTGATACTCTGAGCTGATTCCCTACAATAAATCTATCTTTGTGTCTCTCTGTCTCTATGTCTCTATCTCTAACTTCAACTTTTTCTAGATCTATAAATAAATATTAATAAATAAATAAAACTAGTTTCTGAAACAAGTGTCAGATCTTTTATTGTTTTCTAAAACACATTAATTTTAACAATATTATATTAGACTGTATGTCATACACATAGTTTGATATAGACAAAATTACAGTCGTGATTTTTGCCTGTTTTTTTCATTGCTGTATCCACCAAATGAATTAACAATGACAGAGAAACAGGTAAAAGGTAAAGGGGCTTTTTACCGCACTTCTCTGTGACATGCATACATCTTCTCTCAGTTTTTACACAGACACTGTAAACGTAACTATTACTCCTGATGCTAACAGACCTTGGTTCGCACCTGTTCAGAGTAAGAGCCCAGGACCAAAAGGAAGAAGCCAGGTGGGACCAAAATCAAAAGTATATTATTAAATCCTAGCACTCTGTGAGGCTGAGGTGGACGGATCGTTTGAGCTCAGGAGTTCGAGACCAGCCTGAGAAAGAGCAAGAGCCCATCTCTACTAAAAAAATAGAAAGAAATGAGCTGGACAACTCAAATATATATATAATTAGCCAGGCATAGTGGTGCATGCCTGTAGTCCCAACTACTCGGGAGGCTGAGGCAGGAGGATCACTTGAGCCCAGGAGTTTGAGGTTGCAGTGAGCTAGGCTGACGCCACAGCACTCTAGCCTGGGCAACAGAGTGAGACTCTGTCTCAAAAACAACAAAAAAAAAAAGTATAATATTAGTTAAGACATTACTACTTTTGCACTTTTCTTGACATAGAAATTTATATGAGAACCCCACTAAGCCAAATTTAACAATTTTTATTCAAGATCGCTGTATTAGAGCACTGAGCACACTTATTCTAATGAATGTGTTTAATTATTCTTGCTGGACCATTCTAAATTCAGTGGAGGGATCAGGTTTCCCACTGCATCTCTTGTACATCACACAGCATGTAAGGGGAGTCCGATAAATATTTACTGAATAACAGCGTGGATCTAAGTCCACATAGAGGCTCCACGCCACCTCTCTCTCAGATTTTTTAATACGACACGACGTGTATGAAAATGCCAGCCAGGACTGTGTACATAAAAGGTCATTTTGCAAATCAGCACTCATAAAATAGGACTGAGCTACTATGCCAAGTGTGCTGGGACTTTATTTTTTCTCTGCCACTAATTAGTGCCAGTGGATGGTTTGTGTGTTGCAGAAATGGCATTGCTTTATTCTTCGTGTTTGAAATACTTTGGCCGTTTGTGAGGAAGACCTCGAGGGCCACTGTGAAAGCTCACCTGAGAAGCAGGACAGCCTCCACAAGGCAAGACATTGTCGTCTAAATCATGTGGAAAATTAGCATACGTTCCTATTCCAACTTTAGGAGTTTCTTCTCACTGACTTCTATCACCAGCACTTATTTGCTTCAAAGAAATGGGATCTTGTTCACGTGGAATATTAAGTATTTATGCAAGAGACACTTTCTCATGCAAGCCAATCAAATCATTGCTGCTTATTATCTCGTTGACTTCAAAATGACTATATTCCTTTGTGGGTTCAATGTATATGTCAACGCACTTTTGCTTTTTGGTAAGAAAAGTCTTCTTTTGTCAAAGAAGGTATATTTATCATGTTTCACTGAATGTTGCCTTCCATGAATAAAATATTACTTTGTTCTCATTTAAACTCAATGAGATGGTTTTAGGGGATTCTTATCAAAGCCAGTGACAGAACTTGAGATGGGGAAGATTAGTTCTATCTAACTAGGGCAGAGAGCATGTATGGGGAAGGAGTGAGAGAGCGTGCCAAGAATTGTTCCAAGAAAACAGTGCACACAACACTCTAGATGGGAGGTAGCGTGACATGTTCAAGAAACAGAGAGAAAGACCATAAGGTTGTATTATAAGGCCAAGGAGAGGTGTAAGACCAGGTCCTGATGAGGCTCCAGAGGGTTTGGAGACTATTCAGAGCATGTGGGACTTGTTAACTCTTTTTGTGTTAATGTGGTGATCAATCAGAGTGACTTAAGGATAAAAGGAAAAGCAACATATGATTTTAATTTTTAAGGATAACTGGCTGACGTGGAAGAAGGTGAGAGCTACCTGGAAACCAGGTCCGGGATTGTGCACTAGCCTTGCAGAGGCAGAGGCTGTCAGTAGTGTGTGAATGGACGAGTGTGTGAAAATGGAGAGGAGAGAATGCATCCCAAAGTTGGAAGATGAGACTGAAAGCCGTGGGTGATACATTGGGTGTCGTGGTGGACACAGAGAGAAAGATTTGTCCTGTCTGATTGTCAGGTCTGTGTAGGTGTCCCTGGTCCCCATTTCCAGTGTCAAGAATGAGGGCTGGCACCAAGTCTAGCCGGTGACGGAGTGATCACAAATACGAAGCAATTTCACATAATATTCAATGCAAAGCAATGTCATTTAATGCAAAACAGATCATCCTTCACAAGCGGAGAAGACCCCAAAATCTGAGCACAGCTGCCTTTTATAAGCTCACTAGCTTGTCCCGCCTTTCTTCTGGCAGGATTGGTTGCTGTTTCCCACCTTTGGGGTGATTGACAGGTGAGAGTTACATAGCAGGTTGGTTACATAGCAAACCCCACCCATGCTATGCTAATGAGATGGTAATGAGCCCCAGGTCAGTGAAAGGTCAGGAGGAGCTCCTCACTGTGTATGTTCCCACCAGGGAACAGTTCCTGGCTGCAATTTGGTTCCTACCCACAGTGCGGTTCCAGCTCTCCACTCTTGGCCACTTCCGTGCCACCTGTTTGTCCTCCTTCCGACCTAACCTGATAACCAGGATCTGGCCTGTGTGGAAGTAACTCAGTAAGACATAAAACCCTGGAAAGGACAAGATTGGGAAGGAGATGCAGGAGCTTGGCCATGGAAACAGCCCATGGCAGTTAAAATTTGACATATATGCATTATGTCAACTACTGAATTCCTTTTCCTAATTCAGCTTGAGTTACGTGTTCTGGGTACTCTTTCTGCTTAACCACCACCCCAAAATTACTAGCATAAAACGGTAGCCATTTGATGATGCTCACGGACCCTGTGTGTACAGAATTGTAAGGTGCACAGTGGGGTGGCTTGTTTCTGCTCACAATGTCCAGGGTCTGTGCTGGGAGGACCCCAAGGCTGGGGGCTGAACCCGTCCACGGGCTGGAGGACCCCCATGTCCGGCACTGGGGCTGGGAGGACCCAAGATACACCTACCTGCCTGCACACGCAGCCTGGTTTCCTACACCGTGGTGGCCTTGGGGTCCCATGATCGAGAGCAGTGGCATCACCTTCCCTGTGCCAGGGTCCACCGCAATGCAGTGTCACGTTTTATTCCTTTTGCGTCCCTCCAGCATTCAGCAGAGGAGATACAGCCTCTTCCTGACCAGCAGAGCTTGCAGGTCACCTTGCAGAGCACAGTGAAAATGGAATCTGCACTTTGCTTCTCTGGGTCTTGCCAGCAGAGTTCTGGCCCACACACCCTCCCTTGCAGTTCTCTCCAGGAGCACTGACTGGGCACAGGACGTACGTTTACATAAATGAAGAGCATGCTTGCTGGGGGGTCTGGCCCAACCTCCCTTCTTTTTCTTATGTGTGTCTGTTTTATCTCTTAAAGCAAAATTTCAACTCTTTTTTATATCTAAATGATAAGAACAGATACTACACCTGATCTTAGCCAAAAGGCCGAGAAGCTATTCAACTGTTTATAGACTTGTATCTTTTTAAATTTTATGTGGCAGGAAAATTTGCAAAACTGTAAAAATATAAAGGCTTGATTAAAAGTCTTTTAATCAAGTGGTATTCCTGTGGTACCACAATCTAGAGGTTTTCACTGTCAGGTGACATATATTTGATGGTTGAGAGATACCTTCCCAGGCTGCCTTGAACTAGTTTCATTATGTGGGATATTTACGTGCATATCACTAAAACCAGTATACTTTTTTCTACTCTCTTTTAGCATTATATAAGTATGCATTCATCTCATTAAATGCTCTTCATGAATATAATTTTTTTCTTTATAAATGCATTTAAGATTTTTATTTACTTTTAAAAATTTTTTTGGATTCAGTATATTATGGAGGTACAAATGTTTAGATTACATATATTGCCTTTGCTATACATACATATATATATAATTTTTTAATTTCAGAATATTATCCAGGTACAAATGTTTAGGTTACATATATCACCTTTGCCCTGCCCCAAAGCTTCCAGTGTGTCCATCCCCCAGACAGTGCATACCACACCCATTAGGTGTGAATATACCATCCCCTCCCCCCCCTCCCACCTGCCCAACACCCAATGAATGTTATTACTATATGTGCATTGTCAAAGGTATATAACAAACACTGTTTTCTACGTTGAATTAAAATCATAACGATGTAAATAGTTGAATGCAGATAAAAGTACTGAACATTTGATTTGTGAGAAGAGAGAGATGTCCATTTTAGAGGTTTGGGGAAAGATATCCCGAGGAGAATGGCAATTAAAATTGCTTCTTTTTTTGTGATGCAAAGAGGTTGTCACTGTTTCCAGATGCTTGCGGGAGGTTTGGGCTGTTAGGTGAGTCATTCTCATTCTTCCAGTTCCCTGACTTCATACACACAGTCAGTGTCTTTGTTTTCTGAAAGGAGCCACAGGTAAGTTATTAAAAATCATCCCTAATATGCAGTAGTTTCTTGAGCCAGCTCTATTCAGTGGATGCACTTTGGTTACCTCCAAATTCTCTTCTAAGTTTTCACCCTGAATGCCGTGCTCACTCACTTCCTGAGTTGTGAAGTTGTTAAAGCATGCATAGCCTCAAGGTGAAATCTGTTGAAATCTGTCAGAGGTATATTTTTCATCTTGCTATAAAAAACAAACATCACATTTTTCAAATCCTTGGGAAATAAATTAAATTTTTAAAAAAACCTTCCCTACATGTAAACAAACGAAGAAAACAGTTCTTTATCATCCACAGGAAGTAGTTTTGGGGAAACAAAAGGGATTTATTTTTACCAGAAGAAAATAAACTTATTTTCATTAGGGAAAAAAAAGAGAGTATTCATTTTATTAAGTAAAATAATTTTCATAAAATGAAATGCTATGTATACTAAAAACAAGGGAACTGAATGGTTTAACAATTTTAACTTAATGGTTGTTACAGGTAGAACGATGATGTCCCATCAAAATCCATAGGCTGATGTTCTAACTCTCAGAATCCCAGAGTGTGACCTTAGTTGGAAATAGGGTCATTTCCCATGTAGTTAGTTAAGATGACATCATACTGGGGCCCTGACGGCTGGTGTCATTGTGGAAAGGGAACTCTGGAGAAAGACATGCACATGGGGAGAATGGGGTGCAGAGAGGAAGACAAGGGTTGGGGTCATGTATCCACAAGCCCAGAAACACCAAAAGTCACCGTTTAATTTTCAGCTAAATTCAGTTGTTGCACTGATGAACGATATTGCATGCTAAAAAAAAAAATTAGTTTTATTTTCTTCATAAGAATTGTGAACACTGAAAACAAATAGTTAACATTTTCACTTGCCCCAATTTCCTAACGGTGAAGATGGCCTTCAATTCATGATAGTAATATTTTCATTATGTTGAGCATTACTAAAGCAACCCCAAAAACAACACCTTTCCACTCTAAAGGAATAGATGGAGCAACGAGTAACGAAAATAACACTGGCGTACTTCTAAGTGTAAGGGGGAAAAAAGGAAACAAAATTTCAGGATAATAAGGTCAAGGCAGAACCCCCGTCAGTGATTTTGCCAGGGTCTACTCCTGCAGGAATTAATAGCAAATCACGAAATTCCTCCCAAGGCTTAGCCGACCTTTCCAATGACCAGATCAATCTTCTGTGAAACAAAGTTGCAATGTGAGGAGTGTTTTCTGAAACAAGATAACTGAAATTATTTATTTGCAGGCCATTTTCACACTAGCAAAAGGAAATGAGAATGTGACACATTTCTGTTAAACACCCCCGCCGCAATCCTACGTGGACGCATTTTAGGAAATTGCGTCTGCACACCTGCAGAGGAGCTGTGCGTGTTTGTCAGCGGTTCCGTCAAAGCTGCTGTTGATGTCAGTGGGGTAGGAGCTGCTAGAGCTTGCGGGGAAGTGAGCCAGCCGTGGACTGATTGCAACGGTTTACCCAAATAAACTGCTTTTAGTAATTAGGTTTGCTAACAGTAGAGTCAAGAGCAACAAAGTATAAAAGGTTAGCATCCGGTGTATTTTTCGGCGAGTCGTTTGCGTGTTGCCGGAGGGTTAATCTGTGAAGTTCGGTTTTATCTCACACGCCTACTTCTCGACGGTGGTTTTGTGATTCCCGGGGTGTTGTTGCTGTCCCCAGGGTCATGCACGAGTGGAGTGGCTGCCATCGTCTACTTTCCCGAGTGTGGGAAGGGGGAAAATAGAAAACACCTGGAAGAACCCACACTCCGTGTTGGAAGACAATATCTGGAGGGAGCACTGCTCGCAGCAACTGGGCCGTTAGTTAGGCAGGCGGCCACCCTGGGCTGCAAGGAGGAAGGACAATCTGAGATTAAGTTGCAATAGCTAAAATGGAGCGTGGATTGAGGAATAAGTAACCATCCACTGCTGTCTGCCCTGGGACTCCCAAACACCGGCGTGTGGCTTTGTTCAGACACACAGCAAATTCACGCCGTCTCTCAGGGACCGAGCCAGACTCCATCCCACCACATATCCCCCACCCAAAGGGCCAAGACCTCTGGGTGTTGCTTCATCATCGTCTGGGTCTGCGAAAACACACACTGTGGGGTGGCAATGTGTCTGTCCACCAAATGCCCGATGCACGTCCACGGGTCGGGAAGTGGACAGCTTCAATTAATATTCAGAAGGCAGGTGAGGATTGGAAATATTCAGCAGTGTCCCACAGCCGGGATCAAACGTTGCTAACCAGGGTAAGGAGCAATGCTCAGCCCTGGTGATGCCCACAGGAGAACACTGGCTTTCTCAGGACAGCAACTTCCCTGTCTGCCGTGCCCCACAGAACGTGACTCTGCTTTCTGGGAGGTGATTCCGTGTCCTGACCTAACCGCTGTGTGTTGGGAACATTATGCTTTCCTTGAGGGGTGCAAGTTCCTGTGTTTCCCCTGGCAGGGCAAGTGAAAATAGAACTACCATGTTTCCCCAAAAATAAAACAGGGTCTTATATTTATGTTTCCTCAAGAAGACACCCTAGGGCTTATTTTCAGAGGATGTGTTATTTTTTTTAAGTACGGTACAACCATCTATATTTATTCAAATATAGTTAAGTCGTCTTCTTCTGGAACATCATCCTAACTCTCCAAATCCCGAATTCCATCCTGAATTTCTTGCGACTCTATTTCCTTTAGAACCATCGGCCCCAATCTCTCATGTCGAGCA
This sequence comes from Cheirogaleus medius, assembly GCA_008086735.1. Taxonomy (NCBI): domain Eukaryota; kingdom Metazoa; phylum Chordata; class Mammalia; order Primates; family Cheirogaleidae; genus Cheirogaleus; species Cheirogaleus medius. The sequence goes on along the minus strand of VBSM01001927.1, from coordinate 1,098,872 downwards.
ACAGAGCTCTCATGGGGCAGATGAGAAGGGCTGCTCGTCTTCTTGACCGCTCCTTGAGGAAATGCATGGGTCGTGCAGACACACTGCGTAGCCACGCCCATCACTAGGTCTTAATTTCGGGGGTCGGGCTTCTATTGCGCAAAAGCTTAGAGATCCTGCCAGGGCTCATTTTATGGGTAGGTCTGATTTTCGGGGAAACACGGTATGTCAGAAGCAATCAGTGAGAGATTCTTGGAAGCAACGGCTTTGATGGAAGGAGTGATCAAAACTCAACAGAATGTGCAGTAGGTGAGTGGGGAGTTTCGTGCTGCAGAGCTCCAGGGTCCTGCAGGCAGCAGCACTTGACTCTGGGGCTGGAGACGACACCCGGTGTCTGGAGCCCAGCTCGGGGAAGGGCTGTGGAGAGATGCACCTGTGAGGCTTAACGTCTGCATGACAGCCGAGATCTGGTCCAGCCGGGTCCGGAGGAGAGAGCAAGACAATAACAATAGGTGAAGCATGCGGGAAGGCATCCCGTTGCCATGGTGTCGACACTTGAGAAGGTCCTTGCCCCGCCCTTGCAGGTGTGCAACCACAGGTCTAAAACCAGCAATAGGAGGCAGGAGGAGGCCTTTGAAGGTGACGGATGTGTCTGTCCCTTGATTGTAGAGGTGGCTTCACCAGTGTCTGCATATGTCCAGACTCATCGAACTGCACACATGCAATAGGTGTAGTTTTTTTTGTGTAACAATTACACCTCAGTAAAGCTGTTAAAAAAAAATAAAAGAAGGATA
>VBSM01001927.1:1073212-1097999 GCA_008086735.1 Cheirogaleus medius | reverse complement strand
AAAAAAAAAATCAGATCTTTTTCTGTCTTGTCAACAAGAAAATCCATATTTTCTAATTATGCCAGTGAAAACTTCCAGGTATCTACTGATAGCATAATATAAATAGACATGGTCTTACTTTGTACTTTTAATTAATATTGGTCACATTTTACATCAAATTAAACAGTCCCCACTAAGAGAGAAACTTCATTTCTACTGTCTGGAGATTCAAAATTAGATAATTTGCCTTTTACTGATAACACAGCTTTAAAACTTTCTGGAGGCTTCGATTATTGTAAGAATTAGTCTTTTTAAAATCAGCCTAAATCGCCCTCAAATAAGCAATTCCAGTCAGCTGTAGGTTAAAAAAATATGAACTGGTATCAATAAAATACTCAATGTCTTTAGCCAAATGTTACGGTGTCTGCTCTGGGTTGGTAGAAAGAGCCTAGGAATAGAAACGCTTCACCCAAATCTCTCTATGGAAACGTCTACTAAGTTTCCTTGGACTGAAGTGTCTGACATCAATGAGGAGACACTCGTCTCAAGACAAGTAGAGGTGACGACGGTGCTTCTGTTTGTCAGAAACAGCTTCAGAGAGTCAGCACTGCCGGAAAAGTCCCTTCAAGCCTGAATACAGGTTTGAACGACTCTGACACATCGAGACAGGCATGCTATCTGCACGGACCCTCTGTCCTCTCCATCCCTGGAAAGGTCTGAGACACCGGATGCTTTTTCTGAGCTTAACTGACCCCAAAACACACTGTTCCCCTCCAGCACGTACCCAGGGCTGTATCCCCAGCCACAAAACACAGGGAAAGGGCATGGTCGGGAGGCGGGAAGAGACGGACAGGCTGTGACCCAGGGCTGTCTCAGGCTCCCATGGCCAGGGAGTCGGCCGGTTTCTCAGGTAAAGCTCACGCCAGGTGAGGACAAAGTCACCCGGGGTCAAAGGGCGTCAACAAGGAAGACAGGACACGGGGTGGGACATGAAGGAGGAGGAACCAAGGACCCCAGAGCCTGTTCTGTCCACCCCACACATTCCTGGTGGTGCAGAGAAAGGACCTCAACAGAGGAACGTTCATCTTGGCAGGTCCAGCTCCTCTGAACAAACGGATCCACTTTGCACACTGAGGCTCCCCAGGGAACGTGTCAGGTGGGGATTCCCGAGGCAAACAGCTGGAGACCTGAAGTGCACTTGGGGGTGAGGCCAGGAAGCCTCCGTCGGGGATTTGGGAGTGGGGAGGGGAATAAGGGGTCTCTAGGCTGCGGTGACAGTACCTGCCTCATCTTTCCCCTCCAATGCACAACGATTTTATTTCTACTAGAGTTCTTCTGCTACTTAAAAAACATTAATTTCTTATTAATTAATTAATTTCTTATTAATTAATTAATTTCTTATTAATTAAAATTAATTTCTTAAAATGGATCTTATTAAAAGTTGCCTGTAGTCATCATGATTGCTGGCTCTTCCTTCTCCGTTCTGGGTGATTATTAACTCGGAGGATAGACGTTGCTATTGATACTTAGTATCTAAAATGCAAATCCCTTTCCTGCTTGCTCTCCATACTGCAGTATAAATTCCTAGATGGCAGGATGATGTCTTATTCCATTTTGCACCTCGAGAAATTAGCGTAATGTCACCTCCGTAGTATGTGCTCAGTTAGCATTTATGGCACGAATGAATTCATACATTAATTATGGCTCGTGGTAGGATCGTGTATTTTTCCAAAAGTACACCAGGATCTAACACAGTAGTTCAGAGCCTTTGGCTTTCATGACTATGTTTTACTGCCAGGAAGAATGTTGAGGTTTACTTTGTCTTTGCGAAAATCCATCTGCACTGTTCGGTTCATGACACCGTGGCAAGTAGACAAGCAGTCTATAATTCTTTCATTTTCTTCTTTGTCCAGGGCTTCGGAGAGGTGTTCTTTTTCAAACAAAGGAATCGATACAGAGAGACAGACCAAACCTGTATGAATTGCGCTTTGTCAAAAAGCTGTCATGGGAACTGAGTCCAGGTAGAAAACTAGAAATTCCACAGATGAGGAGTTTGGAGCTTTTCACATTCTGTTTGTGCCCTGTGTTTAGAATGTGAAACAGAATGATCAAACGAACAGATGTTTAGCGCAGCTTGTCTGGGACGAGGCAATAAGCCAAGACTGTCTTTAGAAGTAAGTTGTAATATACACTTGCCTTATTTCCCTGACTTAGCTGCCTCTTACAATAAAGGCAGTCTTGCTTCTTTTGAATAGAGAAATAAATACCATGTTATAGAACAACAGACATCAAAATAGCTTTCTATGTAATGCTGCATATATAATTTTAATAACTGGGTTTTAAATAGAACTATTATATTTCTGTGATCACTGAAATATAAATTCTAGACTATGCCCATCTTTTATTCCTCTTAAAGAATTGATTTCGTACGTTAAAAAAAAAATCCAGTTTATCTCACTGTGAGTCCAGCTGGATAATTTATTTCTAAATTGTTTTAGATCAGAAATGCCTTATGCAAATGACTTTTCACCAGCATTTCTAAGTACTAATATTATAGAATAACCGCTGTTATTTATGAGCCGTTTCAAGTTGCTTAACTTGATGCTGAGTTTCCATGAGACAAAGTTTCTTCTCCTCAGAAATAACGGTCTGTAACACTATTACACAGAACATTTTATGTTTTGCAAGATACAACTTATTTAATATAAACACTATGTCAAAGATAAAATTATTGTGAAGTGTGAGGCTTTGGGGAAAAAATCTATTTTATATGCGCCATTCTCTCCATCAAGAGAAGTTATTGTAGCTGAGATAACTTCTTAGGTTTTTGCCACGGAAGAATCCCATTTCATTTGATGCCTCAAAATCAAAAAACAAACAAACAAAATCTTCAAGACATTGTGCATCGTCGCAAGACCAAGCTCTGAATAAAGTTCATTCCATAAAGTGTGACCAACCACACATGATGGCTTAAACCACCTGTTGAGACAACCGGAGATATCTTCCCTGTTATTAATACACTTTACCATGATATGCAAGGATTAACGGAGAAGAACCGAACAGACAAACATATAATTAACTATGTAAAGATTAAGCAGGCATATTGAACAAGTGATCGATCATGTAGATTTATAATAAGGGTGGGTCCAAAGTTACTTAGTGGTCTTTCTGCACTGTGATTAGGGGATACTCAGCTGGAAAGAGAAAGGGGAGGGACCTGCCACTACGGCACATCTATGATGCACCAGGTGTATACAGAGTTCGTGGAATTTTCCGAACAGCCCTAGCTTCACCTGCTACCATCTCAATTTTATGGATGAGAAAATCTCAACTGAAGGAGATCACATAGCTTGTTACATAATAAATGAGAGAATTGTTTGAATCCAGTTTAAAAATGAACTTGCCCTTTGTCCCTCGTTCCTGGCTATAGAGCCCCTTGTGAGGCTCCTCTGTGCTTTGTCTGATCCAAACTTTCTTCTAGTCCCTTCCGGTCCTGGACCTAAACTGGTTCTCGGTTGGCCCATAGTTTTACTAGTCAATAATAAATAAATAAACGATGCTCTTTGTCTTCATCAGCTTTCGAAATTCACTCTCTAAATTATAGACTTTTCAGCTTCAAATATGTATATTTTCCTCATCTGCAATGATCTGGCTTTGGGTACCTTGTTTCATCTTTGCCAACTTATTGATTTATGCAAGTACTTAATGAGTACTTAACGAGCAAGGAGTTTTATTCTCTTCCCCCACAAAAAAAAAAGCTCATTTAAAATACCTTCTACAGCTATTATCAGAAAAAAAAAAACCATAATAACGACCGTTGGCAAGGATGTGGAGAATGGGGAACGGCTACACGCTGTTGATGGGAACGTACATTAGTACAGCTATTATGGAAAATAGTATGGAGGTTCTGCAAGAAATTTGAAAAAATAGAACTAGCACATGATCCAGCAATCCCACTACTGGGTATTTATCCAAGGGGAAAAAATATCAGTACGTTAAAGAGATATCTGCACTTCCATGTTTATTACAGCACTATTCACAATAGCCGAAGTGCAGAATCAACCTAAGTGTCCATCCACAGAAGACAGATGGATGGATAAAGAAAATGTGATGTATACACACACCATGGGATGCTCTTCAGCCATAAAAAGAATGAAATTGTGTCATTTGTAGCAACATGGGTGAGCCAAGATCACATAATGTTAAGTGAAATAAGCCAAGTGCAGAGAGACAAAGACCACGTGACCGTATGCATATGTGGAAGCTAAAAGATTTGATCTCATGGAAGTAGAGAGTAGTATCCTGGTTATTAGCCGGTGAGGAGGGTAGAGCGGAGGGGAGGGTGGGGAAGGGTTGGTCTATCAATGGATACAAAGGTACAGCTGGGTAGGAGGAATGGGTTCTAGTATTCTACAGCACGGCAGGGTGCTACAGCTAACACTATATTAATTAACTCTATTAATTAACAACACTATATCAATTAACTATATTAATTAATAATTGATATCAATTAATGATTAATATTAATTAATAACACTATTTTTTCAAATAGCCAGAGAGAGGACTTTGAGCATCCCTAACACAAAGAAATGATAATTATCTGAGATGCTGGATATGCTAATTATCCTGCTTTGATCATTACACATTGTTTACAGGCATTGAAATATCACACTGTAACCTACAAATATATACAATTATTATGCATCAGTTAAAAATGCCTTCTGTTTGGACTGTCTTCCATAACTTCCTCTTGGCCTGGACTCAGAAAAATTTTGTGCATTATTCTCATTGGAGACTGCAACGAATCATATCACTCAAGTCATCATCTAAAGACTTTCATTTACCCCTTCATTCATTCACAACTTTATTTCCAGCATCTAGATTCCACAAAATATATCAGTGCAGACCAAGTGCTTGCAGACACGGCCACTGCTCTCATAAAAGTCCCCATCTTTGGGGGGTATAGGGACATTAAAATATAAGTACGAGTTTTATATATAAAAGAGAAAACACCAGCTTCTGTGAAAGCTCACAGCAATATGCCTACCCTGGCCTTGGGGGTCTTGCAATAGCTGCATGAGTCGGAGTAACCCAGGGGACAGGGAAGTATGGGTGTTTCCAGAGAGAGGGACTTACTGCAGTTCTTCAGACAAAGACCGCAGGGCACACTTGTGTCGGGAGCTGTCCCGAACACGGGAGAGTTGGGGTACGGCTGCTGCCCAGAACACTGGGGTCCTCGAGACGTAGCACTGGCCCTAGCTCGTAGCTCTGGCATTCTTACCCTTTCACCTAGTTAGAGGGTGCTGGAAACAGTACAGCCGCAGTCATGGAAAATCGCTGAAGCAGCTGCCTGCACGTTATGTCCTACTAGCTACTCCTTAGAAGTTTTTTCTCTTAAAGCATTTTTTCCCAGGACCGCATGATCATCAGCCTATTGTGTTCTGTTTCTTTAAGTTGCTTAAATGATCTTAGTGTTCATAGTCTTGCTGATTCTTAAAAATCCTTGGATGTAGATTAGAAAGTAAAAAGGCAGGATGAGAAACTTGCCCAACCAGTGAGAAAACCTTGAAATATGTTTCATGGTTGCTGTCTGGTTTCAAAATAATTGTAAGCCTGTACCATTTGTTCCCATTACGTCTTGTTTTCATTTTATCTCTCTGCATAAATTAACCCCAAAAAATACACGCGGCACGGCAGTCATCACAGACTCCGTCCTCCCGTCCCCATCTTTGTTTGTCTCTTTATTTCTCATCCTCACCCCCGAACTCCAGGTGCCGCACGTCGCCGGCTGGCTCCGGCACACTTGGGGACGTTGACACCAGAGTAGCTATTGCTACTCCGGTTAGCTCTATGCCAACCCTGCGGTACAGTGGAAAGTGGAGTCCACACTAGGGGAACAGGAGTCTGCCCAGAATGACACACACACACAAACCCTACAGAGATGGTTTCCCTTGATTAAACCCCAACTGATAGAGGATTTGGTGCCAAGAAATAATTGTTACAGGCAGGGATAAAACAGCAACACAAAAAAACAAAACAAAAGGAAAATCTAGGCACACCATGAAATTTCGGTATCTGTTTAAAGAAAACGTGTTAAAATGGCAAGAGATGAAATATGTATCAACAAAAAATAATATATCTATATTTCAGAGTTGCTGCAGATTACCAGCAAAATTAGAATCTACAAGTCAATGAATAAAACCAGTTTCTCCCAGCATACAGACAAAAATTTAATCTACAAAAATAAAACACGGAGGATGCAGAGACACGCGAGGCATTGCACCTTGACAGGTTAGGTGGGAACTGGTATGGCCACATTGCAATGCAATTTGTCAGGGCCTAATTAAATTGACATGTGCACGCTCACAGCCCGTTAAATCTGATTCTAGGTGTGTACCCAGGAAAAAATGTAGGGGAGCCAGAAGACAAGCACAAGGATGACCACGACAGCAGTCCTTTTATTATGGGAGACATTTTTTTAAAAAGTAAAATGGGAAGTGGCGTATAAAACACGACAAGTTCGTATGGCGGAACACAATAGGTAGCTATTAAAACATGATGTGTCTCCCTAAATACCAATATCAATAGATACCAAGATGTCATTATGCATTCGTTCGTAAAAAGGCTGGTTTTAGTAAGACGTGAATGTATAGCATGATAACTTGGCAATATTGCATATTTTTAATATTAATATTATTATTAATAATTTAATAGTGTTATTAATTTGATAATATTAATGATATTAATAATTTATTAATAATGTTATTCTGCACATATTTTTAAATGTGCAGAATAATTATAGACACTTATATACACACATAAGGACACAGATGTGTGGATAGGCAGATGGACTCATGACCGTCGATAGTCCCTCATCGTCTTGCAAAGAGGTGGGCCACATGAGTAAAATTTTGACAGTACCTTTGTGATTCTTATTCAAGCAGCACGAAACATTATCTTAATCTCCATCATGCCTTAAAATAGCCATCATCTGTCATTTGCTTGTTGTCCATCCAAAATCCCAGTAAGGTGAAATCTCCATTATTTTTTTTTTCTTTCAAGCACACCATCATTTCAATTGAACCAACATGATGAGACTTCAAAGAACTCATCGGTTCACAGTATGAGCATCGATCCGGCACCGTATATATGCTGGGTCATGCACACTGCGTGCCAAGCCATATCCACAGAAATTGGAAAATTGGACACCCGAGGAGATTGTTGAAACAAAAGTCACTTGGCTTCTGTGTTCAAAGAACAACAAAAAGCAATAACAGGATTTTCTAGAGCCATAAAATCCAAGATTCATTACTAAATTGAGGTTCTTTCTTACAGCTCTTATTCCTGGTACTGAAAAATACTCAAATGAAATCTTGCTTCTTGAAGAAATCTGGATTTCAGAAAATGTACTTTTCAATGCATGTAAATAATCTCCAATAATCACATTTCATGTTCTCTTCGGCCAGTCGGTGGTTGTGTAAAAATTAGGATATTTTGGATTTCATAAAGATATGTACTTATAAACATCAGGCGATGCAAATATCGTTCAGTATGTTTTTTCTTTTTAATGAATCATCAGGACAATTGCAATAATTATGTCTTGGCACCAAATTCTCTATCAGTCGGGGATTAATCAAGGGAAACCATCTCTGTAAGGTGTGTGCATGTGCATGTATGACGCTGGAGTTTGAAGTCTGCAGGGCAGGAAATCGGGGGTGGGGAAAACAGATGAGCAGGAGGGAGGCGAGGGCAGCCTGGGATCCTGAGGAGGAACCGATGCCCTCTGTGCACCCTCGCTGTCTCCAGCTGTGAGGACGTGGGGTCCTGCAGGAAGACCCCAAGAGAGAACCCCCAGGGAGGCGGAGCAGGTGCGAGCCCACTAGGGAGGCACGCACACCTGGCCACGCACTCAGCAAAAAGTGCAATGACTGCGGCTTCACCTGCACCCTTCAAATCTGTTGCAACAACACACCTGTTAGGTCCCATGTGACTTGACACACACTGGAGGAAATTGGGAGAAACATAGCTCAGTGTAGACAGTTGACATATTACAATCACCCCTAAGTAATCGGCCAGCTCTGAGAAGGTTATATGATGCCGTGAAATCATTATTTATAAGAAATTTTTTAAAAAATACAATGCATTATTTTCAAATTAATTTTGTTATAAATGCCACACCTGATTATTGGAATTAAGGAATTAAAACAGTATCGAAGTATACAAATTAAAATCGATAAATCTCCTTTTCCTCTTCCCACGAACAATTTCATTCTGGAATGTGTCTCAGGCTGCTCATTTCATGTGTGCATCGTTACAGACGCATCCTTGTAAAAAAGGGAGCATGTTGTAAAATCTGTTTCTAACACTGAAAATCACAAATATAGGAATATTGAAATAAATTATGTTCGCTTAGAAATGTTGCTTTACTTCTTTTTAAATTTACTTTAGTGCTTATATTATCAGTAACAGGAGGCAGGTTAAGCTTTGTAAAGCATAAGAGGCAAGTTGTGAACATGCAGAGATACTTTTAAGTGATATTTAATAGAAATTTGGTATGACGTGACTTTTTAAAAATTATTTTAAAAAAATAAAATAAAATAAAAATAATAATTATTTTTAACAGGAGTTTTTAGATGTACTCCTCTCTTTTGGAAATTGAGCAAGTTCTTTTTCTGTTTCCCGTACAAGAAGAAAAGGCATTAAATTAAAAGTGGAAAAATAAGCAATTATTTCGCCTCTCCCTGAATTTCTGTGTGGTTCCTGCTGTCATCTGTTGTGCTGATACACTGTTGCTGTTGTTCTGATTTTGTTGAGGTTCTCGGGAGGAGCAATATTGCAATTAGCCGGGAATCTCTTCTCTCCTCCCTCCTATTCCTCCATGGTGTGATTTGAAGTAATTACTCTTTAATTCCAATTATCCATATGATGTACACAGTAAACTCACTTTACTTCTCATATGCTGCTCAAATTCTCCTCTCTTAAAAAAAAATCTTTTAAAAACTATGGCCACTCATTAAAGTCTTGCTTTTTTAAGTAAATCAATTAAAGGGAGAATACAATATTTATTTGAATGGTTAAGAATGAGGAGAAGAAAAGTGGCAATTTGCAGATCTCTGAAGAAAACTATTAGATGTAAGCCATCAACAGTTTCAAGATTCGTGTATTCATCTACGTTTTCAACATGAACAAGCTTCTCTAAGTCCACGACCGAATTAAAACAGGTTCTACTAATTTTAGTACTCAATATTGAAGGGCGTTTCGTCATCATTTCTTTCAGCAGCCATCGCAAAACGCATACAAATACAGTTCTCAGTTTGAAAAGGATGCCGAACAGTGCGGCCGGCATTCGATACACAGGAGGAAGGAGCATGAAACTGCATTTAGCACCTGTTTTCCTAGGACCGCAGCACTCACGGATGCTGGATTTGGACTGTTGGTGCCGTTCCTAATATCCATACACTCCTGGCTCCCCAGGGAAGACTGTCTGATCAAACCGCCCCGGGGTTATTTTCACCCATTAGGATAACTGTAGCGCACAATTCAAAGTCAAAGTTAATGGACCACTTTCTTCACTTAGAGTCCTCACTATGTGTCATTCTCAGTAAAGTATTTTATGACAAGACCAGACAAAAATACTTTAAGGTAATCCTTGATATATAGACATTTCACTTTAATGCATTTACTATAAGCATGACCCAAGCCCTGTAGGTAGGGGTAGCTGAGTTCATGTGAGAATGACTTGAAATAACACAACCAGCGACAGGCAGAGCCGGCATGCAAACGACAGGCTTCAGATTATGAATTCTTTCGTAAGATAACGGACCCGGCAGTTATTTTGGTTAGTCTTCAAGATTTTTGATTTTACTCTCCGTTGTTATCGGATAACATTTCATGTTTTTTAGTGTCGGCTAAACTTCACTTCAATGTGCTGATGCAATCCCAGCTCTGTGCACTCAAAGGGCAGTGTGATGAAGTCACAGGATCAAGGGCAGAAAAGTCTGGTTGTGAAATATAATACCGTTGACCCAGTAAAACTCTTGGAATCATAATTCAAGGTGGCATTATAGGAAGTTCTGATCAAAGTTTTAAAACTATTGGCCTTATAAAAACATTGAATGCATCCCCTCATTTTAGAGCTTTAAAAAACTCATCCAAGGTTATTTTGCATTTTAAGCAGGAAAGTTTAAGTAAACTAGGTGTTTTGGGTCTGGAGGGAATAAGAAATGAGGTGAAAGAAAACACAATGTATCAGTACGTGATGTTGCCTCACACCTAGGAGGCATTAGATCAATATTTGCTGAACAACTTAAAGAGTATGTAAAGAAACAATTAGCTGAATCAAGAAAATTAAGTGTTAATAAAGTGACAAAAGAAGTAAAATATTGACTAAAAATTAAATAAATCCTGTTATGATATTTATTATTATAGTTACTCATCCATCATTGATCCTCTTCCCAAATTCATTTATATAAAGTTATGATTTATGTTACGTTTCTTTTTTCAGCATATTATAGCATCTAACGCAAAAACTAACAATTAATCTTACACTATTCCACTAATATGCTTTGATTCCGGAAGCAAAGCCTGGCTTTTTGCCAGGTAAAATGTCCATACTTGTTGAGTCCATTCCTGAACAGATCAATGGAAAGCCACATTTCTTAGCAATATCTATTGTATCGACTCTCACACTGCGGCGATAACTCAATTACCAGGAAAGGAGGTTATTTTATTTTAGAGCCACATCAATGTTATGCAAGTCAAATTAAAGAGTTTTCATTTGGAAAGGTAATATAAATATATTTTAGGCCGAAAGCTTTAAAACAGCCTTATCATGTGTCACTTAGAGGACAATGTCCCTTGGGTAATTTGCCACTGGCCTTATTTGCTCTTGGTGACGTCTCGGCTGTTAGAAGCAGGTGCAGGCAAAGCCACCATGACTTCAGGTGTCTTTGCGGAAGCCCGAACACAACCACCTTTCTGAAAGATACCTGATAACCCACCTGCGATTTCTACGTGGACCCTGTGGTTGGAATCACAATGTGGACCGGCCAACTTGCCCATGCAGGGAAGACTAGAGTCCTTTAAGGAAATCCTGGCATGTGGGGAGCATTCTGAGGAGCACAAACCAGATGTGACAGAAGCTTCCAGAAGTAACATCTGCACACAAATCCATGCACACCTCGATGCTTTGTGGTCTATCTCCTCTCAGTGGTAAAAGTAGCAAATGTCGAGCAGGTGGGAGGAGCTAGTTGTGACCTCTTTTCAGGTCCCAGGAGGGGAAAAAAAAATGGAATTATGGTGAACTAGTCTAAACTGCAGTCTTCCTGCAAGTATGCAATAGCTGTAGTCTCTATCAGCTACTCAAGTGTTGTATCCAATGGACCCACTTGTGGAACTGCCAATTCCGGACTGCTCTGACAGCAAACTGCCCCATGTAGGGAAGGTGATCATGTATGTTGTTTTGAAAAACCAGCAAGCACAGTGTTTTTTCCTAACTGCCTGGAGTATAATGTTTCCCAGTGAAACCATCCCTGTGTCTTTGTGGGTCTGCTCTCCCATCTCCTCCTCTGTGGGTGCAGTCGAGATCGTGGCTTTTTGAAGAATCTCACCTGAATTGGATCTCGAGCTCTCGGTCCACATCATGCCCCTGATTCCCCGTCACGGACCTCCTGGGGCCTTTGCCAACTGGAAAACATCTTCATACAATAGTACAATTTTATTTTCTTCATACCTGAACAAGTTCCATGCAGTATACCTTAGAATATTACCTTTCCCTGAATCTTCTTATGAAATATCTATTGGATTTTCTTGCACTATCATGTCTGTGACTTTAGATCACTTCACATACATTTTTTTTTTGTCCCTAGATGTTCATCACTGGATGTCAAAGGCTTGGTTCAGAAGCCCATACCTTTGTAACCTGTGTCATCAAGGACTTGTAACTTTTCCACATGTGTGAGAGACACATGGACAGATGGTTCTCATTAGTGTCAGTCTAGCATTTCAAAAGGATCAGTGTCCTCTTGATCTAAAACCCTAATTTGTTCTTACAGTGATTCTAAACTGATGTCATGGCCAGGTTTTACCCCACGTAGGTCAGGGAGTCTGGGGACGGGGTCTCCTGTACTGAATAGCCCTCCGTACCCGAAAGGAAACATCTCTGCTCCCACGATCTGCCTCACAGTCTTTGGCTTCTGGTCTGCTTGGGACCATTCCTCTTGAAATCGAGGCCCTTTGACTTAACGTCATCCTGTTTGTTTGCATTTGAAATTGATGTGATTTGAATTTATGTTACATAAATAACTGATACAATTCCACCATAAACCAACTGCTGTAGAAGAAATAGTATTTGCAAACACAGTGATATCCTCGTAACAGCTCAAAAGTATAACTTTTAGTCAGGCTGATAAATAATCAGCATGGTTTACAGTTACCTCATAAATGAGCCCTCTTAAAATAAGATTTCCTTGTGTTACCACAACAAGAGTTATTATACTTGAAAGTTTTATCTCAAAAAGTCCATCAAAGTATGTACAGAACGGTGAAAATAGTTAACTTTCTGTCAGTTTTATACAATTTTCGATGTGATTTATTTAAAAGCAAAATATCGCCTCATCCACAAGAAATAATAAACACCTAAGAAAATTTAATGAAATACATCATTTCCTATCATCATGTGATAATTGTCAAATTAACTGGTATTACCACTAAATTCATTTTCTTCATTTCCTTTTACACATTTTTATGGCTGATACTTGTTGGGACTTGACAATTTATAAGTCAGATTAAAAAATCTCAAGAATTCGTTGACAGAAATTCAATTTGAGTTTAAAATAGTTCAAACTGAACTTATATATTATAAGAGCAGTAAAGGCTATGAAGTTTGGTCCCAAACTTCTCTGACCTACAAAATGATTTATGCCGTCATGTGAATTATAAATAATAGAGTTTTGGGGGAAAGACTTTATAAATCAAATGCCAGTAAAAAGTTTTTATAAAATTGCATTGGTATGTACCGTATTGTGAGAGAAAAGTGGAATATGTTTTACAGAGACTCATATAAGCTGGAGAAAATAATTTTAAATGTTGCATCTAGTTCATGGTTCGCAGAGAGGCACAGAGCGGGAGCTACCTTGAGAGAGAGAAAGACAAAGAAGGGAAAGAACAGAAAGTGAGAGAGAGAAACTGACTCCATTTCCACGCAGGAAACAGGCGTGGGGATCCACTAACCCTGACCGCCCACCTCTGCACAGCCCCATCTCCAGGCTCACTCATGGTACGTCTTTCGGGCTGAGCTCGAGTCTCAGGATTAGCCGGAGCCAGACTTGAAACGAGGGTGCCTCCCTGGCTGCCTGAAATTCCGTGTTTCCCTGGACAAGACGACGTGTGTTGTACATGCCTAACATGTGTACGAAGTATGTATCTAACATAAAGAATTTAACTGTGGTGAAATCGATTTATCATTTTAAAAACGGAGCAGCCGGGCCCCTGTCACTTCTCACGCCCAAGCCCAGGGACACACGACTGCAGTTAACTCTTTCACCCGAACCTTCAGATTATTCAAAACAAACAAACGCACATGGATATTGTCCTTTGTAGGTTTGTCAGTTTTGGACGTAAGGAGTTTCTTTTTAAGGAGAGTGGCCACGAGCTCAAGACCCCTGTCCTCCTCATCCTCCTCATATAATCATTACCCTTTTGGTTAAATTAAAATCCTTGTTACGTTTCATTCTAAAGTCCACTAGGATGATAAAGCTTCATTCACTTTTCTGCAGAGTTGTGGGTTTTTCTTTTTTCTTTTTTCTTTTTTTTTGCATTAATAATAACCACAATATTTTATTTGGTATTTTTTCCCATTTATATCTTCAGAGTTTTTTCCAGGTCTTCCACTATTTCACCTATGACATTTCTTCTCTATCAGACGGTCTTTTGCATCTGATGGTCCTTCCTGTTCCAACCGTGGTCACTCTACAGGCCTGCAGCCCAGGCAGCCCCACAGGGTGGAACTCAATATTCTGGGAAACAATCTCTCTCTCTCTTTCTGTCTCTCTGTCTCTCTATCTCGGGTGCTATCTTTGCCTAGAAAGAGCACATCCTCCAGCGTCTTGCAAATACCTATACTTGGTTCATAAGTTGTACCGGAAAATCCAATTCATTTCCATTTTTAAGGGTCTGAACAAAATCATGTTATACATCATCCCGGGGCAGCAAATGCGGCATTTAAGATGCATTTACTGGACAGCACAATTCTGAGCATGGAAGAAGGTAACTGAGGCCACTTCTGGAGTTTTTACCGTGGCGAGTTCTCTGTCCACCCACCACCGGGCTCTGCACTGCGGCCGCCTCTGTGGACCGACCAGGGTGTTCTTGGCTGGAGAAAGGAGGTTCCCATGTCAGAGAGAGATCAAAAAACAGCCTGAAAGTGCCATCTGCAGTGTGGAGAGACTGAGTTGGAGCCTGGACCTTCCTGTTCCAGGCACATCACCTTAGACAGTTTACTCACCTTTTATGCCAGAGCATGATACCTCTCTCCAAAGTGCTCCAAGGATTGAATGGCAGAAATGCAGGTGCAGCACCTTGGACCAGCCAGAGACAAACAGGCAGAATCTCTCATTCATCTTTGCCCATTCACATGAATGTAATTTCGATAAAGGCAGATTTTGTTTTTTAAGTGGTTGTATTGCCAACCCCAAGAACAAAGTCTAGGTTTTATTTTTGCTGTTGTTGGGGAAAAAATGGGTTTTTTCCACTCTCTTTCTCAGCTGCTTTACATATAGAAAATTATAGTAATATTAGAAGTTGTCTAAGGGTGATCTTCCAAGTATTCTATGATGCGAGCTTCATTAAATTCCTGAGAGAATTATTTTAGGATATTATTTGTCATATTCTTTAATATTTTTCAGGAAAAAAGTTCACTTGCTTTTAATTTATTTAAATGTGGGCACCCTGCAACTTTATATCAGTTAACTGAATCACTAGAATAACTACTATGATCTTTTTTTATAAAAAGTAAAAAACAGGGTCATGGGGCTATGAAAATTTTATTCTCTACAGAATGCCAAACTCTTATAAAAAAAAAACAAAACACTTCACCATTTCTCTAAACATATTTGGAAAACTATTTATTTTAGAGGTTAGAATAATTTTTAACTCTCTTCACCTGAAATCTCTCTTCAACTGAAATCTCTCTTTGGCTGAAAAATAGTTTTGCAGTTGTGATATGAATATAAGAAAAGGAAGAAAGTAAATTACTAATAGAAGAAACTGCATAAGTTTATACTTCGCTGTAGTCATAATCTTTCATCATCACTTATTTAATACTTAAACATATGCAAACTCTAAATTATTCAGTTGCTCTAAATTCTATGGTACTTGTGGTCAGCAAAAATGATTAGTCACTCCATGGTGTAGAGAATTAACTATGCATCTCTCTGATATTTAATCCATCAGGACTGCCAGTGATAAATATTTAATCTTCTACCCTCTATTAATAGTTATGAGGAATATCGCAATTTTTTTAAAGGATTCAAACTTGAAAGCTATGCTCACTATTCCAAACCAAACACAGCTGTTCTGCAAGGCACAAAGTGCAGAAACGTGTCATAAACCTGGTTCTTGGAAGTACCACGAGTTTCAGTGACCTGCTGAACTCTATGAGAAAGAAGGGACATTTTGAGGGTAAAATAATTGAATTGACTCCAGTAGAAATGGATTTTAAAAGGCCAACTGGCTTGAGAAACCAGCAAGGTCTAGTAGAAACATCTTTGAGGAGAACTCGTTGGCTGTGAGTTTCTGCGTAACACCTGCTAAATTCAGCTACTACTTGGTTTAAAGTCTTCCCACGACTAAAAGGATTAGCCTCTTCCCAGACAGTGGAACCACGTATGACACATACAGGCTACATGTATCAAGCTTTTGATAAAAGATTGCTCTTAGCCATGGGCAAGGGCTAAGATTTAGTCAGTGGGGTGAGCAGAGCTGTAAAACTGATATATTTGGAATATTTGGATATACCATTTAAATGTATGTGGCACTGTTTATTCTATTTTGTGTAATGGCTGTGGCTGGAGAAGGGATCTCTGAGGAAAGTCATTGCACAATTAAAAATTCCAAGTACACACTGTTGGTGGGAATGTGAATTAGTACAGCCACTGTGGATAACAGTATGAAGATTCCTCAAAAAATTAACAATAGAACTACCCTCTGATCCAGCCATCTCACTACCCAAGGGAAAGGAGAGTAGTATATCGAAGGGGTACCTGCATCCCATGTTATCACAGCAATGTTAACGATGCAGACATGTGGAATCACCTAAGTGCCCATCAGCGGAGAAGTGGGTAAAGAAAACATAGCGTATGTACACAATGGAATGCTCTTCTGCCATAAACAAAGAATGAAATCTTGATATTTGCAGTAACATGAATGGAACTGGAGGTCATTATGTTATGAGACAAATCCATCATATTTTCACTCACATACGTGAAAGCTGGAAATCAGATCCCACGGAGGTAGAGAATAGAGTGGCAGACACCGGGGCTGCGGGGATGGGGGTGAACAGGTGCAAACATACCTCAGATAGAAGGAATAAGGTCTGATGTCCGATAGCACAGTATAGTGACTATAGTTTCCAACAATGATTGTATATTTCAAAATAGCTAGAAGATAATTGTGATGCCTCCAACACCAATAAATGATAAATGCTTGAGGTGATAAATATACTAAATAACTTGATTTGATCATTACGCATTCTGTGCATATATCAAAATATCACATGTGCTCCCTAAATATGTGCAAACATTTTCTATCAATAAAACAAATTTGACCACAACGTGATTCAAGAATCTAATGTAAAGTCAGGGCTCAAGCCGAGGAAGTTGAGAGGCAGCATGATGGGTGAGCAGGAGCAAGAAGCAGCAGCCAGTGCTGAGGAAGTTTGGGCTCTAGAAGCTCAGGCCAGATACTGGAGAAGTTGTGAGAGATTAACAAGAAATTAAAACTTTTCTCAAAACAAGTTAAAATGAAAACACATTTCATAGGATGCAGGAAAAGCAGTAATAAGAGGAAAGTTCATAGCAATAAGCGCCTACATCAAAAAAAGTAGAAAGGCTTCAAATAAACAACCTAATAATGCATCTCAAAGAAATAGAAAAACAAGGGGAAATCAAGCCCAAAATTCATAGAGGAAAAATAACAAAGATCAGAGAAAAAATAAATAAAATTGAAACAAACAAAAAATGTGATAGATCAAAAAACAAAAAGTTGTTTTTTCAAAAAGATAAAATTGACACATTTTTAGTCTGACTAAGAAACAAAGAGAGAGAGGGAAAGAAAAGACTCAAAGAAATAAAATCAGAGATGAAAAAGGGGAAATTACAACTGATACTACAGAGTGAAAAGATTCATTAGAGACTACTATGAGCAACCATATTCCAAGAAAATTGAACACATAGAAAAAATGGGTAAATTCTGAGACACATACAACCAATCAAGACTGAAACAGGAAGAAATTCAAAATATGCATAAACCAATCACAGTAATGAGATAGAAGCCAGAGTAAAAATCCCCCATCAAAGAAAAGCCCAGGACCCGATGGCTTCCCTGCTAAATTCTACCAAGCATTTGAAAAAGAACTAATACCAATCATACCCAAACTATTCTGAAAAATCAAGGAGGAAGGCATACTCCCAAACTCATCCTATGAGGCCTGTGTCACCCTGATACAAAGACACAGCAAAAAAAGAAAACTGTAGGTCAACATCCCTGAAGAATATGGATGAAAAACTCCTCAACAAAATACAAGCAAACTGAATTCAGCCACACATTAGAAAGATTATTCATCATGATTGAGTGGGACTCATCCCATGAATTCAAGGATGGTTCAACATACACAGATCAATCCATGTGATACATAGTATCAACAGAATGAAGGACAAAAACCAAATGATCATTTCAACTGATGCTGAAAAAGCATTTGATAAAATTAAACATTGCTTCATGGTAAAAACTCTCAAAAAACTGAGTATAGAAGTCACATCACTCAGCAGGATAACAGCCATAAATGACAGACCCATGGCTAGTGGGGAATGGGGAAATACCGACAGCCTTTCTCTGAGATCTGGAACAAGACAAGGATGTCCACCTCCACCACCTTCACCGATGTCCA
This sequence comes from Cheirogaleus medius, assembly GCA_008086735.1. Lineage (NCBI taxonomy): Eukaryota > Metazoa > Chordata > Mammalia > Primates > Cheirogaleidae > Cheirogaleus > Cheirogaleus medius. Next base: position 1,079,857 of record VBSM01001927.1, on the reverse strand, counting down.
CCCAAGTACTGAAGTTTCTAGCTGGAGCAATCAGGGGAGAGGAAGAAATAAAGGGCATCAGAATTGGAAGGGAAGAGTCAAATTATCCCTGTTTGCAGATGATGTCATCTTATATCTACAGAGACCTAAAGATTCCACAAAAACACTTTTAGAACTGATAAGTTGATGGACGCAAAATTAATTTACAAAAATCAGCAGCATTTCTGGCCATCAGTAAATAATCTTAAAAAGAAACCAAGAAAGTAATCCCCTTTAACAATAGCTACAAATAAAATAAAATACGTAGGCATAAACTTAACCAAAGAAGTGAAAGATCTCTCTAATGAAAACAATAACACATTAATGAAAGAAATTGAAGAGGACACAAAAAATGGAAAGACAGTCTATGCTCATGGACTGGAAGAATCAAAAGTGTTGAAATGTCCACACTACCCAAAGCAAGCTACAGATTCAGTGCAATCCCCACCAAAATACAATGACATTCTTCACAGAAAATAGCTAACAGAGTGGAATTGGAATGTTCCTAACAAAGAAATGATAAATGCCTGAGGTGATGGATATCCTAATTACCCTGGTTTAATTAATTCACATTGTATGCCTGTTTCAAAACACCACATGTACCCCATACATTTTTACAACTATTCTGTACCCATAATAATAATTAAAAAGAAAAATCAACTTTTTACATGTGCCTTTTAATTTAATTAATTTGCTTTCTAATCTTTAAGCATCAGTTGTTTCCTAATTTAGTCATTTTGGTAATAATCACATTGCTAGATGTTTTTAATTTTCCCAAGTTGCTTTCCCTGCTTTTCTAAAACATAAAACATTTAACCAACAAATTTTCTTCATTGATATGCCAGATATTTTCCAACTGATGGCACAAAATTATCATATTAAGTTACCAAAAGTTACATGTGACAGCTTAAACAAAGATTCAGAATTGAATGAGGAAAGGTCCACCAAAGCATTTAGTATTTTTAGACATCACATTAATTAAGAGTATATTTCTGTTCTCTTAAATATTGCTCTTCCGCTTTAGTGCTACTTAAGCTCCTGCTTACGGTTTTCCACAAGGACCGTATTTCAAAAGCTATTACCTTAAAGTTCTAGCTGAAACGACAGGTTGGGCTAGCCTTAGCTACCTTCCTCTTGTCTGTGTTTAGTTCTCTCTCCATCCTGATCACCCAATCTGCTAATCCCTGTATCTCACAAAACTACATCTATACCTTAAAAATTATTAAGGTGTATTTCATGCGTCCTGCTTTAAACTAAATTTCCAAAAATATCCTAGAGGCAAATATTCTTAAGAAATGACTCACTTTCAGACACTTGCCTGACGCACAGGTGTGGACTGAGGCAGGCTGGGGCAACTGTGCTCCGGAGAGGATGCAGGAACACCATGTCTGCTGCTTAGCAACGCCGTCCTGGGGACCACAGGAGGGGAGCCTTCATCTTCATTTCAGAAGGACAGTTTTAGAAAGAATACAGTTCTAGGGACACAGAAGGAAAAAATATACTTGAGTTATGTGGCTCAAATCCAAGAAATATAGGTATTTTTATAACTACAGTGGATTGGATAATTATATGCCTTGTGCACTGCACTGAGTTTATAGAAGAAAACACCTAAATATAACCAATTCAGTTATATTTGAAATGATCAGATGCCTTCTTCTTCCTTTCTCCCTGGGTCCCTCACCTTCAAGCCATTTCAGAAGAAAATGACACATGATCAGTGGGCCAGTTAAGAGGGGAGAAATGCAAATGCATTTCTCTGATTGAAAGCCACTCTTGGAAAGACAACGAATGAAATCCCCAATGCTGACACGGGCTAATAGAAGCATTTGCATGGTCTGTGGATATCACTTGTTATGTTTCTCAACCATCACATCACATCATGCCTGAAGATTGATTGACACTCACACTCTTCCCTCTGTTAACCTGAGTTGAAAATGAATGCATAAAAAAGTCAGAAAATAATTTAATTCAAAATCACACAGTACTATGCAAGCATGAATTTTGAACTCACTGGCTATAAATCTTGGGTTAATTATGGTATATATGTAGATACACACACACACACACACACACACACATATATATATATAATTCCTTAAGAAATGAGTTTCTTTATATGAAGGTTTTTTTCTTGCAAACCTTAAGCATGACTTCAGTATAAAAGCTTAGTTTACTAATAGATCATTTTCATAAATAATCTTTTCCAAATAATCAAATGTCATTGAACTTGTCTAATTCTTTTAATCCCTAATGTAAAAACAGAAACTAACGAAAAAGCAAATATTCTTTGTCATACGCAAATATGTTACCCTTTCCTTAAAAAAGTCAAGAAAGAACACATAACATTTGCCTTAGTATTGATTAGAGAAGAAAGGTTTTTTTTTTAATTCACACATGTTCCTTGTTTATCACTACGGTAAATGGTAAAGTTAGTTGAATTTCAGTATTTTGTTTACTGATGAAAATCAGAAGGTAGAATAATTTTGAACAAGGCTATGTTTTTTAATGTCTACTACTGGCTGAGACTGTAAGTGCTAAAAAAGAATCAATGTTAGAAATGGAATGGGTTATTCCATATATTAACTTTATTAAAATTTTTGATGTCAGGTAATTTTCATGAACCACATTGTGCTAACTAGTCAATATCTGGAGCTCCCATATATTCAGTAGAATTTTAAATTATTTTCAGTATAAGATAGCTACATGTTGTAGTAGCAATGAATTAGCTGTGGGGATTCTCAGATCTTTCAGAAAGTCAGACACACAGGGAAAAATAATAACTGTATGAGAATCAAGAGATCAAGTTAATTGAAAGAAAACTAGGCAGAGGAATTGATTTTCGCTGCACAATCGTGTGCTACAGTGTGTGCAGTGTGTTCTGCCGTGGTCCAGGAGAATTTGCAAACAAGGAACAAATGCATAAATCCTTCCTTCACTGTTGAACCCGCTCCCAAGGAGAGTTGTAAATTACAGGAGATGCTCCAGTTTTAAATCATAGGAATAAACCTTACAAAAAGCATCAACAAAAGCCAGAGTTATGGTTGGAATGTTCGTGTCCCTCCAAAATTCATGTTGCAGCTTCATCCTCACCGCAGTGACATTAAGATGTGATGACTTCTGGAAAGTGATTAGCCCTGAGGGTGCCACCCTGGTGGATGGATTAGGGATCCGATAAAGAGGTTTCCTAGAGAGAACTGCCTGGCTCCTCCTTCTGTTCCTTCCGGCACATGAGGGCACAGCAGGGAGCAGCATCTACACACCTGAGACCCAGCCCTCACCAGACACCTGGGCTGTCACCTGGATCCTGGACTTCCAGCCCCCAGAACTGTGAGACATAAAGGTTCCTTGTTGATAGGTTACCCGGTCTCAGGTGTTTTGTTAGAACAGCACACATGGACGAAGACAACCAATTTAATAATCAAAGCAGTGGAGAATAATCATTTGGTTTCCATGATGACAATTTATCTTACCACCAGCATATTGTCACATTTGATGTCTTTCTAGTTTTGGAGGTTTAGACAAGCAATGCGTGTTTCTCATAAAATGCAAAAAATTGTAGAATTCTGTCATATAGAAAGTGAAAGTATCCCATGATAACACCACAAACAAAAGAGAATCATTGTGAACAGCTTCTACCAGGATTGCATTTTGCTTCCTTTTGGTTAAAACAATCGTTCCCGGAATCAAATACGAAGCACAGTGTGGAGGAAGGAGGTTTGTGCTGGGAGGCAGAAGACAGGTGCTGCGGTTCACCCCCATCTACACCCGCTGCAAATACCTGGGGATTTCATGCGACACATACTCAGCAATGCTGCAACGGATGGTTCCTGAGACCCGAATCCGGGTTATTCCCCCGTTAAGGAGTCAAGAGAGCGGTTTCATAAATGAGATTAATTGTGGGAATTGGCTCAGGGGATGATGGTCCTAGCTTTGTTTCTTATAGATGATGGCTCTTGGGAAGCAATAGTATAGTATTTTTTTGTTACTACCTCTATAATTAGGGACTTTTTAAAAAATGTATGTTTATCCAAGTAAATGAATAAGTAAAACTAACCTCTTGACACCAAAGTTCCCTGGAGGCATATTTAATGCAATGCTGGCTGATATCACTGCATCCCGGATGTGGTCTATGGAGAGTGAGGAACAGGTGTTCCAGATTGCAGGAGAATGGAGTTGTCATACCTATCAGTTGGAGAAATAGATACTTTCCAACGCGTATCACACATGTCCCTAACACACCTGAAGTCACCCGAGTATAGATATATGTTTTAGCAAAATCCTAATAAAAGAGGGAGCAGCACTTTCCAAAGTGTACCTGTCTACATCATGTTTGCTAAATATACGAATCACACGTCAGCACCCTTCTCGGAGGCAGTGATCACTGCCAGGTGTCCCCAGGGCCACAGGTTGCTGGGGTGCAGCTGTCTGCTCTGGCCCTGCCCTTATGAATGAATGAAAACTTTCATCTAAAAACTAAATGGAATATTTCACCCTTGGTAATGACCATCTTGAGGCCAGCAAAGAAAGGACAGTGTACTAAAGTTTTTCTTTCCCTGGTAGATTAAAGTATTTCTAAAATACAACAGTTTCCTTTTTAAGTTATTCACTGCTGTTCATAGTTTACAAGAGACTCATCTGAAAAAAAGCATTTTTTTAAAAATTACGACGACCTAAGAGGAAAATCCCTTTTATATCAGAGGTTGAGATAATAGATGAGAGAGACAACATAGTCAAAAATGACTGAGTGTTTTCTCCTGGTTGGAGGCTCAGAGAATGTCTCTCAGATGGACCCAAGGGATGGAGAAAATGAGCTGCCCTCAAGGAAAACATCACCCCGGACAGAGGGAAGAGCAGGTGTAAGTGCCCCGCAGTGAAACATGCATGTTATTTCCACAGAGTAAGGACCTGCTCCCCTCTCTGGGAGTCCAGCCAGTAAAAGGGGTCAGATTTTATTTGTTTATTTTTTTATTGTTCTGGCTTTTATAATTCAGACCCATAAACTTTGATTTTTATCTTAAGCCTTTGAAATATTTTGAACAGGGCAGTGACTCCATCATTTTTAAATGATTTTTTAGAAAACAGTTCTGGCTCTTGGTGAAAAGATTTTAGAGAGTCTATAGCAGAGGAGATGATTTACGAAGCTGCTATATTAATTCAAGACTGATTTATAAGCATTTGGAGCGGTGGTGCAGGGTTCAAGAAATTAGACACACCTGGATGTGTTTTGTAGACAGAATGGACGGGAGTCGGTGAATTGAATGTGAGGAAATATAGATAAATCAAAGATAACTCGAAAATTGTTGGCTCAGGCCATTGAATTGCTAATGGTGGCATTTATAGACCTGGAGGAGAATGGAAATGGTGCAGGATTCAGGAAGGATGAGAATTAACACTTTGTTTTGAGCTCTGAATGTCGAGGTTCCCATTAGTTGATCATGAGCCGCCCATCTGCACTCAGAGAGTCATTACATTTACGTGGCATTTAAAATTATTAAACTGGATAGATCCGCTGCAGAGAATGTATCTGTTACAGGAGAAAGAATCTCCAAACAGGTCCCCGGGAGTACTGACACATTAGTTATTGAGCTGTCAGGCAGGGGCTTTGCAAGGCAATGGAAAGGACGCAAGGAAACCCAATAACATGGAAGCATTCGCAGCACACAGTGGGTTCTCTCGAGGAAGCTGCCCGGATGCGCCCTGCACCAGCAGAGGTGGCCCTTGATTTGAAGTCCTAGGAGAGGCACCTGCGGACGGACCCTGGCAGGCTCACTCTCACTGGGATGGTGAGGAGTGAAGCTAGAATTGAGTGCGCTAAAGAGAGACTGTGGCCTACGAAAAACAGACACTAAAACTAACTTTTAAAATAAGTTCTGACTCGAAGGAGAACAGAATAATGGAGCCTCCTCCGGGTTCAAAGATCTGATACCCGGGGCGCGGCTGCAGAGGGTGGCCGAGGACCGCGTGGTGGCATCGCGCAGCTGGGGCCTGGCAGGTCTCTGACCTGCGGAAACAGGAAGGAATGGTGCAATTAACCCTCTGCAAGGGAGGGATTCCCACGACCGACCGGCGGTGGAGTCCAAGCCAGGTGAGGGGAAGATCGTGGTCACAGAGAGAGAAATCCTGAGAGGTTTGCAGAGAAACGCGGAAGCTTCAGACCCGTGCAAGAGCGTCAGTGACTGCGCGCAGGGCGCAGAGCTCCGTTGCAGGGCACTGGCGTCTGAGCATGCGGGGTCCGGGTCTGTGCGGACCGCGGCGGGTCCAGGGCAGGGCTGGGAGCGGGTGAGACTGTGCAGAGAGATCCCCAGCGCGGGGCGTTTGGGCAGTGGCACGGCTGAGGGGTCTGGTGGGAAACTCGATGCTGCCCAGACAAGGGAAGGAAGAGGGAGAATGGAAGAGACAGACGCAGAGCCGCAGCCTCAGGCTCACACAGCGGGGAGGATGCCCCGGAAAGGCTGAGGGAGGGCCTGACCTACGAAGGAACTTGTGTCTTTGAAAGATCCACTTCCTTTAAAAATTACCTGTTGGCCGGTCGCGGTGGCTCATGCCTGTCATCCCAGCACTCTGGGAGGCCGGGGCGGGAGGATCGCTTGAGCTCAGGAGTTCAAGACCAACCTGAGCAAGAGCGAG
>VBSM01001927.1:1021096-1062344 GCA_008086735.1 Cheirogaleus medius | reverse complement strand
CTTCCTCCCTTCCTCCCTCCCTCCCTTCCTCCCTTCCTCCCTTCCTTCTTTCCTTCCTCCCTTCCTCCCTACCTCCCTTCCTCCCTTCCTTCTTTCCTTCCTCCCTTCCTCCCTTCCTTCCTTTCTCTTTTTCAGACAGGGTCTCATTCTGTTGTCCAGGCTACAGTGCAGTGGCCATCACCACAGCTCACTGTAACCTCAAACTCTGGGACTCAAGCGACGCTCCTGCCTCAGCCTCCTGAGCAGCTAGAACTACAGGTGTGGGCACCACCATGTCCGGCTAGGAGCAGCCTGCATGTGCCACTCACAAACAAATCAGGAAGAAAAAAAACAACCCATTAAAAAGTTGATAATTGACATGAACGGCAGTCTTTCAAGAGAAGAAAGACAAATGGCCAAAAAACATATAAAAAATGCTCAACATCACCAATCATCAGGTAAAGGAAAATTAAAATGACAATGAGACACTACCTTGCCCCTGTCAGAAAGACCATTAATAAGATGTCAGAAAGCAAGTGAAGAGGAAAAAGGCTCCTTCTTCATGTTGCCTACAGCTAGACCCACCTCACGGAATCATGTGGCCAGCTCTTTTGTAAAATGATGAAGTTTTTGGTGACATAAGAAAACCCCAGACTATCCCTGCCCAACTGAACTTTCTAATGAATCTACAAGTGTTCCAAACAACAACAACAAAAGGCACATGAAAACTGATCATTCACACACAATAAGGCAACTAAATCTGTGATTTGAAAATGACCTACTCATTTCGGTTTCCTAAAGCAAAGCCGACCATTGAGCAATCTCAGGGTGTTGTGAATCAGAGCTAGTGTTTCCTCGACGCAGACGCATAGCAGGCACCCCTCTGAAAGCTGTACGTCCGTTGCCTCATTTAACTTTCAGAAATATTGTCAGCTGATACCATTATTACCTCTATGGCCTCCTAGGGTGGTTGTGGGAATTAACTGAGGTTATATTTGCAAAGCAGCACAAGATTTGGACTAACGTGAACACTATCAATATTTGGTTTCTGTTATAATATTATTATTATCATTGCTAATTTTTTTTAAGAGTAAGATCTTTACGTAGAAGTCAGAAACTGACTGTTTTTAAAAGACTGATGTCTTTACCATAGACTGTCTTTTTTTTTTTTCCCTTTGGGTAGATGCCTAGTATCGGGATTGTTGGATCAAATGGTAGTTCTATTTTTAGCTCTTTGAGCCGGCCAGGGTAAACTCACAGCTAATGGATGCAGAGCACACCACACCGTATGGGGGATGGGCACGATTGTAGCCCTGGCTTAGGTGAGGCAAAGGCATTATATGTAACCAAAATGTTTGTACCCCCATAATATTCTGAAATGAAAAAAAAAAAGACTGAGAGGTATTTTGAAAAGCTGAAGAAGGTAGGAATAAGCATAGTGTCCTGTATATTTTTAAACATCATGGAGGATATTTGAGAACATAATGAAATCTCTTTAGATAGCTGCATTTAAGATAGCACGGGCACTGAAGATTATGATTTATAAATATTTCAGTTAAATTTTTCTAACACCAGCTGTATGACTGTAGACAGCAGCTCCACAGGGACACTGTATCAACAGCATTATTTTGTGAACTTGGAAACTGGAAATGGGAGGGGTGGGATGGAGCCCAGTGTTAACCCCGTCAGGGCTGGCTCAGGTTTTCTCAACATCCTGAACAGTAGCAGAATTGAGACATAGTCAAGGAAACTTTCAAAATTCAGACCTTTAGCTTTAAGAAGTAAAGAAATGTATTGATAAAGAGATGGTTGTGACAGGCCATTTATTATGCCAAGCAAACAGGAAATATATCTGGGTTTTATGAGCAGTATGCATTCTGTTTATTCTTCTCACTCGTAATTCAATGCATGCTCAATTTTATTAGTTTGCCACGACTGCTGTCACAAATTACCACAAACTGGGTATGTGAAGACAACAAAAATTTATTCTCTCGCATTTCGGAGAAGCCGAAAGTCTGAAATCAATTTGTCAGCAGGGCTGGCTCCTTCTAGAAGTTCTGAGGAGCATCTGTTCCGTCCCCATGTCCCAGCGTAGGTAGGCGCTGGGACTCCGTGGTTTCCGTGGCTTGTGGATACACCCCTGTGACTTCTGCCTCCCTCTCCACATCACCACCACGTGTCTCCGTGGTTTCCATGGTTTCCAGTCTCCCTCTCCTGCTCCTATAGGACCGGTCATTGGACTTTGTTGTCTATCCTAAATCCAGGGTGACCTTATCTTGAGGTCCTTAACTTAATTCCACCTGGAAATACTCTATTTCCAAATAAGTTCACATTCTGTGGTCCCAGCCAGATGTGACTTTTAAACAGATGTGCTTTAACTCAAGAATGACCTCCATCATGATTTCTTCTAGAAATGAAGACTAACTCCTTTTCTCCTGCCTGCCTAGTTCATTGTCCAATTCTCCCTGAAGCAAATTGTTATACGTGCTTTTAAAAACTGTAAAACCTTTACATATATATGTGTGTGTGTATGATAGCTGCTTGATTTTTCACTCTGTTAAAGCTCTTTATTTTATTTTTATAATTTATTATGAAATATTTCAATCATAAAGTATAGAACATTATGTGGTAAATACCCATGGATATCTGGAATTACATGGATTGTCTAAATCTAAATTTCATCTTTTACAATTTGTTATAAATATTAAATCTCTAAAATAATTTATGATTTGAGGAATCATAAAGACAACAAATATTCTTACAACTTTCTTTTTTATATATCAGAGAAATAAATGGTGCTGTTTCGTTTGTGGAGATTTGAACTGTTCGTGGAGTCCAGCATGTGCCTATACTAGTACCGAGGATAGCACTTGGATGCACGCAGATACGGAGGGGTCGTGTAACTGTGGCAATGTCGGCTCTAATTATGATGAGTGGCAGGAAGGAAGAGCCCGCTGACCATCTAAGTGGCAAGCTGCCTATGGGCAGATTTAAACCAGTAATTTACAGATTGCTGTGCAAAATTATTACAGCTTACCAGGAACTTAAAGCCATTGATTAATGTCTTCCTCAGAATAGATGCATGTAATTGCTATTGAGTTGATGTTTTATGTCTGCATATTTATCTTTCTAAATGAATAGAGATTGCAAAGTGCCTGGAACGGCATTTGACACACGGTACATGTCATACGAATGTTTACTAAATAACTGTGAGAACAAATGAATGAATTTTACCTAGTCATCTTCCAAGAAGACCCGGAGTTGCTCAGCGATAGTCACATAGAGAAAAGGGTGTAATGACGTCCCGCGTTAAGTCTATCTCTCAAGGACAAATGTGTTTAGATGTCAAGAATTCCATCGTTTTGATACACTCACAGGCTGTGTTCAAATACCTGGAGAATCAAAATGAAAATCCTCATAGTGACCATAGAAGAAATAAGCTACCCATTAACTAATATGAGTAATGACTATCTATTTATTTTTATCTGTGTAAATGTATGGGGTACAAGTGTAATTTTGTTATATGCATCGATTGCATAGTGGTGAAGTCAGGGCTTTTAGGGTGCCCATCACCCGAATAATGAACGTTGTACCCATTACATAATCTCTCATGATCTATCCCCTCCCACGCCATTCTCCTGAGTCTCCACTGTCTGTCATTTCACACTCTATGTCCACACACGCGCATTATTTAGCTCCTTCTTATAAGTGAGAACACGTCGTATTTGTCTTTCGGCGTCTTGACTCATTTTTCTTAAGGTAATGGCCTCCAGCTTCATCCATGTTGCTGCAGAAGACACAATTCCATACTTTTTATGGCTGAATAGTATTCCATTGTGTATATATACCAAATTTTCTTTATCTAATCATCTGTTGATGGATGCTTAGGTTGATTCCATATATTTGCTATTGTGAATAGTGCTGCAATAAACATACAAGTGCAGGTGTCCTTTTGATACAATGATTTATTTTCCCTTGGGTAAATGCCCAGTAGTGGGATTGCTGGATCAAATGCTAATTCTGTTTTTAGTGCTTTGAGACATCCGCATACTGTTTTCCATAGAGATGGTACTGATGTATATTCTCACCAACAGTATATAACAGCTTTCTTTTCTCTGAATCCTCAACAACACCTATTATATTTTTTGTCTTGTTGATGATTGCCATTCAGACTGGTGCATGATGATATCTCGTTGTGGTTTTAATTAGCACTTCTCTGATGATTAGTGATGTTGAGCATTTTTTTTCACATGCTTCTTGGCCATTTGTATGTTTTCTTTTGAAAGATATCTGTTCATGTCTTTGGATCACTTATTGATGGGAATATAGTTTTGTTGTTGTTGAGTTGTTTGAGTTCCTTGTAGATTCTGGATATTAGTCCACTGGGGGATACATAGTTTGAAAATATGTTCTCCCATTCTGCAGGTTTTCTGTTCATTCTGTTGATTATTTCTTTTGCTGTGCAGAAGCTTCTTAGTTTAAGTCCCAATTCTCTATTTTTTATTTTTGTTGCCTGTGCCTTTGAGGTGTTAGCCATGAATTCTTTGCCTAGACCAATGTCTAGAAGAGTTTTCCCTAAGTTTTCATCTAGTATTTTTATAGTTTCCAGCCTTAATTTTAGGTCTTTAATCCATACTGAATTGATTTTTGTATGTGGTGAGAGATAGGGGTCTAGTTTCATTCTACTGCATGTGACTGTCCAATTTTCTTGGCACTATTTATTGAAAAGGGTGTCCTCTCCCCAATGCATGTTTTTGTTAATTTTGTCCGAGATACAGTCTGTGGCCTTTTCTAATTGGCTTCTTTCCTTTACTGGCATAAATTTAAGTTTCCTCCAAGTCTTTTCATGCTTTGATAGTACATTTCTTTTTTTTTACACTAAATAATATCCCACTGTTTACATCTTCCACAGTTTACTTGTCTATTTTCCTACTAAAGGACGTCTTTGGTTGCCTACGAATTTGGGCAATTATGAAAAAGATGCTATAAACATCTCTGTGAAGAGCTCTGTGTGGACATAAGTTTTCAACTCATTTGGATAAAAATCAAGGTGCACAACTGCTGGATCATATGGTAAGAGTATGTTGAGCTTACTAAGAAAGAAACTGCCAAACTGTCTCCCAAAGTGGCTGTGCCCTTTTGCATGTTCTCCAGCAATGCATGAGAGTTCCTGATGCTCCACACCCTCACCGGCATTTAATGTTGTCAGTGTCCTGGGTTTTGGACACTTTAATAGGGTGTGTAGTGGTATTTCATTGTTCTTTCAATTTGCATTTCCTTGATGACACATGATGTTAAACATCTTTTCATATGCTTATTTACCATCTATGTATCTTCTTTGGTGGGTTATGTGTTAAAGTCTTTGGCCCATTTTTAAATTGGGTTGTTTGTTTTCTTCTTGTTGATTTGTAAGTGTTCTTTGTAAATTTTGAATATTCGAAAATATTGTCTTTCAGTCTGTGGCTATCTTTTCATCCTCTTAGCACTGTCTTTTGAAGAGTAGAATTTTTAATTTTCATGGAGTCCAGCTTACCAATTCTTACTTTCATGGATCATGCATTCGGCGCTGTATCTAAAAAGCCATTGTCGACTCCCGATTACCTAGACTTTCTCCCACGTCGTCTTCTAGGAGTTTTATAGTTTTGTGTTTTACGTTTAGGCCTGTGATCCATGTTGGTTTCATTTTTTTGAGGGTGTAATGTCTGCGTTAACTTCGCATGTGGGTGTCCCTGTGTTCCAGCCCCGTTTGCACTCCGTTGTGCTGTTTTGCTTCTTTGTTAAAAATCAGTTGACTGTCTCTAGGTGAGTCTTTTTCTGGGATCTCTAAGGCTCTCTCATCTCTTCCATGGTAATTTTTTTATTCTCTCACCAATGAGAAGAACTAACATTTTAACCATGTTGAGTCTTCTTCTATCTATGAACATAGGCTATCTCTCCATTTACTTAATGTTTTCATTTCTTTCAACAGAGTTTTGCAGCTCTCCTCATATAGGTCTTGTACATAGATTGTTAGATTTCTACCTCAGCATTTTATTTTGGGGTGCTAATGTACGTGGTATTATTTTTCATTTCAAATCCCATGTGTTGAAGGAATTCTCATTAAATTCTGAACACTGAAAAGAAACAGCTAAATATCTTAAATTATATCCAGAGGGGGAAAGTCATTATTAAAGAATTCTGAATGTTCATTACTAAACTAAAAATTAAAAGAAAGTGGAAAAATAATATTTTGCTTAATAACTGCACCAAACCACACCTTTATAAATTTATATCTTAAAATTTTCAGCCAATAAATTGTCTTTGATAATTTACTTAGTATACAAGATTACTGCAGATTTGATAAAGGTAAAAAAGTTTGGTGGTACCTGAAGTTAGCAAATAAAAAAAAGCAAATGAGAAGCATTTTGTGCTTTAGAAAGAAAAAATTTTCATTTGATGTCTCCTCATAGCTGGCTCATCATGTTACAGAAGAGAATTGCTGCTATACTAGGTAGCATGTCCCCGGCAAAAATCTGGATACTGTAAAATACTTGAACTAAAAAAAAATAAATTGTAACAAAAGTTTGCTTTATCTACCAAGTTTGAAAGCATAAAATATATATTCATTGAAATGCAATGCACGGCACTGCCATTACCCTCAGCTTACACTTGTAGATTCTAGCAATTTGTCTTAATTATCGTAAACCTCATATTTATACTTGGGAAACCAAGGGAAATAAGACATCGCGTTCAACACTTCCAAGAATTCAATGCATAAATATTTTTCTTCTTACAGATCTTATATCAAAGACGAATGTTAATTTTCTCTCCCTTTTATTGCACTGTGTGAAATCAGGTGTGGGTGTGTGGGGAGGTGCTTTATTTGTTTTGCTTTCTATTTCACGACTTCACTTGCAAATCAAGGCAGTAGAACAATTCGTAATGTGAGCGTAATAGTTTTTATCATATTCAACAATAACACAAACGTGCCTTTCTCTCGTGACTTATTTTCTTCTTGTTTCTTTTCAGTTTTCTTTTTAAAGTTTCAGCTCTTAATTATTTTTTCTTCATTACAACTTAGTTACTCTTCACACATATTTTATCAAATTCTGTTAAATTAAAGCAATTCCATTAATTCTCTTAGTGGAGGAAGTTCTTTCAAGGAAAGCATGTTTAATTACTATACAAAATTATTCATACTTTTTAAATTATTTTACTTTCTTTTTCACAGATGCTTTATTAAAATTATCTTAAAATCCTGCTCTCCAATGCAAAGTGAGAAGAAAAAGCACACTGTAGTTAATTGAATGGTAGAAGTTTGAACACTGATTTTCCTTGTATATATTTTCTATTTTTTAATCTTTAAATATCATGTTGAGTTGATTACAAATATGAGTTCCACATGCAAAGATGTGGTCCAAATGGAGTTCATAAAAAGCAAATTATAGCATTCTCAAAATATGCTCTTAAACACTTCTAATTATGGAGGTGGTACCTCTCAAAGAGTTGCTTCATTTATCCCATCCTTTTATTTAGTAAGAGGTATCAAGGATGAGATGCATGATATTCAGAAGAAACACTGAAGTTGAAATTGGGAGAATTCCAAACAGCACTGACCAAAATGCATTACGACCTCTCTTGGTTGAGTAGCACCACCATCCACTCAGTTGAGCCCACGGGAAGCAGAAACCCTCCACCCCTTCTTCCCCTGTCCCCACATCAGCTCACATCGGGTCACACACGTCCAAAATCCTTCTCTTATATGTCCATCACCAATACCATTATCATTGCACCCCCTTTCCCCCCACTTCTCCCCCAAAATTGGTTCATGTCTTCTCTTGTCTAAATTTCTCAGCCTGTGAACTTACTGTCCATGAGACAGAGATGAACTTCAGGAGCGGAGCCCACGTGATCTCACTTTGACTTTGAATTCTTTGTCCCCGTTTCTGTTCAGTCCAACTTTATCGGCTTGGGAAGCCTCTTCCGGTTTCTCCCTCCTGCCTCATCAGAGCCCAGGTATGCGCCTTTCGGACATCCTCCCGTCACGCACACTGGTGAGCCTTGTTGTCAAATTAAGGTAGTGCACACCGGTAGACAATTTACCCGGCTACCTCCCTCCTAGCTAGATTGGAATGTTCTTGGGGACAGGCAATATCAATTATACAATAGCTGGGTTTTCATCATCTAGACCAATGTTGAGGGCCAAAAATGTACACTTTTTTAACAAAAATTATTTTAATAGATTTAAGGGGTACAAATATTTTTTTTTTTGTTACATGCATGAATTGTTTAGTGGTGAAGTCTAGGCTTTCAGTGCGCTCGTCACCTGAATAGTGCATTGTACCCAACAGGTCATGTGTATCCCCACCCTGTCGCCCACTCCTCTCCTGAGTCTCCAAAGTCGCCCCACACTACAACTGAGCTTTCTCTTTCATTCCAGTTTGTCAGAGATAATAATATATATAATTGCAGCAGCAAAACCGCCTCCTTTGTTTAGTAGCAACAACAACCAATGCCTTGGTTTTCTAAGGACTGAGAACAAGCACACGGATACTGCCTTTGTTTGTCCTTGTTAGCAGGGTCCAAATGAGTGAAGGAGCCGCATAAGGTGAGTGCTTCATCCTCACTCTGCTTCGTTTAGTCACAGTTCATTCATTCCACGTTGTATTAAGCTACACTTCTCCAGCCTAAGGACTTCATCCTCTTACCCTTTAACCTTACATGCGTTAGTTATATTACATTGCTCACTCAAGTTTTTGCACCCTTCCTAAAATTCAGCAGTAGAAGAGAAAGACAAAACTAAAATTAAATATGTGGCAATAAAATATTTCATTTTACTGTGGTGAGCCCTGCAAGATTTCTTTAGGATAGTCTCATTTGTGGTCTTTCTTCAAAAGAAAAATCCATTGTTTAGAATTGGTGTGATTTTTTTTTTAATCCAACATATTGGAAGATGATCTACAAAATTTGGTTGTAAATCTAGAAACCTGTGTGTGTGTGTGTGTGTGTGTTTCCTTTTTGCTCCTGTCCTGTTCTTTTCTGGTTTTGCTATGTAGAAATCTAATGTATGGAAACTCCTGTTATTTAGTTATGTGCATGGAATTCAGTGTATAGGACAAATCATATCAAAGAACAGTGCATTAATCTAAGGTGTCTTCTAGGAAGCTAAGAGATTTCATGTTTACAAATTGTCAATCCAAAGCGTAGGGACATCTGTGTGTCACTACTATCTAAAGACTCATGACATGTGAGCAACTCAAGGAAAGAGAATCAGCACTAAATTTTCTAGTCATCCCAGAGAGGAGCAAGAAGATGATTTTTAAAAAGAGAAATAGCTCTGCTTGTGCCTTTGAATTATTTCCAGAAGCCGCTCCTCAATCCTATCTCCAGAGCAGAAATCTCTCAGTCGATTAGTTTTCTTTATATCAAATTTTCTTGATGTCAGATTTTCTTTATAGTTATTTGTTTTATATACTTATCTTCTTTATTAGATGACCTATTCCTTAAGAACAATGAACTTTTTTAACTGACTGTGTCCCTCCAATGTTAGACAACTTTATATTGATTGTAGAAAAGATAACAGACATGTTGCAGTTTATTCCTTTAGAGAAACCAACTCTGAGAATATTTGAGGTTTCAAAGTCAGTTTTTTTCTCTTTCTTTTAGTAATTAAAAAAAAGTGGTTTGTAAGCCCCTACTTAAAAATTGTGTTACTTCTTTATTTATTTTTAAAAAATATGAACTCTTTTTAAATTATAAGCAAATAAGAGTTATTAGGTCAATTTATTTTGGTTCACTTTATGATCTTCTGTGATCTAAAATCTCTTATAGGCAGCTCTCATGCTAATGATGGGCTTTTTAACAGCTTTTTGGTGTGCAGAAAGGAGATAAAGTATGAAAACAACTTAGAATTTTCTTGTTTGCCTTTTATAATGTGAAAGGAGAATCGTGTTATTTAAAAAAGAAAAGAAAAACCAAACAAGAACCATATGGGGAAGCCATCCAAAGGTGGAAATATGTTAGTCCCTAAGGAGAAACACAAACAGAAAGTATAACGTCAAAGCCACACTAGGGAAACAAGTCTGGAAAGAATCGCTTCTTCTGTCCAGGGTCAGTACCACCATCTGTGCGAAATTCACGATTGCGCAAATGATTGACTGCTAGAGGTGAAGAAACAAACCCCACAAGTGATGGGCTGAGTCGGCACTGATGTCCCAAAGCTGCAATGGCGTGGCCTGGGGATGGACAGGTGGCTCCCAGTGTCAGTCAACGCCAGCTCTGATCCCTGCTGGTCCACATGTTTTCCAGTGGGTTCTATCAGGGACTTGGCTCCTGGTAGCTTTCAGACTATAAATCCCTTTGCTGTGCATCCCTTAGCCATCATGATACAGAGCGTCAGTGATTTCAGACAGGTAAGGTAATGGAGTGAAGAGATTGGTGGTTGTCACAGGTTGTAGGGGGAAGAGAGGGGTGAACAGGTAGAGCATGGAGGATTTTTAGGGCAGAGAAACTACTCTGTACAATACTGTAATGGTGGCTAAATGTCACTATGAATCTGTCCCACCCCATAGAAGATACAACACAAAGAGTGAATTCTGATGTGAACTATGGACTTTGGTGATAATGACGTTCATCAGTTGTGATAAACGCACCACCCTGGTGGAGAATGTTGATAAGGGTTAGGTTTTGCTGGTGTGGGGGGCAGGGGGTATATGATTAGGCCCCTTGTTTCCTTTTGAACTGGGCCAGTGGTATATTTGCATAACAGGTGTATCAGCCAGAGTTCTTCAGAGAAACAGAATGAACAGGACACACATAGATTTATATAGATATACAAATAGAGAGAGATACATACAGAAAGAGATTTATTATAAGGAATTGGTGCCCATGATTATGGAGGCTGAGAAGTTTCATGATATCTTGCCTGCAAGCCGGAGAGCCAGGAAAGCCAATAGCATGTTCCAGTCCATGCCCAGAGGCTGGAAAACAAGGAGTGTGATGTCTGGGATCAGGAGATGGAGATCCCAGCTCAAGGAGAGAGAGTGAATCCTCCCTCCCTCTGCCTCTTTGTCCCCTGAAGACCCTCAGTGAAGGAGGTGACATCACCCACATTGAGGAGGGCAGATCTTCTTCCCTCAGCCCCCCGATTCAAATACCAGTCTCTTCTGGAAACACCCTCAGAGATACGCCCAGTAGAAATGCTTCACCAGCTCTGGGGCACCCAGTAGCCCAGTCAAGATGACACATACAGTTCACCAGTGCAAGTGGTAATGATGGAACACACAGCTTTTTCTCAGTGCTGGACTCTGTTCCAGACGCAGAAGGTACAAGGTCCAGTAAGACACATCCTTGCTCCTGTCCTTAGAGAATTAGGAACATGGTAGGTAAGTGAAACACATCAGACAAATTCCAACAGTAAAGCATAAGGAAGGCAATGGAACAGCTGCAAGAAGAAAACATGCTGTAAAATGAAGCCAAGACACTCAGAATAGAGCTGACTCAACTCCTGCCACAACTGAAGAGCTCAGTAGAGCACTTTCAGCTGTCAGATAAATTGAAGAGTGTTTATGATCGGACCAAATACTGTGCTTTTTATCCACATTAGGGAGTTTTAGTCAAATAGTTTCTGGTTTTATTGGTCAATCTGATCATGATTGTTAAGTACTTGAACATTTGCATAATGAGAAAAATGATGTTCTGAAAAGCTAGTGGTTGACAATTGATTGAGCACAACTGGTTTATTTATTTTTAATTAAGAAAACTGCAGTTTCCGACTTATAAGATGATGTTGCTGGGGAAAAGGCCAAATAGTACAAATATGGGAGAAAAAAATAAATGTTACATGGAATAAACAACCACCTAGGAGAATGTGCCATTATGTTTAACTTCTTTTTATTTGAAAGATACACACTTGTTCAGCTGAGGGCACAATGAAAAACTAAAGTAGGTTCATAGAACTAAATACCCGTCAAGCTAGGACAAAGAAAATCCACTATTCAAAGCAAGACTTCCTCTATACAGTCATACTTTATAATGCAGCCATTCATGTGTATACTATTCTCTCTTTTCCTGTAAAATCCACAAACAGAATTCTAAAACTAATGCATAATTTTATATTTCAAAAGGTTTTCAGTACTTGAAAATCATTTTGCCTGTGTTAAAACAAGCGTCCACCATCCCCTCGTCCCTCCAATGCCAATCTCCTGTGCTTGAAACACACACAAGAGGAAGATGCTAATGTGTGAACATAACGTTATATAAACTCCTCCATCTTATAGGGTAAAAATGCCCATTTATCAGAGAATGAGTTGACACAAGGGCAACAAGACATATAACCTTTTAGCTGGTTATTTAAACTTAAGGACTTAAGAATTGATTGAGAACAATTTGATTGAGGGGCACTGCTTTAAGGATAAAGATTAGAAGCACAAGAGGTTTCCTATGGGAGGAACTGGGTTCTGAAATACAGGAGTCTCAGGGTCTCAGGACAAATACAAGTAGAGGGTGATGGTGCCTTTGTCCAAAAAGACTCTGCTTAGGTCAAAGAAACTACATGGGCAGAAATTAAACTGCAGAGGCTTGAGGAGTAAGCCAAAACAGACACCCAGAGATAGCTATTGTGGGCAACTCTTTCAGGGAATTTGTCTCTTGAAAAGAAGAGAGATGGCTGAGTTGGAGAGGATTGCGAGTTTGTGGAAGTATTTGTTTATTCTTCCTTTAAGTTTTATTTTACCTTTAATCGATGCATAATAATTGTATGTATTTATGCTGTACAATGTGATGCTTCCATACATGTATGCATTGTGGAATAATTGCATCAGGCTAATGTAATGGATGCATTGAATATAATATATAAAACCCCAACAGCTCAGGCATTAAAAGCAAAAGTAGGCAAATGGGATTGTATTGAATTAAAAAGCTTCTGCAGGGGGAAAAATAAACAATTAACAGAGTGAAGAGACAACTCACAGATTAGGAAAAACTACTTGTAAACCATATATCAGCTAAGGGGCTAAGATCCAAAATATATAAAGAACTCAAACTACTCAATAAGAAGGAAACAAATAATCCTATTAAAAAATGGACAAAGGACATGAACAGACATTTCTCAAAAGAAGACATGCAAATGGTCAACAGGAACATGAAGAAATGCTCAACATAACTAATCATCAGAGAAATGGAAAGTGAAGTATTTATTTATTCTGAGAGAGGAAGGACTCCATTGAAGGGTGATAAAGACAACCATTCATGGCAAAGTGGGGCTATGGATAGAAAACAGTTCCCGAGGGGCAAAGGCAGCCAGGTGTGAAACACAGATGGAGAAATGGGCTTTAAACAGACAAAATAAATGATTCATCAGGTGTTGGGCAGGTGGGAGCCCGGAGGATGGGATGGGTATATTCACACCTCCTGGCTGCAGTGCGTACCGTCTGGAGCATGGACACACTTGAAGCTCCGACTCGGATGGGGCAAAGGCAACATATGTAACCTAAACATTTGTACCCCTGTAACATGCTGAAATAAAAATAATAATAATTAATGCATTAAAAGAGTCAAGTTTCCCTTCCAACCCAACAAGGGAGAGGAGGGGTTCAAACAAAAGAGGCTGCTATTTATTGGTGGGAAATTGAGGTTGTTCTCATCAGATAATTTCTATTCTGGTTTGTTGGTTTTAGTGGTTTTATCTCTTAATAATAGGTGGGGCTGTCTATTGAAAATGAGGAACAAGGTTAAGGAAATGGGCTCCGATGCATGAAGAGAATGAAGAAGATATGAAATTCATGTTCACGATAGAAGGAGAAAGTGCAGAATTTCCCAGATCACACACAGAGGGTCCCCATTTACAATGGTTCAACTTGTGACTTTTCAAATTTACCATGGGTTTGCTGGGATATTAAATGCATTTTTGATATATGACATTTTTGACTTAACATAGATTCTTCAGGACACAGTGGCACCGTAAGTCGAGGGGCATCTGTACTCAGTTGCGGTAAAAGAGAAGGGGGCATTTCCCGCATCGTGTACCGGAGTAGCCACCTGCCAATCAGGAGGTAGAGGCAATTGTGAACAGCACCAAATATTTGGCCATTTCATCCATGCTTTAAATTTCACTGCATAAATTTTTTCAGACATCTTCTTTGTAAACATTTCCATGTTCGCAGCGCTGCCTTTTCCCCATTCATTCCTCAATCGGCTGACCGTAACTTCTCCATCGCACGACTGCTATTTTTCCCCCCACATCTACCTAAAAGGTGGTGGGTTTTGTACGTTTGCTGTTTGTTTGTGGAAGAGCTTACTTGTACCAGTTTAGATGTTTGTTTTTGTTACTTTCACATCATCTTTATTACCTGTCACAGGTGGGGTTCCCAGGATGCAGGCTCTGAGATCAAATGTGTGTGCAGGGGTGTACCAGGAAGAACGCCCAGGTTGGACATTTGTGGAGAAGTGAAGGGAGCAGGAGAAGGCACAGGTGATGTAGAACCACAGCGCAGGTGCAGCAGCAGCCGGGGGAGTGTGAGCTGCGATGGCCCTTCAGTGCCTGACTGGGGCGAGGGGATGATGTCTTTGCATCCATGCATAAACCAGAGAGAGCTACGCTCTCCTGCAAGGTGGCACTCCTCACCTAGGACAAGTGACACACAGGAGCCTGGCTGAGAGCTTCGGACCTCCAGGACCCCCGGGAGGCAGAAGGATGGCTGCCTCAGTCCTGGAGAGGGGATGTGGGTGCCTTGCAACATACTCTAGGCCACCTTCACAGCACTTGGGGCCACTCGCTTCATCTAGCGAGTTCTGGGAGCAGCTCACAGCCCTCTTCAGAAGGCACCGTTGTCAACTAAACACACAGGTTATTTTAGAGGACACTCTGCTTCTTTGCCATCACTCTGCTCTTTAGCTACTCATCTTCCCACCAACCTGGGGTCAGCAGGGAGTGACCTGGCCAGAGTGAGACTGCACAAGGGTGGCTCACTGGATTTTTACACTCAGGCAAGGCAAAAACAAGTGGCGTTGGAGTCATAGTTCAAGAAAAAAATGCTGATATTTGGGTGTAGATAGAAAAATGTATCACTATGTCCAAGAAGAAAGTACAAAGTCAAAGACAAAGGTTAGACCAAGCAAGGATGGATGTCGGGAGCTGGATAAACTCAGAGAAAAATAAAGTGAAAAACATGTGGTTTTGTTTTTTAAGTTTGCATATGTATTCTAAAAAAAAAGAAGGAAATACATGGAGGGAAATGTACCAAAGTAGATGATACCAGTGGCTAATTGCACATATCGGAAGAGTGTATCATTTTAAACATCTTCATTACAATACACAATAGATTCCAGCTATTTCACTATATAATGTATCATTTTATTATCAGAGAAATGCCACAAAGTATACTTTAAAATGCCCTTGTCACCATCAGAACACGGTCTGTCTTAAACTTTCCTATTTTAGCCATTCTGTAACAAAGGCTCACGGAGAAAATATAGAAATCTGCACTGAACAAAAGGACCTTAGATATCACAATTATTCATCCAAAGATTGAATCATTTCTCAAGCGTTCCTCTTGTAGTAACACACGTACATTGTGGAACATGACTGCGAAATGCCACATTTTCAAGGTGATATTTGAGCCGTGCTATCAGAATAAGAGAAGGCAAATACCACGTGGTCCTGTGACGCTGGTGCTTGACCTTAGGGACATTCTGCTTCCACTCTTTCTAGACACAGAATGTGCAAAGAGAAACAAAAGAGACAATATGTCCAGGGAGAGGAACTGGACCGTTTGATTCATTTTAGAACGTGGATATAAAATTTCTCCGTGTGTCAAATTGTAGCCAAGCCACGCATTCCCAAGGGATTTTCACTCTACTGATTATGTCTCTTCAAGCTGGTGATTTTTAGCCTGAGATCTAATTACCTTGCGTTGCTTGGGGATTGATATCAAGTCAAATTCAAAGCCCTACTTCTCAGACTTAACGACAAAAATACTAATTCCATGAATCATATACAAGGTCCTTGGATGCCAGGATTACCCAATTCCGATTTTTAAAGTTATTTCTCGTACCATTTTCCTCTCGACTTTCTGACCCTATATATAACTGGTATAGTTACACTTCTCCTATGGATGCGAGAAGTCCTTTTAGAGACTTGTGATGAAAAGAGCTACTTTGCTGTGGTTGAAATGTTATGATCATGGAGTTGGGAATCGTAGATTACACTCCAGTTCTGTCACGGAAAATGTGCTGTATCATTTGAACTAGTCAGTTAATCTCTACGGGTTTTCATCATCTGTATAATAAAGAAATTGGGTTAGATAAACCGAAATGCTCTTTTTACTCCCAAAACTCTTTGCTCCAAATAGGTTGACCTCTTAATTCCTATGTAACTATATAGCCCTTAGTTCTAAAATGCCCTTGAGCTTATCAGAGTGACTCAAAAACGATTCTTGAATGTCCCATGTCCACACTGGTGGGTACACAGCTGAGACGTTGCCTCTCCCATCCTTACAGCAAGTAAAGTGCTGGATACACTGAAATCAATGCCTCTTGTTCTATCCAACAAAGAACTGAAGCCACAGGGCAAAACACTGCATTTTACAAAATGCCGCGTTATTGTCTTTCCGAAAGATTAAAACTTTAGGAATCAATATGGATTTGATATCCTCCCAGTTAGGACATATAGCCCCAATATAACCCTTCCTGACGACTCCTAGAGAGTAACGTTTTACAGAAATATCATTATGGACTGTGATAGATTGAAGGTCACCCCCAATGGGGTGGGATTAGGAGGCGGAGCCTTTGGGGAGTGACTGAGGCTCGAGGGTGGGATTAGTGTCCTTATAAAAGGGATCCCAGAGAGCCAGAATGTTCTCTCTTCTTCCACCATGAGGATAAACAAGACGCCGGCTATCTGCGAACCAGGAAGCGGGTCATCACCCGAACCCGAGCACGCAGGCACCCCAAGCCCAGACTTGCAGCCTCCAGAACTGCATGAAATAAACGTCTGTTGTTTAAGATGCTCCGTCTGTGGAATTTTGTAGTAGCCAGAGCAGACCCACAGATATCAACACGAGTGATTACATAAACATATGTGCAAATTGTTCTTCTCTCTGAAGTGCATTTTACATGCGACTTCTCTTCTCTCTTAAGCTCCTGTAGACCATATGCGTTAACTTTTAGTTTTTTAAGAAAATAGTGACAAGGGCAATATTCAAACTTACTGTCTGTTAAGGAGGCTTAACTATCAGCGCTGTTATTTCCAAGGGCAGAAATAAAATTTGGCGATTATGGATCGTTCTGGAGAAATATATCTCCCTTAACTATATTTCAGATTATTCACTGGGACAATAGACTGGAACTCCAGCAAGAAACATTAAAATATTCCCCATGTATTTATCCATATCCACTGCCATAGGATTATTTCATAATCTCTTATGAGTCTTTTGAACACTCCTGTGATCAATATTAATGTCTTGAAGTGATGCTAATATGCAACCTTGTGTTTGTAGTCAGGTTATGACATTTTTCAATGTCCAAATGTCTACACGGAGTCTATTCTTGGTCAAAGAGCTTTATCAGTCTTAGTTACAAACTGCTGAATCCCAAGCTTCTTAAGTGAGCCTGGTTGGGTACCTTTGCCCTGGAGTTTTGTGGTGAGCTAGAGGAGAGGTGCAAGTATATTTCTGGAGATGCCTTTTCCAGGAAAAATAATCATGTTTCTAGGAAAAAAATAAATTACAAGTATTACTGTATTCTAGCAGAAACTTTAAAGAAATTGACATTTTATTTATGTTTCCAGACCACCAAAGGCTCAAAGTGATCTGTCTCATACTATAAAAAGAATTTAAGAAAAATATTTTGGAAGTGTTTATGTAACTTAAGGTAATTATATTACTCTAGATCAATAACTTCTTAAGTATTTTTATAATATCATGTTTATTATATTGACTTTTTCCTTCTTTCTCCTAACCTTATATGTTGTGAAATCAACTTACAGTTTTAAGCCTAGTCCCTTAAAAAGTAGAAAATAATTTTTGTTTTTGTAGTTTTAATGCAATTGAAAATGATGCGTACTAAAAGAGATACTGATACATTCTGACTTCATATAGCATTGCCTCATAAAAAATAGATGATGCACTCTGATAAGTAGGGTGGTTTTCGAAATGCCAACATCAAAACTAAGTTTCACAAACAGCTTTGACTTATTAAGGTTAGTAACATTAATTCTCAGTTCTCGTTAGGAAGCATAGTGTTTCTCATTATTGAAAGTTTAGACTCATAGTCACAATTTTCCATTTGTTGTTTGCTTTTTAACTCAGATAAAAAGACACCATTGATCTTACTGGGATTTTGTTTTGTTTCATTGTTGCTTTTTTTTCTTTCTTTCTTTCTTTTGTACATTCAGTTTCTTGCTGGAATTAAAAAGCTCTGGAAATTCAATACTTCCATGATGCAGAAACTTTACCTCAAAGTTGTCTTCCTTTGTCATGTCTCTATTTTAAACCCACTGAGCCCAACTGTGTTTTTTTTTTAGACCAGAGACTTCACAGAAAAGAAGGGGCTGGGTCTCGACAGCAGGTCTCCTGGGAGAGTGGGGGAGCCCTGAGCCCTCCTGTCACCCAGCTTTGGGGTCACAGAGGGGATTCTACCACATTGTATTCCCCAAGGCAGTTCAGGGGACAATCCCAGGTAAAGGAGAAAACACATCAGCTCCACCTCTGGATGGGAGGCACGACAAAGTGTGTGTGTACCTGTTTTAAAACCAGCGTGAGACTATTTTCTACCCTTAACCTTGGTGTAGGATCGGGGCAGGTAGGAATAAAGGAGAATTAGCTCATGTGCACACCTGTCTAGCCCACCGCATGTGTGATTTTCTTTTAATATTCTCCGGCATTGATTTCAGCACTTGTTCCGGGATGAGACGCTGGACTGGAATTCTCTCTTCTACCTGTTTTCATGCTGGTTTTCCTCTCCCCATCCCAGCTCCCCTTAAGCATCTCAGGTAACCATCTACCTGCACCTGCTTCCAGGTAATGATTGGCTGCAGAGTGGGGGCGCGAGGCCGCCGTGGGCACAGGTGCCCCCAGCCCCACCCTATACACAGCATCCTCATCCTCCTGTTATCACTCGATTGCTCCTGGGGTGAAATCATTAGGTGATTATTTCCCCCAAACATCACTGTAAAATGATAAAGATGAAAATTATGCAATTTGCTTTAGTCATTATTTTTTCCTCAAGGTTAATGCATTTGTCAAATCATATTAAACATCCACACTAACCGATAGAACACTTCATAGTGTGAGCAGAGATGTCTCTGTAACATCTATGCAAATATTTTGCCTCTTTTCTCAATGGGTTGTCTTATTTCTTTATTGCTGAGTTGAAATAGTACTTTGCATATTCTAAATTCAAGTCCTGTGTTACCTGATTTTCAAATATTTCTCCTAGTCTGTAGCAAGTGTATGTGAGGATTAACTTTGTTATTCATTTGATGAGGTCTTCTTGTTCCAGCAAGTGTTAACAGCAAGTGTTACAGCTAGTGTTACAGCGATTGACCCGGGAAAGAACCGAGCAGCACATGGAGAGTCAGAGAATCAACCTTTATTCTGCCAGCTGACTCAGAGGGGCATTCTGAGCCCCGCTTTCTTGTTCTCCTCCAGTTTTTATACCCTTGGTAGGATTCAGAAAGCATCCAATCAGCAAGAAGCTTTAACATCCAATCAGCAACAAGCTTTAACATCCAATGAGCAGTGGGATTCAAAAAGTAATCAACAGTGAGTTCCGCCATGGGGCCCCGGGGTGGGGGGTTTTTCCTGTCATTCTGAAAAAATATTTTTAATTTTAATGAGGTTCAATTTCTTAGGACTTTTTTAATGGATCATGCTTGAGTGTCATGTCTAAAAAAATATGTAAGCCATGTTCCCAGACATTTTTTCCTATGCTTTCTTTTTCTTAAAAACTCCGTGGTTTTTAGTCTTATATTTAAGTCTGTGATCCATGCGAGTAAAACTCCATGTGTCGTGTGAGGTTGTGGCCTATTTGTTTAGGACACTAGCTTTTCCCCCTTAAATTGTCTTGGCCCTTTTTGATGAAAATAAGTAGACCATAGATACTAGGATTTATTACTGGACTTGCTACCTCACTCCACTGATTGCTCTTTCTGCCTTTAATGTGAGCGCTGTGTCGTCTTGATGAGTGTAGGTTTGTAGCAGGTTTTAAAATCAGGTAGTGTAAGTGCCTGAACTTTGTTCTCATTTTCAAAACAGTCTCTGATTTCCATGTGTACTTAAAAATCAGCATGTCATCTGTGCAAAAATACTTGCTGGGGTTTTGATGGGTTTTTCGTTGCCTTCTTTGCAATATTGAACCTTCCAGTAAATTAACATAGTATGTGTCCACATTTATGTAGACCTTTAATTTCTTTAAGCAAAGTTTAGTAGTTTTCAGTGTGCATACCCTGCTTTTCTCCTGAAATAGGCATTCCTAAATATGTTATCTTTTAGAATGCTATTTTGAATGAAATTGTTTTACTCTAATTGGTTTTTCAGACTATTTTGGGACACAGAATTGCAATTGATTTTCGTATACTCATCTTACATGCCTGATCTTGCTAAATTGGTTCATGAGATCTTACAGATATTTTTCTAGATTCTATATGATTTTCTGTATATAGAATCATGTCATCTGTGGATAAGGAGATCTTACTTCCTTTTATAGAGCATCTATGCTTTGATTTCTTTTTTATGCCCCGTTGTACTGGCTAGAACTTCCGTTACAATGTTGAGCAGAAGTGAGAGTGGACATCTTTGTCTGGTATTCAGTCTTACTGGGAAAACATACGATTTGTCAGTGTGAATTTTCTGCATCACAGAAGGTAGACCCTTGAGTGTCTATAAAATTCTCCCTGAATCTAAGTGCATGGCAGAGTCTTGGCTTTTTTCCTACTGTATCCTTTCACTGTGTCAGGATTCTCATTCAGAGCAGACTGCAGGAAGGCAGGTCCTTGTACCTTCAGGAGGAACTGAGCAGGCATTGGGAGTTATGTTTGCTCATTTCTATCTTAATTATATTCAAATTCCTACATCATCACCAATTTGGTAAATCAAATCAACTTAAGATAAAAAAAAAAAGTCTTCTTACTAGACACCTGCCTCAACCTCCATGTCCTACACAGGTGGCATTGCACAGCCAATGGCAACAAAATAAAAGAAACCCCACATTTTTCTTCAATGAGAACAAATACCCAAAGGTCAAGACACAGGATGAGAGTGACTATATTGCCTTTCCAGTCTGCACTAATAAATTAATCTACCACATTTTGAATAATGCATAGGAAGCTAATACTTTCAAGGTATTCCCTAATACATTATATTTGTTTTAATCCTTTATTCTACAGCAAAAAGACCCTTTCTATTTTATTGCAAAGGTAAGACTCTTGGAAGGCACTGCCTTATCGGAGCCCTGTCAAAGCATGTGGGTTCATAGGCCAGGCGCAGTGGCTCACACCTCTAATCATAGGACTCTGGGAGGCTGAGGCAGGCGGATCGTTTGAGCTCAGGAGTTCAAGACCAGCCTGAGCAAGAGCAAGACCCCGTCTCTACCAAAAATAGAAAAAATTAGCCGGGCATGGTGGCGCATGCCTGTAGTCCCAGCTACTCGGGAGGCTGAGGCAAAAAGATGGCTTGAGCCCAGGAGTTTGAAGTTGCTGTGAGCTAGGCTGATGCCATGGCACTCTAGCAGGGGCAACAGAGCAAGACTCTGTCTCAAATTTAAAAAAAGAAGCAGTATAAGGCATGTGGGATCCATCACGTTGCATGTGAGGAGGTTCAGAATGTCTGAGACCACACTCTGCATCTCCACAGTGGAAAACATAGTGGCTATTCCATTGTGGGAGCTCCAAGGTCACCCCTATCATCCCTGGCTTTCTGCCTATTCTCAATTCTCCAAATTCCCCATCCGAGTCCCCCCACCCCAGCACCCATAGGCCCTGCTGTGTTGCCAAGACCAAATGTGCCTCCTTTTCTTCACTGATTTCATGAGCAATTTAAATGTGATTTCCTTTCTCTGGGCATGTCTTATTTATAACTGATATGCATGTGTTTAAGCTAAACTATATTATGATTCTGAATATATTCTAGATGTCTAGCAAATTTACATGAGTATTCAATGAAGTTTTATGGTTATATAAAGAATATTAGAATTGTATATGGGCCTATCAGACTTTCATTGAAATGATCTAAGAAAATATCCCCAAAAAAGTAAATTGAAAGTAGCAAAAAATTCAATATCACATCCACCACCTTAGCATAGTTATGAAAAATGAATGTTCAATCTTCAGGTGTGAAAGGAATTTGGAGATGAGATGCGGAGAAATGGAAACAACCGTGTCACATGATGTCTGAACTTGAAAGGCATCTGGATTAATGCAATGCTATTTAAAAGGGGGAAAAAAGCACTCAGCAAATACAGTGACACCAACAGGAAACACTTCTATTTCCATATGCTGCTGCAGAGAGAGACTTATTCATGTGGAAACCCAAGTCAGATAAAACAAGCTGCTTTTCCAGAGAGGCCAGCAGGAAGAGTTCCTTTGTAAACTCCTGGGTAGGAATTATTTATTCTTTATGGCTTGACTTGAACATGTTGCCCTGAATACATTTGGTTCTGAGTAAAATGTGTTTTTCTTTGTTGTTGTAGTAGATAAATAATTGAAGGGACAGTGAAGCTTTTCTTCTTCTTTTTCTCATGATAAAGAGATTCAGTTTCTTATAAGGTCTCAGGATGTTTATGCTTCCAGCATGTTCTTGCACCAAATCCCAGGAACTGAAGCAGGTCAGAGATAACAAAATTATCCCTTGAGAATGCACTGAGGGAAGAGACGTATGCTAGACGGTGTCCTCTTTGTCATACTCTCAGGATATATTCTGGTATGTAAAGATACCCTGATGTGTTCAGAGCTGCAGAGGAAATGTAGAAAGTGTGCATGAGGGATTAAAAACTTAAAAGATAAAGCAGAGGAAATGGCCACTTAACTTTAGCCATGGTCTTTTCATTCACACTCCAAAGCTTGTTGTTGATGGCATTTGTCCTCAAAAGCCTCCCGTGTAAGTAGAGGCCTCTAGCTAATCTCTTGAGCTGGGATTCCTGGGATGGTCCCAGGGGTGGAGGTTCTTGAGAAAGTCCCACAGAACTGGATGGGAGGCAGAAATGCAAAGCAGGCTAGTAGCCCAAACAAAGTGCACATCTACAAGGTTCACCAGTAGAGGCTCTGCAGGGAGGAGAATGTGGGGACAGCATAGCTGGGTATAAAAGTGGAGCCAGTTCTTCACAGTTTGTCCATCAGTTTCCCTCATCCCTCTGCCATTGCTTTGCCCTATCCCTCCTAGAGCACAAATCCTAAATTATAAAAGTAAATAAATAATAGGAAGAAAATTCCCAGGAAGTTTTCCCATGTTTGGATTGCTAAAAGTAGTTTAATCTGACACGTTAGAAAAATATGTGGAAATTCCTCTTGGGGATGGTATGTGGGGGGATTGTGATTGTTGGAGATAAATGTGCTATTGAACTACAGAGACTAAGGTCTGATTGGAGGGACTCTGGCCCCAGCAGGTGCATGGTGGGACTCATGCTTTGAATCCGTGCGTTCTCCTTTACAGAACATGGGATTGCAGTTCTGGGAGGTCAGTTACAAGGACTAAACAAGATAACACGTAAGTACATGCTACAAAGCAGGTGCCCACACAGCAGTAGTTCTCGTCCCACTCCCCATCCTTTATCCTGGTTGGTTTGGAGAACACAAAACCAAAATGGGGCAGGCACGAGGATCAACACCTAGGGAACAGTATGTCAGATCTAATGACTGGTGTTTTCCAGAGAGAAAACGCTCAGATAAATATGAAAGGAATTCATTTCTTATGACTGGAGATCCTCAAACACCTTGTGAGGTGGGAGCTCCCCGTGGCTGGGAAAACATCACGAGAATCCAAGCGTAGTGGAAAAACCTGACTACTCCGTGATTTGAACAAGACAAATGCCAAGTTCCACTCCTGTGGTCTCTTTGCTTCTTTTATACAGTGAAATATGTTAATAAGAACACGTGTAAACATACGCACATATATGTGCGTGAATAGATATGTGCACATGGGTATGTACAGCTATAGGTGACATCATATGTAAGTTTGCAAACTCGGTGTGTGTGTGCATGGAAGTTTGTGTGTGTGTGTGTGTCTGTGTGTGTGTGTACAGGGATGACAGATATGGAAAGAGCCAGGCACAGCAGACATTAGATATATCTAAATATGGCTCTGTTCATGATTCAACTTGAATAAATCATTTCACATCATCTGGTTCTTCTTGCAAATGAGGATAGAAACATCTGCTCTGGGATCTCAGAGTAGATAGCGATGTGTATTTAGAAAACACTTTTACATCCATTAACTCTTTTAATCATAACAGCTATGACAATCAGGGTATGATAAATATGAAAATTATTATTATAGACCTTAAAGCAATGTAAAAATATTAATTATATCTAGAAAAACTATTTTAATATTTGAATTATGATTAATGAGCTTATTATTTTTCTAAAATAGGAATGGCAGTTGAAACCAACAAATGATGATGCCTCATAAGTGGTGAATATTTCCTACCTATTTTAAATATATTAATTAACTGTCTTCCGACTGCACATCGGCCTTAGCGTTCACAAGTAAAAATCTGAGGGCCCAACTACAAGTGTGTGTGCATCTGTGTGTGTTTCTGTGTGTGATTGTATGAGTGTGCCTGTGGGTGTGTCTATGTATGTCTGTGTGTCTGTGTGTGATTGTATGTGCATGCCTGTGAGTGTGTCTATGTATGTCTGTGTGTCTGTATGTGTCCCTGTGTGTGTCTGCTTCTCTGCACATGTCCGTGTGTCTGTCTGTGTATGTGTGTCTGTGTGTATCTTGTGTGTGTATGTTTAATTCTCATGTTAGCTTTCATGCACTTCCAACCCACACAAAATTATCTCATGTTATTCAGAACAAACCTTCTTTTTGTTTGGCGAGACTGCTCCTCTAAATGTCAAGCCCATTAATTTTATGTTGCACTTCCTGTCTTCCAACGTGGTGTGTTGTCTCTGTGAGTTAGTGCTCCTTCCCTTCTCATGAGACAATCTCCTCTCCTTCCAACACGGATGCAGCACAGCTCTCTAAGTGCCGTTCCTTTCCCAAGCAAACCGTATCATACTATCTGTTCTACATCAACTATATATTTGCCTACCTTCACTTTAGCACGAATTTCTTAATTATTCACATACTTTACTATTACCAAAGATTCCTAAAATATTAATACAAATTCCCTTTCCTTCGAGAGGAGGTTCTCAGTTCTGCCTAAGCATCATCCTGGAATCTGTAAGAAATGATCACTGCAGCCCTGGCTCCCCCATGGATAAAATAAATCGGATGTCAGGAATGTGAGACACAGGACATTGACCGGCTATAGACATTGCCACGGGATCTGTGGGTGAGTCCAAATGTCCAGCACAGGCTGAAATGGCACCTTCAGAGTGATGTTAAAGTAGCACATTAATCATGACAGCGTCCTCACCTGAGCAGCACCTGACGAATGCTGGCAGGTGCAGAGGAAGGAGTGGAGTCACAGCATAGCCGCTCCCAGCCCGTCTCTGCATATTATGGGATGTTGTTCAGTGTCCCTCTCGCTGCCTGGGACATCAGCTCCAAGACCACTAGTTTGTTGAAGGCATTGAAGACCGACTGTCCTCCACGATTCACACCTGACTACAGCACAGTCTGCAGGCGCCACCCTCCTCCCTACCAGCACAGGGGACAGGGGTATAGGGAGGCCAGCACCACCCCCAGGTGGCCATGTGGGACCTGACCCTGGGTGGCCTCTGGAACCCTTGGAGAATCTTGAGGAATTCCTCCATATGGTCACAAGAGTTTCCTTTTTAAATCTTCCCGACAACTCAGATGTCTCTAATTTTGGAACTAAACATCTTGCTTTCAATCTACTTCTTTCTCTTTATGTCTGTTAGGAACATTTAACTTCCCAAGTCTGCAATTTTTAGCCAGGAAACGCATAAAAATCACCTTTGAAACCACTCAGGACGCACGTGCCAGACCCTGACTCTGGGATTCTGGTTAGGACTCTGTTGATAGAGAACAGATATAGGTTGACACTTTTCAAAGGATCCTTTTGTGGGTCAGTTTTGCATCCTGTCTAATAAATTTTTGCCACAGATAAGCAGGTAAAATCTCAAAGCATGCATTTTTGAATAGTAAAGCCAGAAATCATTTTCACATATGCCACATTGAGAGGTAAGATAAATCCCAATTCTACTATGCCAACATATTGAATGTGATTTAAAAAAATTTTTTAAGCAAATGACATAATTTGTGTATCTGTGAGTGGGTGCATGCTACGTATTGAGATCAAATAGGCAATGATGTGTTCTGAAAATAAATGGTTGCATATTTGTGATACAAATGTGAATAGCAAGTAAAAATGGGGGAAAATGGACCCCAAAGATTTTGTCATTTTAATAGATGTTGTAGCACCTGTGAAACAAAAACAGGATGTTTTATAAGTGTATTATAGAAGTTGCAGTATAATCTTAATTTTCACACCCTGGATTTCTAAGTGACTCTCCATCCATCCTCCAAACCTGAGAGCTGAGAACCAGCGGTGGAACATAGCCAGTGCTGCCGCATGAGGCGTGACCGTCCACCGAGCATCACTCCCTGCAAATCGTCCCGTTGTGGGTTCTCCTGCCCTGGCAGGACTGAGGTGCTCTCTGCAAGCTGGTCCCTTGGAATCGCCCTCTGAGCAGGAGGCGGGGCTGGCAGAGCAGAAATGGGCCGTGACCCCCAATCAGCAAGGGCTTCAGCCCATCCTCAGAGCCCTGAGCATGGGGAGCTGGCCGTGGTACCCGCGCTGACCCGTCTTTGCAGAGGAGCCGTCCAGCAGTGCGGGTGGCCTGGGGAAGCGACTCTCCGGCCAAGACGGCTTTGCAAGGGAGAGGCCCACGGTGTCTGAGGCTGCGGTTCCACAGGCAGGGGAAACTGGGAGAGAGACCTGAGCAGACGTCACAGCCCCCCACCCCACACCCTCAGGAGGCCATTTCTCCACCCCTCCCACCTCCCTGCTAGTGAACAAGTTGATAGAACTGTCTAGAAACATGCAGAGTTGCAGCCATCTGAGTTTTGAGATCTGAGGATGACGAAGCACAGAGGGGTGGATAAGGTCACGTCACGTTCTTTGAGACTGAAGGTGACAGACAAGATGCGCAGACCAATGGGAGGCTGAGGCAGCCCCAGGCTTGGCTGGGTGGGACGAGATCGGTCTGAGACCCCAGAGGGGAGGGAGGCGACGGCACACTCGGACGCCGCTTGGACTGGACTGACAAGGGCCCCAGATGGTCAGTGCCAGGTGGAGAAGCAGCTTAGCTGGAGGCCGCCCAAAGACCCATCAGATGCCCAAGGTTCCTGACAAAGGCATCACACCCTGAGGCTCTTGGCAGGCCTGGCCCCTCAGGCGGACAGATGTCTCAACCAGTCCTGCAGGCAGAGCTGCCAAATGGCCTCGGACATTGTCAGCCACTCTGTCCCCGGAGCTGGCTTCTCCGGTAGGGCCAGGCCACGAGAGTTCCCAGCGTCTTGCTGTGTCCGTGAGCTCTGGAGCTGCCGCCACCCAACCCACACCCCAGCTTGTCCTGCTCACAGTCCCTCTTGTAAGTAAATCCAAGGAATCATAAGGTCTTTGGCTATATTGGATGGGCGTGAAAACAGAGCCATCTGAGGGGGCCCACGGCAGCCTGTTGGTGCTGGCTTTGGTTGTGCCATGGATGTAGGACTTAGGATCGAGGGTGTTAATAACACAGCCTGTGCTTCTGACTCTACAACCCAGTCTGTGATGTAGACACAGTCACTAATAAAAAAAAAAAACATGCAGGTCCAAGTCAATATTGTTAAAATTATTGTGATGCCTATGCATATAATATACTGGCTTATTCAAGCATTAGGCACTTTATGTGTAACACCTCACTTAATCCCTTAACTCTTCTGTGATGTGACGGATATTATTTACATTTCACCAGATGCATTTATCTATCCACACATTCAACCATCCATCCATCCAACCATCCATTCATCCCTTTATTTAATAACTAATTTTTAATTACTAAACTGTGTGGTAAAGGCCAATGCTTTAAGAACTTAGTAGCCAAGCAGATGCAGGGAGGAAGGGATGGGTAAGACCACACCTAACGGGCACAATTCACACCATCTGGCGGATGGGCAAGGTACAAAAGCAATTTATGTAACCAACTCGTTGGTACCCGCGTCATATTCTGAAATAAATTTTTTTTAAAAAAGAACTTAGTAATGAAAAGAAATGTAAGCTCTCTTGCCAATTAGTAGATAGAATGATTTTAAGAAGAAAAATTGCTAAAGAGAATTATAGGAGACTGATGGGAAGCCGCCGATATAACAAACGGTCTTTGATGTGTGTCGCGATATGATGCCCACTGATAGATTATGAAATGGAGACACAGAGTATTTAGTTAATTTTTTTCATAGTCACAAAGGTAGCCAGTGGCAGAGCCAGGAAGGATTTGAATCCATTTAGGTTGTCTTCTATCTAGATCACAAGGCAGCAGAAGTTTCTTTAATAAAAATATTTTATTATAATGACTCATAGTGACTTATTATGGTGACTTCTGTGAATATGAAAAATGAACGTCTCTTGGAGGAGAAAGAGGAGGAAACCACAGCTTAGCGAATACAAGATAATCGATTTAACTATAAATGGTACAAATGTGAGTTTTATGAGAGAAAGTACAATCACTATTCCCTTTAAGTTAATCACTGAGAAATAAGTAATCCGCTAGGTAGAGTAAAGAAGAAATAGTGTTTTGAGTTGTATATATAATTTATGAAAAAAGAGAAAATGGAGCTCATAAATTGATTTTATTTTTAAGTAATAAATACAATGTTTTAAAATACTGAATTAAAAGTAAAATAGCTCACACATTAAATCTGCAATTGCTAATGTAAGAAAGGATTCATTAATTATACATTTTATCTCCTTCCAATTTTTCTTTTTACTGAAGGTGGGAAGGAAATTGAAGGGAAAAAAGCACCTGGGATTGTGAAGACAGCGACATTAATATAAAAGAAGGTCATTTTTTTTAAAATAGAAAAATATCTAAATTGCTAATATTACCTTCGAATTTTCACATTAAAATCATATGAATAATAATGAATCAATAGAAATGCCCATTTCGAGAAAAGTTGGGCAGTAGTAATACATGTTAAAACTGATTGAATCCCTTAATTCTATGTAAAGGCAACTGATTTTAAATCTTTTATAGATCCGTTATCCCCATCATCTTAAAAATATGTAACATTATTCTAAAATCTTTATCATTTTGTTCAAAATAAATTATAAAAACGGTCCAGGTGAGGTGGCTCACACCTGTGATCCTGGTGCTTTGTGAGGCTGGAGGAGTTCGAGGTCAGCTTGAGCAACATAGCAAGACTCTGTCTCTACGAAAAGAAAAAAAATTTAGCCGGGTGCGGTAGCTAAGTGAGAGACAAAGAAAAATTATTGACACTGTAAGATCTAAGAAGGAAACAAGAAGAGACATTTTCAAAAGAGAAGCAGTGTCCGTAAAGAAAGAAAATTGCGAGGAAGTAGAAATTGAAGAGAGGTAAAAAGCGTAATAAATAGTTCCTCATCATTTTTAGGAGTTTGGTTTTCAGCACAATCGTGGTACAATGAATAGTTATCTTGCTGGACAAGTGAGAAGAGAAAGTGTGTGAAGAAAACCTCCCAAGAGCCACACAGCGAGGACCCGGTCAGGTTCCAGGCAGACAGGTGGATACGGAGGGTGCAGCTGCCTCCGAGCCATGTGCTGACCCCGGGGAATGACAGCTTTATTTCGCAAGTTATGGTGCCTTAGCCCAAAACAAGGTAGAAAAATTGGAATTGAGATGCCAGAATTAATCAAGAGCCACAAACAGACTACACATTGTATGGAAGAACTGTCTAGAGCAAGTCCTCTCACCTCAAATGAACCTAACAAGACATTGTGCTATCTCAAGACCCTGAGCTTCCAGCAGCAGGTGACCCTTTCTCAGTAATTCACCCCACAGTCCTGCCCTCCAAGGAGAGCAGGATGTCCATGCGGCACCTGGCCTGGGAAACCCCACCTGGCCCTAATCTTCACCTTGTCTTCAGTCGACTGCATCCTAGGACCTCTTGCAGAAACAAAAGCAAATTCTCCCTGCGTAGGTAACACTCTCACGCGGAGCCTTGCAAGATTCTCACAAAGCATCGATATAAAATATATAAAGAAACAAGGCTGCAGGTGTAATACAGAGCAGAAAATCAAAGAGCCCTTCAGATACTGATATAATTAGTTACATTAACATCAAGTTACATTAATTAAACCTGTTTTCTCCAATAAAGTCTTCAGACACTACCATTACTCTTGCAAGTTTTTGTTCTATTTTTTTTATTTGAACATATTATAGGGGTACAAATGCATTTGTTCTATTTTTTAATGCTGAAACTAAATGCTTTTGTTGGAATATTTTCTATCTTCATAAAAGGAGATATTGTAACTTCCATCATCCACTCCAGTATGAAGAGAGCTCCAAGGAGTGTCACTGGTATTGTTACAATGAAACAGCTCTGGACTAACTTCAAATTCATGATCTATTTCAAACCCATCTGAAGGCTGAAGTTACAGAGAGCAGTTCTGGGGAGAATCGGTGTCTACATGGAGAGGTGACCCAGAGCTGTTCCCTTCTAGGGCTCAACTAACTGGAAATCCACAAGAGCAACTAAGCTGGAATAGCTGTCAGGGAACCATATGGAAACCCCAGGGGCCACGGAATTTACTATAACCCATAACATCATTAAGGAAAACTTATTCATGGTACCTGTTAAAGAAACTGAGGAGGACTTTATTGGAGAGGGACCCCTGCAGTGGGGTTTGAATAGGGGCAGGAGGCTGAGCCCACTTCCCAAAGATACAAGGACAAGTTGGGGTCCAGAGCCAAGGACAGGGTGAGGTCACTGGGTGGAAAGTGGCTGAGAAGAGACTTCGTGGGAAAGGAACATTCCAGCTCCACCAACTTAAGAGGATTCCTGTGCAAGGAAAGCCAGAGCAGTGAGAAACTGCAGGTGGGCAGTGAGGAATCCCATCAGCTACCCAGGGCGGGGGTTTTCCTAAATTGACCCAGCAGCATTCTAGCCAAAACTGGACTAAGGGGACCAGGGACATAGTCCACGTCTGGGGAGTCTCAAGAGAGGGCTCATAGAAGCCTGACTCAAGTCATGGGGAGAGTCCACGGTTAGTAGGTTCTTTCTCCATAAACCCAAGGCGTCAGCCAATGAAACCACCAAGTAAATTTGGAAGCCTTTCTCCTATTAAATCTGCCTCATGTCAGCGATTTTCAGGGATCCTCCAGGTGACAAGGGCTCTGGCCCTTACGCCCAGCAAAAGTCTGTCCAAAATGACTGAGAAAGAAGGTTTTCTCTATCAAGAAACTGAGACAGAGAAAACTTTATTTCCAGCAGATCTGGGCTATAGGAAAAATCAAAGAGGCTCCTTTGGCTGAATTAATGCGTCATCCTGAAACACAGACCTACACAAGGAGAAGAGCACACTGGAAGTGGAATGGATGAAGGCAAAATCAAATTTATTAGTTTTATTAGTTTGAATTGCACTAAAAGATTACTTACTCTAGGAAAAAAAATCAATAGCCTCTGTTTTTATGGCATACATAAAAAGTAGAAAGTATGAGAAAATGTTACAGATAATGGAAGGGAGGGATTGGGAATACAGTGTCATGAAGTCCTGACAATACACAGGTAGCGTCTGATTAATCTGAGATATAAAATAACCCCTACAGGCTCTGGTGGAAGCAAATTTAAAGACTTGCCAATAACAGGTCAGTCATGAAGATAAAATGGAATCGCAACAAATGCCTAACTAACATAGATAAGGTAGAAAAAAATGGGGAAAAAAAAGAAAAAGAAGAGATGTAAAATGAAAACAAACAATGGGATGGTAGATTTTAATACAAACATAGTAACAATCATATTCAATGTGACCCAATAAAAAATAGAGTATGTCAGATTAGATAAAAAGAAAAGACCCAATATTTTGCTGCATACAAAAAAAAATCAACTTTTAAATATAAATAGATAGAGTAAAAGTAAAACGATGTAAAAAAATACAAAATGTATGCGCTAGCCAAATGAAAGGTAGGGTAACTACGTTCTTATCAGACAAAGCAGGCATCGGAGCTGGGTATGTTACTAGGAACAAAGTAGGAATTACAAATACTCCACTACTTACAATGGGGTATGTCCCAAAAAACCCATCGTAAGTTGAAAATAACATGAGTGGAAAATGCATTTAATGCACTGACCATTTAATACACTACAGAACATCATAGCTCAGCCTAGCTGAGCCTTAATGTGCTCAGAACACCTCCCTGAGCCTGCAGTTGGGACAAAATCACTTAACACACAGCCTATTACATAATAAAGTGCTGAGTGCTATATACGGATGGGTGTTGTGTAGACACGGTGGGAGCAAAAACACAAAACACAATATCCAGACTACGCAGGTGACGCAGCTCACTGCAGAGCACCTCGAGAGAATGCCGTACTGCCTGCTGCTAGCTCAGGGAAAGATCCATATTCGAAACCTCCAGCACCATTTCTAGAATGAATGAGTCTCTCTTCTGAACCACCTTGAAGTCGAAAAACCAGAAGTCGAACCATCGTTAAGTCGGGGCTTGCCTGTATATACAGTCGGCCCATGAACCGCAAGCGAGTTAGGAGAACCAAGCCCTGCGCTGTCAAAAACGGGTGTATAACTGTTGACTTCCCCAAAATTTAACAGCAAAGAGCCTCACCAATAACATAGTCGATTAACACATATTTTGTACCTTCTGCATATTATGCACTGTACCCCTACAATAAAGTAAGCTACAGAAAAGAAAATGCTATTAAGAAAATCATAAGGATGCTCTATCTGGCGGTGGCAGGCGGGAGGGGGGAAGTAGTGTAGAGTTACATAATGTGTGCCATCCGCACCACCTAGGGATTGGACTCGCTTGAAGCGCTGGCTTGTGGGGGGGAGGGGGGAGGGGCAATGTATGTAACCCAAACAATATTTGTACCCCCATCACAAGATAAAAAAAAAAAAGAAAATCATAAGGAAGAGAAAATGTATTTACTATTTATTAAGTGGAAGCGGATCATCGTAAATGTTTTCATCCTCGTCATCTTCACATTGATTAAGCTGAGAAAGAGGAGGAAGAGGAGGGTTGGTCATGCCGTCTCAGGTGAGGCAGAGGAAGAGGAGGTGGAGGAGGCAGAAGGGGAGGCAGGAGAAACAGGTGCACCCAGAATAACTTTTATTGAAAAAAACTCGAATGTAAGTGGACCCGTGCTGCTCAGACTCATGTTGTTCAAGGGTCAGCTGTAATAAGAAAGGGGTCGATTATCTAAGAAAGCACGGTAACCCTAAATCCAGATCACCTAGCAACAGAGCTTCCAAATACTGAAAGAACCAAAAGAAAAACAGACAAATCCACAATTAGTGTTAGAGACGCCAATGTTTCTCTTTCAATAAATGACATATCAACGAGATGTGCAATCAGTAAGAATGCAGAAGGCCTGAACGACGCCATCAGATAACTATATCTGATTGCCTGTCTCAGAACGCTAAACCCAACCACAGTGAAATCCCCGTTCTTTTCACGTTTACATGAAATATTCAGGAAGATGGATTATATTGTGGGCCATCACACAAGCCTCACAACATTTAAAAGAAAAAGAAAAAAACACACAAAATGCATCCTCAAATTAGTTGTTGGTATTTATATGATGAACAAATATGTTAATATATTTAAATTTTTTTCAGGAAGAGTAATAATCTTTATCATTTGGGAAATATGGAACATAGCAGTGTATAAGAGGTTCCTTTTGCCATTTTCTTTTAACCCACCCTGGGGGTGAGGGTCTGTGATCCATCAATATCCGTATCTCTTTAGAACAGAAAAGCTACCCAGGCTCGATACATTGGCCCAAACATCCTTTCTTTATCAAGAAATCAGAATAAAAATTGTAGTCTTGAAAACTGTGCACGAATGTAAACTCTGCTCTATGTTTATAATGTCTGTGTGTGCTGTTCCCTGGCTCCATGTCTACCTTTCCCTGAGGCTGGTATCTCCCAAGACACAGGTCACTTTAGTTTTTAACAGACTGGCACGTGGCACACAATCGTCCCCTCTCACTGAAATCGAGGAGGCAGCAAAGGGGAAAATCCACAAGGCAGCCCAGAAAATATGCCTGTTGCAAACAATCGCAGTAGAAAATATCATTCGCGCGGCATTGGTTAGAGAGCTAAGAAGAGTTTTGCATCAATAGAACGGGACACTTGATCTCAAACCAAACGTATCTATAGTCCTAGCTGCAAAAGGTCAAGGCAGCATCCAAAATATGGTTGAAATTAAAGAGTAAATTAATGGTCTCTTAGAGCAAAGCTGAAGAATATTTTTAGAAGTACAAAAATGACCAGCATTCAACAAGGTAAAATCATAATGTCTGTCATTGAATCAAAAATTACCAGGCCAAAAAAAAAAAAAAATCTTACAGAAAAATTAACTCAGAGTGAATCATATACTCAAATATAAAATATAATGGTATAGTAAGAAAAAAAAGGACAGAAGAAAATATTCAGAACCTGGGGCTAGGTAATGTTTTTACATTTAATGTCAAAAGTCAATCCACAAAAGGAAAAATTGATAAATTCGATGTTGTTAACTTTTTTTTGAAAAATCCTTGACAATGAGCCCATGAAGAAGATACAAATACTAGCTACAGACTGACGTTGCAATATTTTCAACTACGATATTGAATCTAAAATATATAAAGAACCACCAGAAGTCAAAACAAAACAGATACAGAAAATCCAATTACAAAGTATGCAAAAGACATGGACAGACATTTATTCAAAATATGTCACAGGAAATCCTTTGAGCATAAGAAAAATAATACTTGGTGCCATTGATATAAGAACAGTGAGAGGACAGAGTTTGCCCAAAAGACCAAAGTCTAGTCCGAAGGGTTCCCACTGGCCCACTGTGGGGAAATATAAGCACAAAATAAATAAGGACAGTAAAATAGTATCCTTTCAAATAAAACAGATAGAAGATACAATAGAATGAAATATAAACCCAGCAGCCCATACTGATATAAAAACATAAAAGAATGAATGAATAAAGTTACCTAATAATGGAACGATGGACTTAGAAAATCATCGGTGAAGTATAAAATAGTGGGTAACATTTTGAAGACAGAGGAGATGGTTTATATCTGCCGTCCCCAACCCCCTGTCCACTGGCCTGTTAGGACCCAGCCATAGAGCTCGTCCCACCAACTTCGCAGCCCTGTGGGAAATTGTCTTCCATGAAACCTAGGAGAGCGGGGTGCACAGCAAGTGAGCAGGCAAAGCTTCACCTGTACTGACAGCTGCTCCCCACCACGGCATCACCGCCTGAGAAATTGTCTTCCATGAGAGTGAAACCCATCCCTGGTGCCAAAAAGGTTGGGGATGGCTGATTTACGTCATCTCAAATTCTCTTTCCAAAATTACTGATTAATTGAAGGGGGAAAGTTGTCACATTTATACCACCTTAACTAAGACATCAAAGCCAATGTCACCAATATGAAGACAAAAGGGCATTGTGTGCCTCCTTATGGGATGTTTAAACATTTGTACCCCCATAATATGCTGAAATAAAAAAGAAAAAAAAAAAAAGAAGACAAAACCACTTCAGCAGTTTCTTGCCCAAAACTGCATCACCTCTATCTGCAGCTGAGGGAATTTCAGACAAATATAAGTTGAAGTACAACCTACAAAATAATTACCTATAAACCCCAAAATGTCACCATAAAAAATGACAAAGGCAATGGAAGCTCAGGACTTTTCTAGGTAAAAAGAGACATAAAAGACATGGCCTGTTGGAACCTGGGCCTTGGGGTGCAGATGAGAGTTTGGAACATAACTACAGAGGATGCAACCAAGATAACTGATGACATGTGAATGCAAACAGGTAACTGTGTCATACTGCTGCTAAATTTCCTTGTTTTCATAGTGGTTCTGCAGTTATAGAAGATGATGCCTTTGTTCTTAGAAAATACACACTAAAGAATTCCAGTTGAGAGGATATGATGTCTCCACCTTCCTCTCAAATAGTTCAGAAAATGTGAATGTGCACATACATACTTGTGCATGATTGCGTGCGCATGCGTGAGCATGTGTGTCTGTGTGTGGAGAGAGGGAGAGGGAAGGGAGAGAGAGAAAGCAAATGAGTGATTCTGAATCTGGGTAAAGGGGGTATAATTTCCCTGTGCTATTATTGTAACTTTTTGATGCATTTGAAATTATATCGGAGTAAAAAGTTACAAGTAAATTTTTGACATGAAGGTTACAAATACCAGAAGAAAGATCTAAGCCCAAACACCTGTAAGTCCAAGTCTCGATGTTTTTAACTATTCTATACTGTGTCTCCCAATTTCTCATCCTTTCTTTTTTTTTCCAGACTACTTTAAGGAATCTGTAAAAGTTCACCTTTATGGAGTGTGAGGGTCGA
The DNA here is from genome assembly GCA_008086735.1 of Cheirogaleus medius. NCBI lineage: Eukaryota > Metazoa > Chordata > Mammalia > Primates > Cheirogaleidae > Cheirogaleus > Cheirogaleus medius. The sequence goes on along the minus strand of VBSM01001927.1, from coordinate 1,025,718 downwards.
AGGAGGAAGCAGGATATCCACGGGTTATCCTGATGGATCAATGACTATTTCTAGAGGCAGACATAAAAATCATCAAATGCCAAATATTCTATTAAATATATTAAACATTAAGAAAATAGTCACTACCTGATAAGAAATAATATTCTTTGAGTTTATCTTTCTATTAGATATTCTTTTCAGAATATTTTTCTATCTTTCCTTTGACATACATTTGCACAAATGCAATCATTGAACTATGTCATTTTTTTGTAAGATTAAACTGCCTTAGTTTCAGGTTCCCCTTCCAAACAGCAGCCAGGATTTTCTCTGACTTTGACTTTCCATCCACATCGGCTGTTTATTCAAAAGCAATGAGCAAAGTCTCACGTGGGTATTTACTTGTACTGTGTCCTTAACCTGCTGTCTCGAGTCTCTTTTTATCCCTTTGCCTTCTGCATTTCTTTCTATTTATGATACAAAGTAAAATAAAGCCCATTAAATCACGTATTTACATGAAATCAGAGCATTTGTTCAGACACAGCATGTGGCACGAAGAGAAAGATACTCAAACACGCATCCATTTCTTTCTGATTGCGCAGACAATTTCTTTGATCAGGCCGGGAAGGCTGTCGAAAACCAGGATATTCAGAATGCGAGATGCAATCTCTCCTTTAACCCTCTGTATCTGGTTAGGTAACTGAAGCTCTGCCATTGCTGGATGTCCCCAGAGTTCCAGGGCTTCTCTGAACAGGCGACCACAGAGCTCTGGGTCCTCCCGGCCTTTGCGAAGACTGGTGCTGAGGGTGCCTGTGGCCGGTCGACTCTGACACATTCCAGCACTCTGGTCCAGATGTGATCTGTAAGCTGGAAATGAAAAGTCCCTGCCAAAATCTCCACGAGAAGAAAAGAAGCGAATCACTCCCGCCTCTCTGAAGATCATCCCTACCCGACCAGCCGACGATACAGTTAAAAGATTGAAATGACCAGTTTGAGATTGTTAAGAATTTTCTAAGAAGTTAAAATTTACGGAAAGCAGAGCAAGGAGCACAAGGAAATGGTAAGGACAAGGCCCATATCTGGGGCTGCTCACTGCCAGAGATCATCCAAACGTCCAGGTGGGAGGCAGCCAAGTGAGCTCTAGCACGGACCCCCAACTCCGAAGTTTTGAGAAATGTTAATATTTATAAGTGCCTATATTTGCAGTTAGAAATGAAAATAGATAAATTCAAGCCAAGGAATAAACCTAAACTCTCCAAACTCTTTATCTTACATCGGCAAAACAAATGACACAAAAGTAACTTTCCCACACATAAAATATCCATTAACCTGTGCATATTTGGAAACAAACCACAGAATGGGAAGCTTCCTAGTGCTAGAATATCTCCTACCAAAAAGTGTTCATTAGGCTTAATATCTGAAGTCTGAATCAAGAATTTGATGCATACGGAAAATTAAGAAACCATCAATTTCCCTGTATATTTAAAATGGATAACTTTATAATGATGAGTAAAAAATTAGCTTAGTTTAATTATGCAAATAGCCTTAATATTTGATTTTCTTGTTTCAAACTTAAATGTATCAACTGCATGATGTATTTGGCATACATTTATTTGACTCCCGCTTTGTGTGAGACACTGTAAAGTGTGAGGGCAATATAAGGAAACGAATAAAAACACAGTTTTTGCCTGTCAGATACTTGCCGGCATAAATTAGAAATGAAAACACAACATAACATGACACAGTTAATGATAGAAATTCCATCTAAGATTCTTTTATTCATTGAAAACGCCATATACTTTATGGTAGAAAAGAAGTCTCCGTGAGTGTACTCAGATGGAAATATCGTATCCAGGTCTCAATCATAAATAGATTGCAAAGACCCATGGATGTGCTAGGTTTTCCCCTTTGTGTGAATAAAACTCTTGTCTCTCCATGAAGCTGTTTTTTGTTTTTAATTGGTCAACGTAAGTAACCTCCTACTTATCACAAGTTAAATATCTATCTATTCCTTATGGTTTTCATTTTAGTGTTTTCCTCACAACTTTCTGGATGCCACACTCTTCTTGATTTTCCTCCAAGCTTACTTATCCCATCTGAATTCACCTTGCTAGAGTCTTCTCTCTCTGATCTCTAAACCTTTGTGCTACCCAAATGTCCTTCAGAACTGTTCTCTTCCTGCTTATACTCAGGTCTTTGTTGATCCCACTCCTTCTATGGCCCCAAATGCCATCAACCTGCTGATAACCCAGGATCTATGACTCCTTCTCTGACCTTCCATATCTGACGACCTGCACAGTGATTCCATCTGGAGACCAACAGGCGAACATTACCTTTCCATTTCTCTCCTTTATCTAAGACAAACAAACATGCAAAACCACACCATTTATCAACTTCCTTCTTTCACAGAGCAAACAGAATATGACAAATCAATCTTAGTTGTATCAACTTACATTTCCCTAAAAAGTTTGCACATGAAAAATGCAAACTTTCAAACGCACACGTACGTTACGCCAGTGGCCAGACGGGGGTTTATGGTTGAGAGATGTTGACAATGAGGAGCTACTTTAGCATCCTTTAAGTCCCAAGTGCAAGCAGCTGTGCTCGGCGCCTTCCAAGAAGTTTCTCCGCACCTCCCTGGTCCCATTAACAATTTCTATAAACCAGGACCCAGGTATTTCCAATGTCTGTAAAGGGCAAACATTACCTGAACTCAAGTTCGTTCTCTCTCTCTCTCTCTCTCTCTCTCTCTCTCTCATCTCTCTCCTGGATACTCTCATCTCAGTTTTAATCTCTACTTGCTGAGGGCTTCAGAAATGTTAAGAAAAAAAAATGACCCACATGATTAAAAAAACAAAAGGCAGAAACTTGAGTGTTTTTATGTATAAACCATGTTGTGTAAAATAGCTCTATTTGAGGCCAGGTGCCATGGCTCACACCTGCAATCCCAGCACTGTGAGAGGCCGAGGCGGGAGGATCTCTTGAGCTCAGGAGTTTGAGACCAGCCTGAGCAAGACCGAGACCCCGTCTCTACCAAAAATAGAAAAATTAGCTGAGTGTGGTGGCCCAAGACTGTAGTTCTACCTACTCAGGAGGCTGAGGCAGGAGGATCACTTGAGCCCAGGAGTTTGAGGTTGCTGTGAGCTAGGCTGACATCATGGCACTCTAGCCCATGTGACAGAGTAAGACCTTGTCTCAAAAGAAGAAAAAATCTCTATTTTACTTAGATAATTAACACATGTTGTTGGCTTTATTAATTGGAAGGAATCATTCCTTAGAAGAAACGAACTTACAAAAGAAAGTCAAAATTAGAAAGAAAAAACATCAAAGCTTTATTGGCCTTTTCTTATAAGAAATAAAATTCTTTCCTTTGGAGACTAAATTTCTCAGGCACATTTTCTATGTCAGGTACATAATTATAGCCATAAAATTGAAAAAAAAGGGGGGGAGCTTTGAAATAATTTTTTAATCAATACACATTAGCTTTTCTTCTAGGATACCTGTTCTGTTGTTCTTTTAAAATACCTATTTCTGGCAAGATTAATAGTTTCAAATGGAGTTTTTCACGTTTTCTGCCTAAATCGCTAGAAATAGAAAATTTTATCGGGAACTAGGAATTTAAGTCTGCGTGGGATTAAAGGAAAAGCAACTGAGATTTGTAGATTGCCTTTTCACAAAAAAAGGTCAAAGAGATTCCCTTCTTTTTTTACCAAGAACGAAATGTACCTTTAAACTTTATCTTCTCCAAAATAAGTATGTGGGGTGACTTTCCCATTTTCCTGATTGATTTATATGTTGTGTTTAAAGTAAACATGAGCAAGGCTTTATTTATTTATTTATTTATTTATTTTGAGACAGAGTCTCACTCTGTTGCCTGGGCTAGAGTGCCGTGGCATCAGCCTAGCTCACAGCAACCTCCAACTCCTGGGCTCAAGCGATCCTCCTGCCTCAGCCTCCTGAGTAGCTGGGACTACAGGCATGTGCCACCATGCCCCGCTAATTTTTTCTATATATTTTTAATTGGCCAATTAATTTCTTTCTATTTATAATAGAGACGAGGGTCTCACTCTTGCTCAGGCTGGTTTCGAACTCCTGACCTTGAGCGATCCACCCGCCTCAGCCTCCCAGAGTGCTAGGATTATAGGCATGAGCCACCACACCCGGCTTAAGGCTTTATTTTCAAGTATTCCAGGGAGCGTGTGACTCACGGCCATGCCCGAGAAGGCTCCAAATTGGGGCCAGCTGCAGAGGGGTGTCCACTCGGGGCCCGGTGTGGTTCACACAGCCTCCACCACAAGCTGTCCTGAGCAGCTCTTGTCCCCTGCCCACCTGAACTCCTTCTGAAGCCTCAGATTCACCCAGCAAGACCTGCGGGCTCTGGGAAGGCCCCTTTGAACCAAAATATCTCCCCACTTTAGTCGTTCGTGCTGCTATAACCGAATACCATAGATTGGGTAGTGTAAACATCACATCCATTTCTCACAATGCTGGAGGGTGAAGCCTGAGATCAGGTGTCGGTATGGTTGTCCAGGTTGCGGACTGTGGTCTTCTCCCTGTAAAATCTCAGAGTCTGGCTGTCCAGAGTCTCCTTTATTAGGGCACAATCCCAATCAGAGGACTGCACTCCAAGGAGCTCATCGCCCCCC
>VBSM01001927.1:963799-1012335 GCA_008086735.1 Cheirogaleus medius | reverse complement strand
CAGTTTTATTAGGAAAAGGTGAATCCAAGGGACTGTGAATGTTGCTGACAGTTGGGGAAAATTAGGAATCTGTCCAAAAGCTGGAAAAATAATTAGCACCAGCGGTCTCATAGAACAACAGTTTGGAGAATGAAGCCCAAACGGTCCCGCTGCACAGGATGATTGACTGCATACAAAGCATTGAAAGGATCCTTCCACTTTTATAGGCTTGGAAATCACTTAATCTCCACAGACCTGAGTTTCCTCTTGAAATCAAAATAGCAATGCCAATATTTCTTTCTCTCTCTTTTATTTATTTTTTTTATTTTTTGAGATTACATATACAAAAGCACTAAACACAGTCTTTAGAACTTGATAAATTCTTAAAAATGGTCCTTTGTCTTTTTTCCGTTTTGTTACTTTTTCTATAAAATGGGATTAAATATCAACAAGAGCCATGCTCAGTGTCTGCAAATTCCTGTGTAAGAAAGAGAAGTTCTCATCTGCCCCTAAAGAGTTTTCTCTCAGCTTTGACATGACGCCATTCTCTACCACTGGGTTTGGCACACGCTCTAGTAGCCTGGCTTATAACCGCAGTCCAGCCACAGAGAAATGTTTCCTTTGTTCACATTTGTAACTAAAGCACAAGAACAACCAAAGTCACTGACACTATTTCAACTTGTTGCACACCAAACAAGTCCGGAAAGTATAAAACCCTCACAAAATACGTGTTAATCTATGTAAATGTCTCTACAAAATTAGTATACACACAAGACACCAACGCAGGGAACAAAATGAAATTGTTTACAGTTGTAAATAGCATGTATATTGTGTCAACGAGCAGGGCAATATTTTTGGCATCTATGAATTGCGACAAACTTACTCGAGTAGGTTGTCCATTCCAAGACTCTAGGAGGTACTGTTTTTACTGGAATATTTATTATAGCAACTTTCTGGCAGTGCCTGAAGTGTTTCAGGAAGCTGCGGGTTGCTTTTTCCCCACTTCATACAAAGGAAATGTTTTATCCTTGAATATTGAATATCTCCGTCTCCCCAGACCTTTCCCTGTTCCACATCCGAAAACCGCCAGCTCCGCCAGACTATGTCTGGGCTCCTGGATACTGCAAAAAAAAAAAAAAAACTGTCTCATTTAGAGCTTCTTTCTCGGTAATTTAGAATTAGAATTTAAAGGCTTGGGCACCTTGCGGGATGCTGGACAGGTAAAGGGAAAGGTTGGGAAATATTGACTGACAAGAATTTTTTTCCCATGTGATCCAGAGAAGTGGATAAAGGTGGTCTCCAAAGATAGAAAACAATGGATTAGACAAAGAGGTGCAGAGTTGAGGACAGAGAAATAATCGAGTAGGTTTTAAATTGCCTGATTTGAATTTCTCCTGTTCCCGAGATGCAGTTCTGCCCTTGGATTTCACGGCATAATTATATTTCTTAATATATTTGTTGTTGTGCATGCTTCTTTACATTGATTTATTTAATCTATGGATGGCAGAGACACCATCGGCAACCATTCACACTCTTCCTTCCTTCTCGCCCTGCGGCGACTCCCTCCTCCTCAGCCCCACCCGACATCTAGGGGTGGGATTCGCCAGGAGGGTACCAGGCATTGAAGGTGAAAATAGCAGGTTGAGGGAGAAATAGCAGAATCTGAGAGCATGGACTAACTCTATATTAAAATGTCCAGAAATACTCAGGCAGGTGAGGCAGTGAGGGAAAAAATGGGGACAAAAAGTTGTGAGGAGAAGACAGGCTTCTTAGGTTTTGCGACCAGCAAAGAGATCTTTCGAGGGCCGACGTGAAGAGCGCAGATTTCAGAAGGAGGGTGGGATTGCAAGAGGATTTTTGTAGGGTTTTGCAGACCAGAGCAGAGCAAGAGAAAGTCCTTTCCCACTGTGTATTCTTGGTATCCTTGAGGAAGATCAGTTGACCACTTATGTGTGGGTTTAGGTTTTGGATCTTTGTTCTGTTAGGAGCATGAAAAAATGCAGTTAGGATGACACTGACATCTCTAAGAATTTCACACAACTCAAGAGCAAATTCATTTTTCTTTTAACAAAAATATGTTGAACTATTTCTACAGGGGGAATTTGCGTATGGATGTACAAAAGTAAATGAGATAGTTCTGACTTCGAGGAGTTCACAATTGTAAGGGAGAAGCAGATGTGGGATCCAGTCTTGTCCTTATCAGAGTCAGCCCCAAAGAGAAGTGTGAAAACAGGCCATGAACAAAAGAAAGCCAAGGTGTCCATCACTTTGGGGGTGCACATCAGCAAAGACCAAACATGAAAAAAGATAGGTGATTGTCTTCCCCAGTGGGGACTCTTTTTGTCAACACATAGTAACAAAAAGTTTACACAGAAGTACTCCATTCTGAAACATGCACACACACACACATGCACAGCAGGATAAAAATAAATGATCAGTTTAATTATTAATTTATTTCCCCAGGGCAAAACAAAAACAGATAGAATTAGGACTCAATGAAAACTAAAACCACAGAAAGTAAATGGAAACTAGGAACTAAAAACACACCATTTTCTTCCATATCTAGTCCTTTGTATTAACACCTTTTGGACCGCTCACAAGTTTGCTCATGTTTCACCCACCATCTGTTAAGGACCTTAGATGTCAACACACTGTCTTGTCCATTAGGGAGAGTAGAGGTTTACCGCCAAATTTGAAAATGAAAACATCAAGAATGAAGAAAGGTGACATAATAAATAAATGTTTTACGCAGTACCATATGTTTAAAAAGTACTAGGAACTTTAATTGTTTAATTAGTTGTTTAATTGCTTAATTGTTTTTGTAAATAAAAATGTTATAATGATTGAAAAACAACACCTAAAGTGCATTATGATCTGTAGTTATGATGATTTAAATAACGTGCAGTTTGCCCCAAAACGTGCTGTCCCTAGCGTTTGTCTTAGAGATTTCTATGTGGTCTGAAAGGTGTTTAAGCTGTTGAAAGCCCAAGAGTGTTAATATGTAATGATAAAATTTAACCCTTACAAGGCACTTACTATTTTCTAAGCATTGTCTTCACTGTTTTACATGCATCTATTTATGTCATCATCACAGTGACATTTTAAGTTGATTACAGCCATTACCCACATTTTGTAGGAGAGGAAACAGAGACCTAAGATGCTAGTGACTTTCTCCAAGATCCCAAGGCTGGTAAATGGTAGAGCCAGAGATGCCCCTAAATCCTGGCCTCTGAGCAGGGCAATCCGCTTTGGATTAAAGCTATTCATCACTATGGCTTTTTGGATGAACTTCTGCAGGAAGAAAAGTAAAAGGAAGTTGCTTTGCTAAATATATTCACTCAGCATTTACTAGGCGCTTCCTGTGTGTCATACGCCCTCCTCAATTCACACCATAGAACAAATGAGTACCGTATATGCATTAATTACTGTGATAGAATTAATGCATAGTTATTGAGGAGAAAGTAGCATAAATATTTATTTTTACTTTTCTAAAATGCAATGCATTCCTGTATTTCATTAGACTTGAAGTCTAACCAGAGTAATAAATGGCCAGCAGACTGATAGAATCATGTAAAGTTTAAAATGCAAAACTATGTCAGAAGAAAAAAATGAAAAAAAAATTACCTACATAAATAAAATCTAACTTAGCAGTCACCACTATTTACTTAGGTGAAATTAATATGTGTAAGCATCAGATATGTCTACAGTTCAGATACTTTTCAACTGCACCCCATGGAACAAAGTTTCAGATTGGTACATGAGCCCCCCACACAGTGCCCAGATAGAACACTGTAACAGAGACTGGTAGTGTTGCATTCAAATTGAAGCAGAAGGTGAGGAAAGGAAGTTTTTACTGACTGGATGAAAGTGGGTCACTTGGCAGTGAGGAAGAAGAACAGATTTCCATCTCGTATAGCGAAGGTTGGAGGTCATTTATCACGGCAAATCCTCAGTGGTTCGAGAATGCAAGACTATAACAAGACAACAGCCTCATTTATTATGAAGATATTGAGTAATCAAGATATTCCGGCTCTGTGCTTTTCAAATGGTGCATCGCGACAATTTGAAATCACTATCGTGTTCTGCAACCATCATTTGTTTTTGTCACAGGATGGAATAGATCATAGTGCAGAGGACGTTAAATAACCAAGCCTGCTATTGTTTGGTAATTTTTTTCAATTATATAAACCCCTTTGTGTTTATGTACATGCTTATATGATGATGCATTTATAATTTATATGTTTATATATGTAAATTATGCAAGCGTTTGGGATCACAATTAAAACTATATTTCATAGACAGGATCAAGGTTTTTAAGGAGTTCTGCAAAATACTGCTTTAAGTTTATGTATTCATTATTTTTACATACTTTAAAAATACAGAGTATGGAAAGTGCATTTTAGGTACTGCAAGTAATTTAGGTCCTTTCTGAAAGGATGTTCAGAAAGAATCCCATGTATATGATTATCTGGACACAGGATTCCTGCTCTGTGGAAAAATAAACACATCATGATACACAATGATATAGACGATGCCAGGACCTTACGATGAGTAAAGGACGCCAGGCCCAAGGAAAACAAGCTGGTTGACTCTCTCTGGATGAAATTCTAGGAAGGACAAAGAGCTAAAGAGACAGAAAGCTGATCAGTGGCTCATAGGGGCTGGAGAGAAGGGACAGGAGGGCATTTTGGGATGATGGAATGTTTTATTGCTTGATTGAGATGGTGGTTCTATGGATACAAATACTTGCTAAAAATTTCCCACTTTACACTTAATACAGGTGCATTAAATTGTAGAATATAACTCTATAAAGTTAAAAATGGTTATTACAAGAAGTTTTGGCACTTAAATGCACACCTATCAAATAACTAGATAGTTCTTTTTTATTCTCTCTTCTTTTTTTTAAAGCAACTCTAACTAATCATGGCAAAAAAAGCTGAAAACCTCGTGAGTAGGATAATTTTTTCATGGTGGTTCAAAGGTTTACAGGGTAATCAGACCCAATACTCTATTCTGGTTAAAAGTTGCCCTTCACAGCTTCACTCTGATTATTTCTCTCATCATGATAATTTCTGTAGACAGGACCTTTCTGGGGACATCATGCCCTGAACTGCACTCGACCTGCTCAGGAAGGCTGAGCCCGGATGCTCACGTCCAGGGTCACTGACGACCATTTCAGATGGGCCTCTGCCCACCATCCGCTGTGACGCGTTTAAACCAAGCAAACATTCTGGAATCTCCAATGCAGACCAATTTGTGCCCCATTACCATGCCCAGGTGTGCTCTGTTTGCATTCGGTGATATTGTTTTGGCTCATTTAATATATCGATTTCTCTTTGCCCTCTGAGAACCCTGCCAGAAGTCACTGATTCTCATTGATTTAACTAATCACGCAAATAAACCTCTGTTGACAGCCGCAGACACCACCATAAATCTTCATGCCCTTTCCAAGCACTGCCATCGACCCACGACCACGGGGAAGCCCTCCTGTCCTTTTCTCACATGCTGGGTCCTGCCGGAGCCCCTGCCCTCCCCTCTCCACTCCTCCTGCCTCGAGCCTCCCCATCTCTCTCCCAATCCCGACCTGTCCTTTGCTCAGCTCCAGCCAGGGAACACTTGCTACTTTGTGTTTTCCTCCAAGTGACAATTCTTCAACCTCCGAGCTTTCCTTCCATTTCCTGTTTTCCAAGTGCCAGGAAAGAACACGAGGAACATAAAAGAATGATGGAAAATAGAAACGTCCTTTTTGGCTGGGTGGCAGCGAGGGCTGACACGCGTGTATGCGCGGAGAGCTTTCCCGGAGCATCTATACGGCATGATGTCCCGGGGCACGAATATAATGTATAATCTAACCACACCTCATGCACATAAAATTGTTACTTTTCATTATGGTGGAATTAGATGCATAAATATTTCATTACATTCTTTATAGATTCCGGTGGCGCAAAAGAGGGTTATGCCTGAAACTCGTTGTACTCCTTGAAAAGTTTTGGGGAACTCTGTTACAATTAATGGTCCTAAAATAGATAACAAATATCCGTCTTATCTTGGACATCCGGCCAAAGTGGATGATCCTTCTTTTGAGGTGGCATCAGAAGGTCAGTGGTATCCCAGCCATGGTGTCACAAAGCCCAGGTCACTCTCCTCACCTGTGTCATCAGCACACAGACCTGTGTCATCTCATGGCATCACAACGATGTATTTTGAGAGCAAGAGTGAGAGAGAGACCACATTAACATAAATTTAATTACAGTACGTTGTTATAACTGTTCTATTTTATTTCTAGTTATTGTTGTTAATCTCTTACTATCCCTAATTTATAAATTAAACACTATCCTAGATTTGTAGGTATAGGAAAAAAGACATAGTATATATAGGGTTTGGTACTAGCTACACTTTTTCAGCCCTTCACGGGGGGTCTTAGACTGTGTCCCCCCTATGGGCAAAAGGGGACTGTTGTAATATCAGCCTTCATCTTACACAAGGTGGTTACAGAGGACAAGGGGTGACCATCTCTTCCTTAATCACGGTGTGGTTGAATACTTAATAGATGAAGTATTTAACAATACTCATATATATATATATATATACACACACATATAAATATATACATATATTTTTATATATAATATATGTATACAACACTCAATCATATATTTTAAAATGCTTCCGAGGAGCTGTAGCAGAGTCATAAAAGTGGAAGCTTGGACAACAGTTTGAGTGTCACGGTGGGAGAAGGTTCTGCTAACTTGTGGACCTACGGAAATCGAATAGAGCTTTCACTGTTTAACGTGGCACTTGGCATGTGTCTACACTCATTTCAGGCACAGAGACATTTGCTGGGTGACACATTGTTTCATGGAATTCAATTATGGCTTGGACGTTTGCTGGGTGACACATTGTTTCATGGAATTCAATTATGGCTGCTTCGCACGAGGTAGTGATTTAAGAACCTTCTCTGTCAATAAAATGTAGGTAGATAAATTAGAGAAGACACTGCCAAGTTTCAACAATATGATCGCTTATGAATTTCCCCTGGTCAACATCTGAAAACAATTTTCCTAAATGTAGATGCCAAGAATGTTAACTTAAGCATAGTTTTAGCCATAAAGGAGTCCAGGAACTATAAGAACACAGTCCTGATTTTAGTAACTATAAGTCTGAAAGTTTCATGCTTTAATAAAGATTCTTCATTCCTCATTCTTACTATTCTTTTGTCAGCATTTCATGTTTCTATAAACATATTTATGTGTATATTTTATAAATATAACCCAACTTTGAGGAAGACCCTCATATCCTCTTAAATAACCATTGCTTTCATGTTTTGCAATGCCTTTGAATATTAATCAAATGTTAAAGAATATGGATGTTTACCCTTGGTATAATGCCATTTATTAATAATCTTACTAAAATGTCCATCTTTTATTTTGCCTAAATATCTGATCAGTGTAAATTCTGTATTGACATTTAACAGTTCTTTTTCTTTGAAACTAAAAGGCATTAGAAATTTGCCAAGGAAAAATTTCTAAAAATTACAGTTCAAATTTTTAAAATGTCTGAAATAAGAGTATTTTAAGTGTTATTACAGCTCTAGAAAGTTTGAGTGTAGTATTTAAAAGGAGTAATCTGCTCCTAGCTTTGTGGTGAGTGTTTACCATAACATTTCAAATCGGTGTAGAGATAGAAAGTAAGAAATCATTAAACATATGTTAAACGTGCATATATACATATATATGTATTTTATAAATACATTTTATCTGATAAAGCCAAATCAGGTTCGGAGTCATGGGACTCAGAAATGATTTCATCCCATCAAAGTCTGGGGTGTGGAGACTGCAACTGCCGCTTGGAGAAACTTGGGTTGGAAGCATGTGAGTTAACCAGTGCCTGACACAAGGATCTCTCTTCTGTTCTCACCGATAGTAAGACCCTGTGGAAGCTAAACTTGGTCTCGAACGCCTTGGACCACAGTGGGATTGAGCCCACGTGACGGTGGTCACTGCACATGTCAGAGCTGATGAGTAGATTTAAGAAAAACATCTGGTGTTGAGTAGGCATCGTGCCAATGTCCTTCTTGTTCCTACCCTGCCAGCCCTCCCCTCTCGATCACATACCCAGGAGTCTTGTGATGTCAGCCAGCGCCTCCTCTGTGTGCCCCCACATCGATTCAGCACATCTACCACTGAGAAAATTCCTCCAGAGAAGCAGCCCCCACCCTAAAGAGAAGGAGTCAGTAGAGGAAGTTAAAGCCCGTGATGTTCCTTCTGCAGTCATGGCAATCAAAATAACCATCGTGACTCCTAAATAGATTCGTTAAAATTGCCACACCGAAGGGCTAGCAAAAGAACAGGTGAAATCACTACAGACGTAAAAGCAACTTACCCCAGCTCCACTGGACTATATAGGATGCCCAGGTTTCGAGCAGAAAAGAAATACCGTGCAGCATTTCGAAAGGAAAGCAAAAGCAACACCGCCGTAGAGAGCCACCACCCAAATCAGACTCAAATAGTGACAGAGACAGTGACACTATCTGAGCCAGCCGGACAAGGCTCACTTTGCAGGGGTAGTGGGAGCAACTTTAGGGCAACCCTGAGACACCCACAACCATGTGGAGTTTATTCTACCTACCTCCCCCCAAGTCATTGCTTTTCACTTAAAACAATCTTTAGGAAATTCTGATACATCTGAAAAATTAGATTTGCTATGTGCAGTTGCTAAGCTATCCCGATGTGACAGAACTATAAAACATAGCTGCTCCATGAACTTTGGGAAATACTGAGCTTTTGCACATTGTACTCCAAGTTGTGTGCTCCAGGCCAGTCCTGACAGCAGGAACTCTATGTCATCTGGTGTCTTATTGAAAATTACATTTTTGTCATTTGTCAGGGAACAGAAAATGTATTCCCTCTCTCATCTTTTCACATAAATTTGTTTGTAAACTAGAATGTCATTGTGGCTTCTAGGATGAGTTTATATGTGGGAGACAGAGCAGAAAGCAATGGTGAGAAATAGCCACTGTGGGGAGTGGGGAAGATTGAAATGGTTATTTAAATGAAGAAATAGGCGAGGTGCTTTGCATAGCACTTAACTTGAGTGGTACAATGAAGGCCAAAAGGAAAATAATTTAGCATTTGACAACATAGTAGAAAACTAGATATGACAAGGAGTCGAACTAGTGACTGAGAGGTCTTCTCTCAAATGACCCACACCAGAAATCTGATGCTGCAAAAGGCCTGGAGGAAAAGGGTACAATGTCCAGAAAAAAAAAACAGAAAATAAATAATTTTCACTAAAAATTTTTTTAAAAGAAATCCAAACTGGAAATCATGATGTTACTAAACACTGATTTAGAAGATAAATAAGCAGGGGTAGCTCTACAAAATTTTGGCAAGAATAGTAAAATTCAAGTAAAGTCTGTTAGAGAAGTTTTCTAAAACGCGGCATAAATGATCCAATTTTTGAACTCTAACAGGTCTGTTGAGAGCATCAACTTAGAGAAATACAAAGAGCTTTTACAAGACCTCAAAATTAAGCAAAGTTACCTGTATTTCACTGAGGAGAAAATAGTACCTCTAAAAGACAAACTGCTTGAGGTCTCTCAGCGATCTCAGAGCTATCGCTTGATAAAACAGAACTTGGCCACAAGTCCGTACCCATCTCGTTTCTCCTTTGTGCTGCTCCAGCCTCATGGTTATTTTCCATTCCAGCCTTTTTATTTCTTCACTGAGCATATGAAGAATTAGATAAAAATCTCATGACAAATTTTGAAATGACTTTCAGTTCCAGGTGGCTGATGGAGCCATCGATGTGCTTTTCTCATAACTCCTAGTAAAATAAATTTGTAAAAGGAATTACACTCATAAATGTTCTGACAGAGATGGGTATCGGTGTCTCTGTTGAATAAAAGAAATGTGTGAAGTTCCTGAAATTCATCCTACTGATGGGTGAGAAAGACGCCAGAGACAGGAGGCAGAAGGAACGCAAGGAGTCGCAGCAGGTTTGGCCTCCGTTCGGGACCAGGCCAGAGGCTGAGGGGCAGGTGTCTGCAGGTGCAGAGCAAGCTGTGAGGATGGCTGTCGAATGCCCAGGTGACCCGCCAGAGAACTCTCTGCATCACAGTTTGTTAAGTCAGCACTTCATGCCTTCATGATGGCATTTGCCAAGGATAATCACAGTAAACAGAACCAGAGTGTCAAAGATAAAGAGATGTTTCAAATAAATTCTAGAGTAAGAATAATAATCTATTTAATTAAGAATGAGGGCGGATTATCAACAGCTTTCTCCACAGTAGAATAGGATGGGGGAGGCAACGCAGCCGTCTCAGATTTCTCAATCATAATGATCGCTTGCCAAACCGTCAGTGAATGTGGTTGTGCAATGTAGACATGTGTGTCAGAAGTCCTCATGAACACCCTCAGGGCTGACAATTTTTTTGCAAGAACTCATGACTCAGGTGTTGTTACATTTCATCACAGCAAAGGACACAGAATAAATTCCCCCAAGATAAAAGGTGCAGAGGCAAAGCCCAGAGGAAACTGTCACAGCTTCACAAGTGTCCCCTCCCTGCAGTCACACAGGACGCATTTAGTTTTCCCAGACATGATGAGAGACAATGCGTGTGAAGTGTTGCCAGCAGAGGATGCTCACAAGAGCCTGGGTGTCCAGGGCTTTATTAGGTTTTATTGGGGGTCAGGTACTGAAGCTCCATAGCCCCAGAAGGACAGCAGGTCTTCACCCATATCATACACTCAGTGTAAACCAGCCGGAGAAACCAACATGACGTGGCTCCAGGCCCCAGACTTGCAGGAGCACCTACTAGCAGAACGTCCCAGCAGCAGCATGGGTCTGGGGAGCTGTCCAGCAGCCGGTGCTGAAAATAGGCCTTTCTTGGGCAAGCCCAGGGTTTGTGCAGCCCAGGCGCACAGGGTTAGCCCTTTCTCACAAAGATGCACAAGATATCAAGGTGGAGGCATGGCATGGAGGGAAGATTAGCTCCAACTCTTGACAATAATAAAGAACATTCCAAGCATGATACTGTAAGATTTGGAAAGCAAAGAGACTTAATTGTATTAATAAAAATATGATGATTAAAACCATGAGATAATATCCCATAAAAGGAGCATGGAGATTTAAGAGATCTGAGAGAAAGGAAACTTTCCTGACACATTTGTAACAACTCAAGGAGGCAATGAAAGTTAAAATACACTGAAGGACCAAAGGCAATAAGCATATGCAAGGCCTTGAGGAAGAGAGAGAGAGAGAGAAGAGAGAAAGAATATAAATACCAACCAAGTTAAAATAAATAAAAATGAAGAACCCAAGAATGGAAAAGTTGGGATGAAAGAGAAGAACTGAGCATTGTGTATGTTTAAAAATAAAACTGAGACCAAAAAACTGTGAGATTTATGATTACAGTGAAGAAGTGAATTGCTGTCCACTTTAACAAAGTTGATAAGTAGTAGTCCAGTGAAAATAGTGAGTTGAGAAGACCTGTGTTTTTATAGCAGATGGTCAGTCACCTGCAATGTTATTTCCTATTTTTGTAATAAGCCCAATTTTTAAAAAAAATATCTTTTAGCAATGTGCACCTTATGATAAGAATACATGTATCTTAATTTCAGTACTTCCTTTATCAATTTTTATTTCTATGTATAATGTTATAAACTCAATCAAATTAAATTTGATCCTAGAAGCATCCTGTGCAGAGTTTGATACCATATTTTAAAAACTTAGTTTATTTACCTATTTGTCTACTATTCTAGCCATATGCATATGCCAATATGCCTGGAGAGATTTTGAAATATTTTTTTTTTCTAAATGATGAGGACTTTTGGTAAAGTTTTGCTCTTATCTTTGTATTTCCCTACATTGTTTGCATGTTTTTATAATGCTGATGCTGATATTTTTCATAGAAATACAGTGATAGATATTCATTCATTTCCACATTAGAAGAACTGCTCAAGGGATGAGTCTGGAGAGAGATATATTCAAAACTTTTCACTTTGGAATGCATCTGATAAACCACCCCACCTTTGGGTGGTATGAGCTTTTCCACTACTTTGCTTAAATAACTCATCAGTCAATACCACTTTATGGAATTGTTACTATTTTGTCAGCAGAATTTGCAGCAAGTCACAAAATGCTACTTTAGCATAACCTTTTGCAGATCAGGTTCCATTATGCTTCTTTAATGATAAATGGGTCCCCAAATAATTTCATTTATTGCATACACGAATTCAATTTCTTAGGTGACTTGTAATGCCCAGTGAAATTCTTAAGAATGCTGAGATGGAACATAATTTCTGCTTCTCTCCCTGGAATGGAAAACATGAACAGTAACATAACAATTTAAATGTAATTTTGTTTTTAATCACATTAGTATTGCAGATATAATGAAAAATAAAGTATTCCAAGTGGAATAGTTTTATCAGTTCAAGTGCTTACCTCAAGTCTAGATACAGAATCCCCAAATCAGCAAGCTGCATAATGAAAATTCTAGACACCTGTGTTTATAATCAGATTTCCTCACCATCATGCTTAGTTGAGAAGATATTTGTGCAACGCATTGCATGCATTTTTATTTACTATCTTTACCTTGTTCATATTAGTTTCCTTTCTGAAAACATGAAATTTTAATTTATATTTTTACTGTTTATAAATTAAGTAAAATTCTTAGTTAAAACCTTTCAAGCTTTCTGTAGCATTTTCTTAAGAAGGCCATAATTTTCCTTCCACTTTAATAATTTTATGGTATTAAGCCTTGGTATAAAATACCAAATAGTTTGACTACAACTAAATATAACTCAACCTAAAAACAAAGCCTTCAATTTTGCTGGGCCCTAATAAAAAAAAATCATAATGTCAACTGGATCTCTCTGTTCATGTGGCTTTTTTCACCTAACTAAAAATAAAATAAGACATGGAGAATCATTACTCAGAGGATTTTTACCTGCTTTCCACACTGTCTACCTTCCTCATTAACTTCTTATTTCCTCACTCAACGTAGTTGTGGATAACCTGCAGGAAGGGAGGTGGGAGGGGTGCACATGTATTTAGACTAGACATTCACCATATCAGCCTTGGAGAAGAACAAAGTACTTGCCAACACAAAACTTTAAAGCAGTGATGGCTCTGAGGAACTGCTTTATTGGAAAATAATCCACTTTTGCTCATAGGATACAGAGTTTGGCCATCAGCCATGTGGATTATCCACCCAGGAACTGGGTGATTGCCTCATAAAATAGTGTAAAGATTCTATTATCACTTAATTAGAAAATAAGACATTTATTCCTCCATTTTACTGTGAGTTTATTGCATGACTCATAGGTGTACCTCTCTTTCTTTTATAAAAAACAATCAGTTTAGGCTTGATCAGCATGCATGTAACATGACCAAAATAGATTTGATTATTTTATGCATTAGTATGAAATCAGGTTTAAAACACATATCACAAGAGATTACTAAGCAAATTAAATCAGATATACAATGTTGGTCACATCAGGCTTCTTGGGATATACAAAAGAAACGAGTGCAATTCTTGCTAATACCATTTATATAATGCCTTTGAGTTTCCTCACAATCTGAGGATGAACTCAATGAACTGATTCTTCCTTATGGAGCCAACCAGGACCCAGGCCCAGACAGCAAACACTCAGGTGTTCTGGAGCAGCCTGCAGCATAGGAGCGCGAGTAGAAGCAGGGTTGTGATTTACTTGTGTTCATCACACTCTGGGGCGCTCTGTATAGCAGGATGGGCTTCAGCACCATGGACAGTAGATTTTCCGAGGTGCTCCGTCTAGCTGGTGGGCTTCAGCACCATGGACAGTGGGTTACTGAGGTGCTCCATCTAGCAGAGTAGACTTCAGCATCATGGACAGTGGATTTCCGAGGTGCTCCGTCTAGCTGGGTGGACTTCAGCACTGAGGACAGTAGATTTCTGAGGTGCTCCGTCTGTCAGGGCGGACTTCAGGACCATGGACAGTGGACGCCGAGGCACTCTGTTTGACGGGGTGGACTTCAGCACCATGGACAGTGGATTTCTCAGGTGTGCCCACAGTCCCTCTGGCATCACCTGGATGACACCCCACAAAGCTTGTGGTTGCAGCTTGACCAAATAGAAGACTGGTGTTCAACCTACTATCTCCACGATCACGATCTGCAAGGACTGATTACCCTACAGACAGGACTGGAGGTAAGAATGCACAGGATTCTGGTGGGATGTACAGGAAAGCCCCTAGTACAGAACTTCTCTTCTGTTCTGAGATATTTCAGGAATATAAAGAGGGTAGGTATGGTTAAAATAAACACCTATATACCTAATGTACATACTTGGGCAAATATTGTTATTTTAACATATATGCTTCAGATTTAAAAATAATCAAACATTAAAGATATGTCTGCATTTCTCCCCTACATCCTCTTCTTCTGGTTTCTCCCTATCTTAAACTCTGCTATTAATCCCATGAGTATTTAAAAGTGATTTACTTAAGCACTCTTGAGACCCTTCTCTGTGATAGAGCAAGTTCCTCCACAAGGTTATTTACAGAAGTTTGTTGGTATTATAGGCCATTTGTATCTACTCATAAATTTAGGAATAAACTCAGATCTATATAATCTCTCTTTGGTTCCTGATTTTAATTAAATTTAATATATAAAAAAATTTCAGAATTATCGTTGCCTGTATGAAATTGAATCATCCTATCCATGCATGTAGTGCATGCCTTCATTAGGTCTACCCTGATGTATTTCAGTGATGTTTTATAATACCCTCAAAGGGGTCCCATCGAGGCCAGCATTGCTTGAGTCGAGGTGCAGCTGGAGCACCTTACTTTGAGGACCTTCCTCCACTGTGCAGAGTGTGCCTTGATATACATTTACCAAATGGCTAAATGAACCGATAGTAGCCTTTGTATATACTGAAGATATACACTGGGGTACATTGTGTTTTAAAGAAAGTATATTAATTTACAGCAATAGATAGTGTTTCCAAATTTAATTTTTTAATTCTCTGGACACAGACATCTGCCCCAGTTTTAAATTCATTTACACTTCAATACTTAGGAGCAGGAGTTACGATTTTAAGCAATGATGCAAGAAAACAACTTTTTGTGTTAGTGACACACTTTCTAAATATTGTGAATTATTTATCCAAGTTTCTTTTGTTCTGGTCCCTACCAGAAAGGAATGCCAACAAAAGTATATTAGTAATAGTAATGATGTTGTGCATAAATTAAGTAATTATGGGTCATAAAGCATCTTCAAAAGAGACAAGCTAAGACAGAAACCCAAGGCATTAGGTTTCCTAATAGGGGAGATTGTGGAATGGAGACATGGAGACACCCAGAGGTGGCAGTGGCTGAGGAGCGGTACAGCCACTGGCTGGCATTGCCTGGTAACACATCTAACCTTCCAACCCACTCCTAGAGGTATCTGACATCCAGAGCCCTGAAACTCATCTCTCTTCTTAAAGGTTCATCAATTACACCTGTCCTCATGGTCCAACAAGTTTAGGCTTTCAAATCACCCAAGCACCAGGCAGCTAAATAGTGTCCATGCACATTTAGACCACAGGGAAGTCTTCCTAATATAAATTTGTTTTTATTTTATTGGTTATTATGCATTAGTAAAAAACTTCAAGCACATGTTTTGTTGGATTGCTTGTTTGTGTAAGTCAGAACTGACAGAGATAAAATCCAAGCAACACTTTGTGAAGCGCTTATATTGCCATTTTAACTTCTAAACATGCATTCAAAAATGAATATACATAGTAGTATATTATTTTTATCTGGCTCAAATACCTAGTATTTTAAAAGATAACTCATGTTCACCAATATTTTTTTCTCAGAATAAAGGGGTGCATGAATATTGAGCAACTGAAAGGAGTATAGAACCGGTAGCACATTTTGTCTTTTGCTTATTGAAATGGATTCAACAGAGAAGATTATAATTTCTAAATGTCAACGATATATATTTCCACAGAGTGTTAAATACCTTGGTCAGTTATAACACACATTTTTTAACTGAAGCATTAAAAATAAATTTTCCTCTGGCTGGAAATACTGGTCAAATCTCCTTATATATAAACACACACCTAGTTTATTTTTTTGTATATCATTCCTTTCAGACAGCTATCCATATAAAATAGTAAATTTAGTCAATGGCTGCTTTAAAGAAAGTTTCATTTTAGGCTAAACCATGGCTTATCAAGGCTTTTATTAATATACCCTTGGCTTGGTATTTTCTGATTATGACATTTACTACAATTCCATTTGTTGAGTTTATCACAAACAGATGAAGCACAAATAATTTAGCAATTTGAGCAGAATGTGTGTTAAGTAGCAAGATGCTAAGCAAGGGAAAAGTCTTCAATAATGAATGACTTTTCCCTCCTCATTTATGGCCCCAAGTTTGCATATAAGGACAATTACAAAGCTGATAGTGCAAAAGTATCTTTGTATTTGGTACATTGGTCAAATGAAGAACAAAGGAAAAATGGCTATTAAATATAGAATTTTTTTCCTGTAAAGTTACACTAATCTTCTAACTCAGCTAACAGTACTAGATTTTATAATGAATAGTGAGATATTTAGCATTCATTTGTTGCTTTTATCTAAATATATGCTTACAGAATGCTTGAATTTATTTGAAAGCTATAATACGTCTAAATCAAAACATTTCCCCGCATAAGTCTAAACTGTATTCAGATTATATAGTAATATTAACTTTCTCCAATGGGGGCAGGTAAGGGCAATATAAAAATTGAAAAACTGGATTTTTATGCCTAAATGAGGCTCATTGTATTTAAAGAGAATCAACCTGTTTTTCTAAGTGACAGGTCGTTTCTCTGTGTTTCTTTAATTTAGAGTTGTAAAGAGTTCAGCTTTTGTACCTCTTGGAACTCATTAATGGTTACTTGTGAAAGTACTACTCTAGTAATAATGCAAAAGCTACAGGAACACAAAGAAGCCACTCAAGTCAGGAGAATGGCAGCAGGGAAGTGAACATAGTGATTTATTTCCTGCAGGCATTTTCGATCATTATTTGCTTATATTAACATTAGCGACCCTGCCTATGCTGAAGGCGTCTGAGCTGAATGTAGCTGAGTTGTATCGATCCCCCAGGGCTGGCAACCCCAGTAGGTAACACAGACTTAGCAGACTGGAGGGGGAGAGGGAGGAAGAAGAAAGGTAACTGCCCGTCATTGCCTCCGGCCACGCTGGACCTGAGTCTCCCGGTGATGGGAGGAAGTAAGCATGTCTGTGACATGGACCCGAGGAAAGGTGTTTCCATAGCAGCAGACTCTGCAGGTAGCTCCTAAGGATGTTTGCAGAACTCTCTCTTGCTGGGGTTTTGAAAGGATGAGTAATGTTCTTATGAACAGAGACTATGGGTAGCACAAATCTCACCGGATGTGGTTTCATCACTCACCAGTCACAATTAAAGAATAATTATCACAGTGGCAGTGTGATATGCCAGATATTTGCACATAGACCATACACTGTACTTGGATACTTAAAGCATCCTGTGGGTATCTCTAGCCCCAATGCAGAACCAAGGAGACAAGGGCTTATAAAACTCACATAATGAAGGATCCAAAGTCGACCACACACAGGGATCCAAACCTATCGGTTTCACTTGAAAGCTTCAATTCTTAGCATCTACACTGACTTGGGCTTCGTCAAATACAATCAAGCATAGAGGCTTTCCAATGAGATCCAAGTATCTCGAGTGACAACCAGCGATAAGGCCAACTTATTGACAACCTACTAAATCATTTTATTTTTAAATAAAATGAATTCACATCCTTCAATTGCAAATGAAATGCAATCTACTTTGCGTATGCCTATTTATATTTATAACTTGTTTCCCTGCTTTGATTGTGAGGTCAAGAAAATATCTCAATTACAATTCAAGAAAACCCATTATTCTATGGTAATATAGTCAACTGGAAAAAATCAATTTCTGTATATGCAAATTCAAAGCTGGTCTTTCTCATAACGATGTAAAAATTATAACATCTGTGGTAAAGACAATTTTTCCAAATAACATTATTAGGTATGCTACGATAGAAGCTGTCAGCATGTTTCTGCCATTGAAGCATACCATAATTAACTACATAACTCTTTTGTGCATCACCTAAATTACTGTTAAATGTTCTTTCTACACTATCTCTCTGGAAAACATTGGGACTTGAATCAGTGTGAATGAATGTGTTATTACTCAGACAAGTGCTACCTGCAAATGAGTGCGGGAAACCTCTGTGATATACTAAATAAAGCCTCCGCAACTATCAGATGTCCCACGAGATCTGGGACTCTCTATTAACCTCTCACAATTTTCAACTAAATGAAAACCAGAAACAATGATTTGTTTCTGAGTGCTGCCTTCTTGGTTGAAACGTATAGCCACATGTAATTTATTAGTGCCTGAAGTTATGACATAAAGCAATGTGTCATTTTTGTGAAATTATTTTAGACACAGACTCTGTGCTTTCTGCTTTTATCCGATGTGTAATACACGCATTTAATTCAGTTTGGCATATATTGTAATGCACTGTTTGTTGAATTTATCCAAATGTACAAACCATTTCCTGGAATGACTGTGTCCTGGGTCTCATGTGGCCCAAACACACAATACCCGTCTAACACAAGGTGCCCCAGGACACAAAGTGACTGTCTGCATGCTGTTGTTGTTGTTGTTTGTGGAATGATTTTTGGATTTGGTCTCAGGGTAATACTGGCCCCATAAGATAAGTTAGGAATTATTTATCCATCCCTCAACTATTTCTAGAAGAAATTACATACAATTACTGTTAATTTTTGTTTGAATGTTTGGTAATATTATCCAGTGAAATCATCTGGACATTTCCTTATCGAGAGATTTTTAACTTACAAATATAATTTTAACAACAGTTGCAGGACTACCCAGGCTGTCTGTTTCATCTTGGCTGCCTTTTGTTTGCGGTTTTCAAGGCAGGCACCCATTTCTACTAAGCTGTCAAAGTTATAAGCAGGAAGGTTTTGTTAGTATTTCTTCAAGATCATTTTAATGGTTGCAAGCTCTGTTGTGATATCCTCTCCTCACTCCTGATACTGGTGATGTGTTTTTCTCTTGTTTTACCTTATCAGTCCTGCTAGGGGTGAACGATTTTTTGTTTTAAGAAACTGACATTATGTTTCATTAATTTTATCTATTGTATTCTTGTTTTCCATTTTATTTAGTTCTGCATTTAACTTTATTTTTTCTTTCTTTTTTTTTATTCCTAGTCTCTTGAGGGAGGACATGAGATTGCTGATTTGAGAACTTTCTTGATCTTTCTTCTTTTACAAGGTGAGTATTCTGCTGTAACTTTCTCTCTCTCTACAGCTTTAGCTGTATCCCACAATTTCTGTTGTCACTTTCATTAATTTATATGGTTAATGAAATCTGTATATACTTCCTTTTTAATCCAATGATTACTTAGAAATGTGTAATTTAATTTCCAATTGTGTTGAGGTGTCCCTGTTGCTTTCTATATTGATGTTTAGTTTAATTCTATTGTGTTTAGAGATTACACTCTATCTGATTTCATTTTTAAAAAATTTGTAAAGGTTTCCTTAATCATACAGGATATGATCTATATTGGTGAGTGTATATATTTTTGTTTGGGGTAGAGTGTCCTATAGATGATTTCAGAATGGATTTTATGACTTGATAACTTTCAAATTTACATTTTCTCCATATCCATCTGTTAAATTCTAATTGTTATTTATGTATTATGAGTGTGCCCGTAGATTAGCACTTCCCACAGTATCATAATACACTGAAATTTTTGGCAAATGCAGTTAAGCACAATATGTAAGGAAATTAAATTTATTTCCCACTGTCAAAAGAGGTCGCCAAAAGCAGTTTCTAAAAACTGACATTTTTGGTGACAGGTGGAGCTCAAAGCCACATGGGCCCTCTTTGGGGGCTGGCCAAAGTTACAGCCGTAGAGCCCACGTATGCCTTCCCCTCCCCCAAAAAGAAAATGTAGCCATGTGAATTCAATGTCCCATCAGCTCTCACTTCAGCATCACGAAATGCCACTTTGCTGCTTATTCTTTGGGAAATGTATCGAGAAGCCTTGTCGGCCACCAAAGCTAATAAAGTGGCATTTGCTTTGGTCAGATGAACATCTGTTAGATAATTTTTTACGTATTATAAAAAGCTGTTGTAGACCAAGAAAGAAAAGGCACCGATGAAGTATTATCTGCCCTGAGGAGGACAGGAAAGTCGCTCACTCAGGCAACACTTGCATTCAGAAATAGCCGAACACCATGTGCTTGGTGGCGTGAGCCAGGCAGTGGGGTTTGCTTGTGTGGGGCACTCGGGGGTCCCCTACATGAGTGCGTCCTCTGACATCTACCACCCCCAAGGCCGGGCACCTTTCACAAAGCCAGCCCTCATTTGTTGGTTTTCTATGATGTCATTGTGCACGTTATAATTTTATATCATGGGCAGTGCACACCAAAAGCAAGATCAGAACACGTTAGTAATGTGTGTGCTGCAATGTTACCAACGGACAGGAATTTTTCGGCTCCATTATAATCTTATGGGACCACCATGGTAGATGTGGTCCATCCTTGACTGAAATGTCACTGTGCAGCACATGAGTGTACTCGGAAAACTACATCCCCCCCCTTAAAACACTTGGGTATGTAGCATGCCTAGGTGAAGCCCCCTCTCTTCCCTGCAGAGCCCCCCCCCTTGCCTTTCCAGGGCATGTGGGATTTCCATACTGCTGTGGTGGGGTGCTATGGGGAAGCACCCACTTTGAGTTGGGGGCCCCAGCTCACCCCCTCACACCGGCAGGGTCTCCCTCAGCCCCCACGACACCAACCTTCCCCCCACCCCCCGACCCAGCCAGCCATGTACCTGCCGTCCACCTTCCGGGTGGCTCAGCCTCAGCTATTTCCTCACCTCACTGACGCCTCTGCCCAAACATGACCTCCTCAGAAATATCCACCAGCCAATCTGACAAAAATACTTTATCCCATCTTAATAGCCGTTCTCAGTGTTTATAACTAGATGCCATTTTTCATGCCGATTTAATTATTGTGCATCTTCCTATCATGCACCGTGAGCTCCATGAGGGCTGGAATTTGTCTGTTTTGTGCATCGTTCTATCCCCGCCCTCAAGAGCGAGCGGGAACAGTGCCTGGCACATGTAGAAGGTGCTCAATGCACATTTGTTAAAAGAGTGAATGAAGGAAGGGAGGAATATCTGTGTGGCCTGACTCGTGATAAAAACAATTCAAAAACTCCCCATGCATAATTGACAGGCAGAATTGTGAGATTCCACTGCAATTCATAGAGTCGTACGACTTCGGAGGAAGACAGGGCTCTATTTTTAATTGGATCTCAGCTCCCTTCCTCACCATCCACCTGTCTCCCTTGGGCACCTCCATCCTCATTTCTTGCATTGAAATCTTATTTTACAAATTCTCAGAAAAAATCGCAGACCCTGACATAATCGCAGTCTTCTCAGCCATCTCTCCACCCAAGGCTCACGTGTGCCCAGACGTCTCTGTGACCCCAGAGAGTGGGAGAGAGTCTTTCTCACACTGGTGCACAGCCTGTCTTCTCCTGATACCCCTGCTTGCCTCGTCCTCTCCGTGGGTTTAACCGGATTCCACCTTCTCTGTCCATGGGGATTAAGGAGGCAAAACCCTATTATGGGTTCTCATGTGACAGGTTTCTATTGAATATGTGCCCCCCATCACGAATGTCATCTTTAATTCTACAACTCTATACACATAGCTGATAAAGAACCTTTATCATATACTCATGCATTCCGAACAAACTCAGAGTATTAGCGTTTCTACCCACATTCCAGGTATTAGATATGGTTCAAATGTGATCCTGTCATTTATACACTCTTTAGTCATTCAGTTTTTACTTTAATTCGTAATCCTTTCTAATATTCTAGTTTCAGGATATGCTTTTAAGCGGGTTAAACTGTTCAGAACTATACAATTAATTTATACTAAGTTCAATTAAAAAATCATATTCATTCTAGCCTACTGGCAATACACCTAATAAAAATAATCTCACAACAGAGTAGCTTGCAGGTGGTTTAGTTCTACTTATTTACACTAATTTATTTGCTTTAGCTAATTAGGACGAAGCAATTTGAGGTGAGGGATGTTCAATAAATGGTCTTGAGAAAACTGCATGTCCACAAGCAGAAGAATAATATTAGACCTTTATCACACACTGTATACAATAATAAAACCCAACCAAAGAATCTTTAAACCCACCTATAACCTGTAAGCCCCCGCTTCGAGATGGCCCACCTTTTCGGGTCAAACCAATGTATGCCTCCCACGCATTGATTGATGACTTTACCTGTAACTCCTGTCTCCCTGAAATGTATAAAACCAAACTGTGACCCAGCCACAGCGAGTCCACTGCTTGAGGTCCCTTGAACAAGGCTCCGGGTCATGGTCCTCAAATTTGGCTCAGAATAAATCTTTTTAAAATAAAATAAAATAAAACCTAAAACTGTAAAACTACTAGAAGAAAACATAGAGGAAAAGGTTAATGGTGTTGCCTGGACAGTGGTTTTTTTGGATATGATCCCAAAAGCACAGGCAACCAACGAAAAACACACACAAGGAGATCACATCAGACTACAAAGCTTCTGCACAGTCAAGAACAAAACTAACAGACTGAACAGACAGCATGCAGAGTAGGAAACAATATTTGCAAATTGTACATCTGATAAGGGATTAATATCCCAAATGCATAAAGAACTCAAGCAATGGGATGTTTGACTTGAAAACGCATAATATGAATAAAAAATGGGCAAGGGACCTGAATAAATATTTCTCAAAGTAAGAGATAAGAATGCCCAACAGGCAGCTTGAGCAAGAGCGAGACCCCATCTCTACTAAAAATAGAAAGAAATTAGCCGGACAACTAAAAATATATAGAAAAAAATTAGCCGGGCATGGTGGCATATGCCTGTAGTCCCAGCTACTCGGGAGGCTGAGGCAGGAGGATCACTTGAGCCCAGGAGTTTGAGGTTGCTGTGAGCTAGGCTGATGCCATGGCACTCTAACCCGGGCAACATAGTGAGACTCTGCCTCAAAAAAAAAAAAAAAAAAAAGAGAGAGAATGTCCAACAGGTATGTGAAAAGATGCACAACATCACTCATCATCAGGGAAATGCAAATCACTATGGCAATGAGATGGCACCTTACACCTGTTAGGAAGGCTATCATCACAACAGAAGCAAAAACAAAACAAAACAGGAGACGGCACGTTAGGGAAGATGTGGAGAAATCGGAACCCTTGTACATTTGCTGGTTCGAATGTGAGATGGTGCAACCACTGTGGAGAACGGTATCCAGGTGCCTCAAAAAGTTAAAAATAAAGTTACCGTATGATGTAGCAATCCCACCTCTAGGTAGACAGCCAAAGGCATCAAAACGAGGATCTTGAAGAGATATTTGCACATCCACGTTTAAAGCAGTGTCATTCGCAATAATCAAGAGGTGGACACGACACAGGGGACTATCAATGGATGAATGGATAAAGGAAATGTCCTATGTATGTATATCACTCATCCTTATCAGAAGAAATGCTCATGCACAGGAATGAAGTGGAACCCTTATCTTATCCTGTAGACAAACAGTAATTAAAAATGGGTCAAAAAACCTAAACATAAGACATAAAACTAGAAAAGTCTTAGAAGGAAACAGGAGGTATCCTCCTGACATTGGACTTGCCGAGGATTTCTTGGGCCTAACACAGAAGCACAGCAACGAAAGAAAAAATGCAAAAATTAGAAACTTCAAACGTTATAACTTCTGTGCGTTGAAGGACACAATAAACACTGTAGAGAAAATATCTATAGATCGCATATATGTAGAGGTGACATGCAGGATATAGGAAGAATTCCCACAACTTAACCACAAAAAAAACTAATTAAAAAATGGGCAAAGGACTTGTCTATATAGATATGTTCCAACGCATATGTACAGATGGTCAAAGAGCATATAAAGTATGTTCGACATGTTCTCATTCATATGAGGGAGCTAAAAAAGTGGATCTCATGGTGACAGAGAGTAGATTGGTGATTACCAGAGGCCAGGAATGGGATGAAGGAAAAGAGAGAAGAATACAAATGTATTTATTAACACTGAATTGCACACTTAGCATGCCAAGCCCGGTCATGCTTTCTGCACTCAATACTCTTTTGTACCAATTCTGTCATCGGAGGCTGCGAGATGTGCTCGGTCGGATGCACCAGGCTTTGGGAACGAAGATGATGTGTTAAACCAAAGGTTCTCCTGCCCTAATAACACTGCGCTGAACCGCTGATTTTTTTTTTTAATCCCACTCTTTGTGATGACGGCGCATTTGCAAGTTCTTGCTACGGTGTTAGCGTCTCAGATGCCTTCGGAGGCCGAGGGGCGGAAAGGCTGAAATGAGTGTGTGTTACGACAGAGAAAGACAGCTGCGGAATCCAACACACCTGGGTGAGAGTCCTCTGCTCTTTGATTTTGGACAAAGCAATTCGCTTTGCTGACTCTAAAATCGCTCGTATTTAGAATGACGGTACTGAAGCCCACCCTCAGCAATTGGAAGAAGAAGAGTAGGAATAAATATCAGATAAATTATTTACATATCCCAGTGCACTGTCCGCACTCAAAAAGTGATGGGTATGTTCAGAAGCTGTGAGTGGGAAGAGACAGGCAGGCTGGTTCCTCTCCTGTTTTTACATGGTCCAGAGGAAGGAAATGAAAGCCCCTCATGAGAGCCATAGTTTTACCTAATCTCTAGTCGATCAAGAAAAGAAGAACAAAAACCCATTAAACACAAGTTCCCATTTTAGGGGAGCAAGGGACGTCTCTTGGTCCCCTGAAGGCTGAGTTCGGCTTGAGCTCCAACCTGTACTAACTTTCCCTCATTCTAATGATAAACGTCAAGCCCAGGGGTGGAGATCTGAAATGCTGATGCCTCACGCAAAGCATGAACAAGCCTGTGAAGCCACTGCATGGAAGCTAGAAAGCCCTCCCCCCACACACACACACAAGCTTTGACACAACCCTTCCCTGTGGCAAAGCCCCATGGAATCATCTCTCCGCTATCCCACAGAGCAACCCTAACCCTTCTGTTCTCAGTGCCGGCTGCTTTGTGCTCCTGCTGAATACACTCTGTCTTTGCTGTTTTGCCTTACTTAACAGGCCTTACATGAAATAGTGGGGTCATTAGATAGGACACCAAAACAAAAAAGGTAGCTGGTATGTGTCACCATGCTACCCTGCTATCCTGGGCCAACCCTCCCCGCCTGCAAACCAGGCACCTGTCAGCCTGTTGGGTTAGTGGCACGAGAGTGATACAAAGCTCAGTGGAACCATCACTGAGCCCTTTGAAAATTAAGGCCTCCAAATAAATAGATCCCACAACTGCGTGGATCCAAAAACCAAAATATGCATGTGGATTCTTAGGCGTAACAGTAAGAGAAGCCACTTTGATTTTCACCTCCTGACACCTGGATCCTCACATTTTGGTGGGAGAAAGTGGCCCCACCTGGTGTGAGGTTTCTTGAGTCTTGTCCTTGGCAAATTTTTTTTCTTAATTCCACTTAAAAACTTGAATAATTGGCCTGCCTGTGCCGTTGAAATTGCCATCGTACCTTTTATTTTCAGCATCTGTTTCTCATTCATTTTTAATGTGGATTTTAGTCACAGCATTTTCAGGTTTACGGCATTTTTTTTAACAATATGGAATATATATAGTCATATGTCATTAGTGTTCCTTTCCTCCATTTTTAAGATGCAGAAAAAAATAAATAAAAACGATGCCTAATTTTTATTTGCAGGCTTTTCACATGCATGGCTCAAAACCACAACACTCTGCATGCAGTAAAATTTCAATAAAATATAGCCGGAGGGCACCGATACTAGATGTTTTGTAACCATCTGGCAGACCCTTGATTCTATCCGTTTTTTCAGGTTATTTTTTCCTGGTCCACATGGGGGCTCTCTGCCAGCCCCCGTTCCTCTGCTGAGCTCACCCTTTGACATTTTTTTCATTCCTTGAGGTTTTTTTTTTTTTTGGTTTTTTTTTAATTCCAAAATTTCCACTGGGCTCTTTTCCACATCTGCAACATTGTGTTTATTCACTTATTTCCAGTGCAATAGCCTGCATTTTGAGAAGGGCTGCTCCAGACCGTCAGAGAGTTCTAGCATCTCAGTTGGGGTCTGTGGATCGACTTTTCCAATCCGTTGAGATCCTTCTCTTCCTTGCGGGAAGTGTGATTTTCTATCGCAACTGGATGTTTTCGTGCCACGTTGTGAGGCCGCGTTTTATTTAAACTCTGGGTCAGGTGTGTCTTCTGATCCCACCCACTGGAGGGCTCAGACATCGCCTTGTTAAGGACAGGTGGGGACAGACCTCTGGGTCCCCTCAGCCTCCACCGGCTCAGGCTCCTGTGGTGTGTGGTGAAGGGGGGGGTCCTCTTCTCTGTCTGACGGGGTTTGGGCACCTCAGCACAGCTTCCCGGTGGCCAATGGTGACACTACAGAGCTCAGAGCATCTCAGCAGAGAGGCTGGGTCTTGCTGGGGTGGTTGGACCCCAGCTCTTCCAGGGAGATGTTGGGTTCGGAGGTGAGCTGGGCTGCTCCCTCCTGCTGCTCTGCTTTCTGTCCTGGTCCTCCTTTCTTTTCCTTAGGGAACCTTCATCTGTGCCACTGGTGTTTCCAGAGTGCGGCTGCCTCTGCTCCAGTTCCGGAATAAATAAGGCAGGGAGAAACCTCCGCAACTCAGCGCCCCGCCCGACGTCCAAGACCAGCCGAGCTTTTCCTCTCTGCACCTGCCAGAGTCTTCAATGTTTCTTTCTTACAAGATGGTTTTTATTGTGCCTATACTTCAATAACAGGGAAAAGGACTTCTACTCAAGCTTCCTTGAAGCAGAAGTCTTGAGAGATATCTAAAAGCTATGAAAGGGAGAGGCAAAGATACAAAATGTAGCCAAAATGTTTGTACTCTCATATTTTCCTGAAATAAAAAAAATAATAAAATAATAAATAAATAAATGTAAAGTCAACTTCATGGAGTAGCATTGGCATTTGCATCTTTTTCTGACAGTTTTAAAATTGCTGATCAGATCCTCGGAGCTCAGCCGGGGAACAATGAGCGTGTGCGCCCAGAGACTCAGACCCGTGCAAATATTAGCTTCCATGAAAGGTAATTAGTAAGGCAAATTTAGCAGCAAAACAAAATGAATTCATTTCCAGCCCAAATAGCAACGATTTAGAGATTATCAACTCTGTGGGATTAGATGAATAATCAAAAACCAGGAGTTCTCTTTAACATTCACAAACGTCCTTGTTTTTTCAAGGCTTACTCTGCATGGTGAAAGAAAGGAAAAAGTGAAGATAGAGCTAATAACCTGAAAAGACTATTAATTTCACTAAGCAAATAAAATAAGGAAAATAATTATTTGCTCTAGAGAGAAAGCCAAACACAGAAAGGCAGGATGCACGTGTGGGAGGGTGAGGCTGGGCAGGTGCACCCCAGGTAGAGGAAAATGCCATGGTGGGGGGTGGGGGCGGGAAGCTTCCACCCCAATCCCTGAGCCAAACGACTGAAGTTGTCTGCACAGCATACCATGTTGAGAAATACTGTGAACATACGTCAAGGCTCAGTAAGAAATAAAATTCCCCTCAATTACCTCGTGTTCCATGGAGGTAAGAAAGAGACGGCACAAAAGCGCAACTGATCAGTTCCTATTCCCACTGAAAGGCAGCCTGGGCACCGGAACACACACAAATATTTACTGGGGAAAGTAAAGAACCTGCCCGTATTGATGAATTACCTAGTATCGACAATAATTTTAGCATGAGATACATTTTACGTGGCTCTATTATACTACTACAGTCTGGGTTTACTTCCTGCAAAGTATGCACTTGCGGTATGGAAACAATATTCTACAATTTGGGTTCATGCGGGAAGGTGACGATTGTATTCTCCTCCCTCGCCTTATCTAGTAAGACACCGCTGGACACCAGAGTTGTGTATTCACGGCTTTGTCTCATGCCCTTTTAACATCCAAAGTGCGTAATCCGAGACCACATAGGGTCGTCCTTACTTGGCGGATGTGCTCCAATGAAATGAAACCCGGGGTCAGGACAATCACAAAGCACCAGTGATAAGTAAGTGCAGCTGCTCACAAGGGTCCCGAACCTTGTCAAGTGCAAGAGGCAGAGAAATTAAAATATAAGAGAGAGAGAGAGAGAGAGCGATTGAGAGAGAGAGAGAGAGAGAGAGAGAGAGAAGAGAAGAAGAAGGAGAAGCAGGAGGAGGAGGAGGAAAGAAAAGGAAGGGGAGGGGAGGAGGAGGAAGAGGAGGATAAAATAGTCATAGTCATCAGAAATTTTGGGAAAACAGAGGAGGAAAAGCTCTCAAGACCACACAGAAAGGACAAGGTATGCTGTGGACCGTGTGCAGGGTGAGGTGATTCCTGTTAGAGTTCTGGACCCTTCGATGCAGAATAACAAATGCTGCTAAAATCTCAAACAGATCACATGTAATAGAATTCCACTCCATGAAGTTAGGGTCAGAGAACCTGACCCTAGTGAGTGAAAATCAACAACAACAATAATTAGAACATGAAATAAAATGAATAGAAAACTAACTGCAGGGTCTTTGGAACTCAAGTTTGCATTTGCACCCTCTGCAGGAGCAAACGCCTGTCTACCCGCTCGACCACCGAATCAAAGAGGCAAACGAGACAGTGGTTCCGTTCCTCAGTCTTTTGAGATATGTCAGCAAAATTCCCTGACAGGCACAGA
Source organism: Cheirogaleus medius (assembly GCA_008086735.1). Classification (NCBI taxonomy): domain Eukaryota; kingdom Metazoa; phylum Chordata; class Mammalia; order Primates; family Cheirogaleidae; genus Cheirogaleus; species Cheirogaleus medius. The sequence goes on along the minus strand of VBSM01001927.1, from coordinate 983,530 downwards.
GGTTTATGAATACCAAATAGCCCTTTATCCCGGCATGGAACGTCTCTGTGGCTTCCACATTTCACGGCTGTTCTGGATAATTTAGAATGCCATTTATAGGTGCGCGTGTAAGTTTTGCTATTGAATGTCAGCTGAAAATAAACAAAAGGAAAACTTTACTGGTATGTGAGGTGTCTTGAAGCATAAAAGTCTTAAAATACAAAAAAAGTGCTCAAACTGATATGGGAAATAAAAGTTTTTCTAAGGGATTTCTTAAGTATGCTAGAATTCATATCAGAGATGCTGTTTTTATTCCGAGTTTGAGAATCTTTGCTTTAAATTTTTCTAGGCATCAAAACAAGACAAAATGACCCTCTCAAGTTTGAAATAATAAGAGGAGACTTTCGGTTAGTGTGAAAAGTGCAGGCTGCATTTGTACATGAGTCGGCAGAGGGTGGTGAGCAGGTTTTCTATAGTTCCTTTGCTTTTGCTTCTGCCTTTAAATCTTTATTTATTCGCACTGATGTTGCTCTTTATGTGGGTGTGTTTTGTCATATAAAATTATGACCCAGGAATGAGAGCTTCTTTTTTGAACTTTTCCACATTTTCTTATGGACGCATTGAAGTTTCCTTCACATGCTCTACATGATTGGAAGTTATAGGTGGGTGATTTAAATTAGAAGAAATATTAACATCTCCCTCACCACAAATATTGTTCATAACTGGGAATTTATTATCCTAGTTGTATTGATTTGCATATTTTATTTTAGGTTTCTTGTTTTTCTTCTTCTGCTCCTTTTATTTCATACTTTTAATGATCGATTCTACCATATACAATTTAACACATCTCTAAACTGATCTAAATTGTATCGCATAATACACACAAAATGCTGTTTAGCTGAAATCGGTTTTAATAGGAATATCTATATTTAGATGTACATATTTTTAAAAGGTGAAAAGTGCAAAAATATCAATAGTTGAATATCCTGGAAAATGGATCATGAGCGAAATAAATGCATTTCTTTATTTTTCATGTTACCCTAAGGTTTTGCAAGTAACTGCAACATGTGTGGCCACAGCACATTTGAGTTCTACTCACAGCCCCTGTAGTTTCTCAAGATCTCAGCCTCAGCTGGATCGAAGCTGTGCTTTGGGGGAAGATCTTAAGGAAGGACTGGATCTGGTGGTTGGTACAGATCTACTCAGATTACTTTGGGAGTCAGTTCTGGTCTCTTGTGGCATTCTAGGAAACTGTCCATTTTATCCAAGTTATCTAATATTTTTCCACTGACCAAGGATTCACACTTGCCCATTTTTTGCCCTTTGCCTTGTATGAACCAAAATGCAGCAGGTCTGTACTTTCTCCACAAGCCTCTGGACTTTGGTGGCCCCTGAGTGTGGCCAAGCGTGACAGTGCAGAACAGCCCCTGCCAAGCCCACCAAAGACCAGCCAACCTGCGCAAACCGCGCTTTCCAGCGGCTATCCCTGCTGCACCTGCTCACCCTCCCTTTCCAAGCTCCTACCATTCCACTGACCCCTCCCGTAAAAGAAAAAACACTTGTATAACTGATTTTGAATAGCGTGCAGAGCCCGAGGTTGCAGACTTCTCCCTGTTGCAATATTGTTTTTGAGTAGAGTTTCTCCTTATCTAAATTCGAAATTGTATTTACTTGACAGCACCAATGTATTTTTTATCACAGGATATTGTAATTTCTATCTCTAGACATGTCATCGCCATCTCTTTCATATTACCCATGTCTCTGCTAAGCTCGTTTAACCTTTCCTCTAGATCTTTGAATGTGTGAAATATAATATCTGTTTTAAATGTGCTTGTCTGCAAATTCTATCACCTGTGCCTCCTCTGAATCAGTTACAATTCGCTGATTTCACTCATCTTTGTGGGTGTTGTTTTGTCACCTCTGTACACACTCTGCAGGTTTTTTGTGTTTTCTTTGTCTTAGTCGGTACCGGGTATTTCTGTCATCCTGTAACTATCCTTGGTTATTGCTCAGGGCCGTGATCATAGGACTTGCAAAGAGCTGGGTTTTTTTGTTTCTTTCCTTTTCCTTTTTTTTAAGCTTTGTTAAGAGGAACTGGAGCAGCACTCAGTCCATCTCCTCATTTCTGAGGCAGAATTCTTCTGAGCACTCGGCCCAAAGCCCAATTCTCAGGGTTCTCCTTGTGTTAGTGAGAACAGGGTTTGTTCCTCTTGTCCCTGTCTGAGCCCTGGTGGCTGTCATTTCTAATCCATTCGGGTTGTTCTGTCTGCAGCCTGGGGTGTTTCTCACATGCATCCACTAATGCACACTCCCCGGAATATTTCAGGAGACCCCTCGGCAGGTCCCCAGAGTGCTTCTCCAAACTCTCTCCTCTGCCGCCGGGGTCTTCTATAGATGTCCTGCCTCACCTGGACACCCACCTGTCTCCTCTGCTCGGCAACATGCTGGGCATGGACTGGGTCCCCTTCCTTGTGTTCTCTGCAGCTGACATGTGGGGGCAGTCATGGGACTCACTGCGAAGGGACAGGTTGTTTGAAGGATGGAATATCCCAATCACCCTGACTTGATCCTCACACATTGCACGTATGCAGCAAAATGTCATGTGTGCCCCATAAATATGTACAATTATTAGGTGTCAATTTTAAAAAAATTTAAAAATTAAAAATGGGTTACATGCACCATGTGTAGTACACATTTAAAAAAACAACACTGATAGCTGTAGAAAATTCTGTATTAAAAAATGTTATTTTTCTTTAGCTCTCACTGAAAACACACAGAATTGATGATCATATTTTTTCATGGGCTAATAGTTTAAGAAGATAATAAACACAATAAAAACTGCTTATTGTATTTTATTACCTCCTCCAGTACACACTTTTTTCAGATCTCAACTTTTGCAGTTACAACACATCTTGCAGTCGGCGTGTGTATTTAACCAGTGTCTCGTATTTGCCTCTCCTAAAAGCTGGCATGAAACTAACTATACTCCTTATCATAGCTTACATCTTAGAATTATGCCAATATTGTACCTTAATAAACACTGTCTTCATACTTTTCAATATAAACTATTTTTAACGCCAAAACAAAACGAACTAGATAATAAAGCTCATACTGGAAAACGTATATGATATAAATGCTACTTTTTAAAGGAAAAAAAAATGCTGCATTTACATTTATTGGACCCAACCCAGTTCAGATTCTGGTTAGATTCTTAAAGCTCACAGAACTCTGGGACCCACTGGAGTCCCTAAGTTTCCCTTTCACAATTTGCCCATTGTCATTACGCAGGAAGATGAGAAAGAGCTTTGTTTGCAATGGGCAGTGGTCTTCGAGGACGGCCTGGAATGCAAGTTCATGGAGAAACCGTACGACATAAGGAAGGAAACCCCAGCCTGTGAGCGGCGGGGCAGTGGATCCCGCTCACCACAGGGGCCACCGAGCCCACAACTCAGCACCACGGCCAGCGGCTCTCCCTCCCGCATCCAGCTTCTGCTTGCGAAAATTCATCTTTAGTTGAATTATGCTTTTCATAGCCTGAAATGGTTTTTGCAGGTTTCTTCACTGAAAACTTGATAAATGTTGGAAAAATATATATTCTATAGGCTTTGGAGTACATGATTTCCTTATGAGTTCAGAAGTAATTCTTATTTAAAAATATCAAATAAGGGCTTTTTAAAGTAGCTCTCATTTCCAAAACTGCATTATGGTTATATTATAGAATTAGAATTAACAATTGCTAATGCTCCTTCATTGGGGCCATTTTCTGAGTTTTGGAGGGTGGCTTCCACTTTGTTTTATTTTGTCTCCTCAGCGAATTAACTGTAAGGATTTCACTCCTAGAGTGTGTGATTTGACTGGATTCACTCAACTTTTTCCACTACGGTCCTCATTTTAATTCATCGCCGAGTTGTTGAATAATAATTCCTCTAGTGAGATAGTCACTGTTTTATTCTTTAGGCATAATCTTTTTAATGCAACGATACATGACTTTTTGCCTACTAACTTACTTATTAAAATTAAATGGGATTTCTAGACATAAAGTTTGCATATATTTGCATAGCTGAATTGGCCCTTAGCAAAATATTACCGTGGAAATAAATAACAGTAAATAAAGTCAATTGATTTAGTTTTTGAATTTTTAAACTCTCAAAAATAAATAATGGCTGAGTTATCCAAACGTAAAGAGTGCATGTAAGTTAGAGAGCACTAGAATATTAAACAGTCAAGATAGCTCTTTAGTAAATGCATATGTGGAATGTGCACAGTTGGAATAAAATCAGAACAACGCTAATGTGTGTATGTATTATACATGCATGTGTGTGTGAGTGTGTGTGTGTGTGTATACACACAGGGTATATATTCTGAAGTAGAAAGGATTAGGGCAGTGACATGATGTACCTTCTGAATTTTAAACTTCTTCGCAATAAAGCTGGTAATTATATATATATATTTTGAGACAGAGTCTCACTCTATTGCCCAGGCTAGAGTGCTGTGGCATCAGCCTAGCTCACAGCAACCTCAAACTCCTGGGCCCAAGCAATCCTCCTGCCTCAGCCTCCTAGTAGCTGGGACTACAGGCATGCGCCACCATGCCCGGCTAATTTTTTCTATGTATTTTTAGTTGGCCAATTAATTTCTTTCTATTTTTAGTAGAGATGGGGTCTTACTCTTGTGCAGGCTGGTTTCGAACTCCTGACCTTGAGCCATCCTCCTGCCTCAGCCTCCCAGAGTGCTAGGATTACAGTGGTAGTTATGTGAACAGTGTTCCCCCAGCACTATTCAAGATGAAAACCAGTGCCGTGGGTTCCACACCCTGTCCATGCTGGCCCTGCAGTTGTGCTCACAGGAGAACCTGCATCCCCGGATGGAGCAGGGACCCTGGGGGCCAGGAGGCAACTGCAGCCCAGCTTTGGTCCCTGAGCGGCTCTTACTGAGGCGAGTCATCACAGACACCATGGAGGCTCAACACCCGGGGACGCCGGTAGATTTGGCAAAGGACAATGTGGTCAGTCCCAGGAAACCGGAAGTTCCAGGTCCTCTGAGACAACCTGGGCATTTCTCACAACCATCAGGTTTCCTACCTGACTGCTGCTGGCCACAGTCGCCGCCGATGGAAGCTGGGCCAGAGGCCGCCACATCGTGGCCAGCTCAGGGCCACCAGGTCCCCTGGGTAGCCAGGAAATGGAGAGACCTCTGGCCACAGGCCAGCCGGCAGGACGCCGGCATTGTGACACAGAGACGTCACAGCTCATCGTGTTTCCAATCAGACTTCCCCACTCTCACCTCTCAGTTTGCCTGCTAGAATATGTGTTTTGTTTTGTTTTTCATTTCTTTCTAGAGACTTTGGTTTAACAAGAACAATAATATTTCCTGGGCACCCATACTATTTAAGACATTGTGAGATATATATATATATATATGTAAAATTTTTATTTTATATTAAATTATATATACAGTTGGCCCTTTGTGTCTGAGAGTGCCACATCCCTGGATTCAATCAACCATGGATCAAAAATACTGGAGGAAAAAAACGGGTGATTGCATCTGTACTGAATACACACAGACTTTTTGCTCCCTGTCCTTATTCTCTGAACAATACAGTATAACAACTATTTACGTAGAGTTCACATTGTATTAGGTGTTACAAATAATCTAGAATGATTTACAGTGTACAGGGGGATGTGCATAGGTTATATGCGCACACCACACCACTTTACGTGAAGGACTTGAGCACCTGTGGACTGTAGTATCCTGGGGGGAGGGGAAGGTCCTGAAACTCATCCCCCTCCAATACTGTGGGATGATTATATTTCTGTTATATATAATATAATAATACATCTATTTTATGGATTATAGATTTCTGTCATATACTACATAGTTATACAAATAATAAATACTATATTAATGCATATAATAAAATACTGTATAATAATTATACCTACATGATCCCTCATGTATGATGCTTTGAAAAGGAAGTGCTATTTTGCCCATTTCTCAGGCATGAGCAGAGGAACTCCGAGAACAAAGATTCAAATCCAGCTGTGATGTGAAATTCAGGCCACCTGTGAAGCCACAGCTGAAATCCTTCAATGTATCAGAGCGATGCTCATTGGATAACTTGGTTGTATAACTCCTTTCCTCTAGTCACGTTGTTTTGAAAACAAAACTAGCATTTCAAAAATTAGGACCAAGTATTTTAGTTACTTTGTATCAAGAACATTAAGTCCTATCAAATGAAATTAACACGGAGAGAAGCCAGGCTGAGAAAGAGGTGAGAAACAGTTTCAATTATGTATCTCCTCTAAGAAACAGTAACTTTTTTTTTAAACAAAGGAAGCCACAGGTGCCTCCGCTTAACTATTTAAGTAGCATAAATACAGCTTGGCGTTTTGCAGCAGAGATGCTAAACCCAAGGTTTTCTCCTCCTGCGGTGGCATCCATAGTCTGCAGGACGCCTGGCTGGTGGTTTGCACGGGGGTGACGAGGGGGCCAGCACCCCCACCCCCTGCCTGGGCTGTGCAAAGCACCCCCCCCCACCGCCCAGGCAGTCCCATCCTGAAATAGTGACTTTCTGCTGGTACACAGTTCGAGTCTGTCTTCTTTGAAAGACCATGAATCGCTCTGTGGGGTGACGCAGTAACCCCGGGACACTACAATGGGGAGCTGTGCTCAAGTGCACACCTTAGATTAAGGCAGATCTGGGTTCAAATCCTGGCTCCACACATCTCCAAAAGGATTGAGTAATTGCCTTCGCACCTGAGAGTTTAGCTTCCCCATCAGCGTTTGGAGGCCGGAGGATCAGGGTAAATGACTGCTGGGGTCGTGGCCATGGTGGTTACAAAGTGCCTGTCACAGGGTGGGCGCCCAGGAAGCCCCTAACGAGGCTCATCAGTACATGTATAACTGTGCACTTCGGTGGGGTCGGACTCAGAGATTCGTCCATGACAAACGCCTTGGAAACACGAAGGAGTGAACTTTCTAGGGCTTGGAACAATCACGACGTAGCACAGAAGCTGATCTTTAACAACTTTAAAAAATCCAAGTGAGCACTTATCCCTTTCAGAACTGAATAACCATGAGCAGAAACAACCCCACGTAAAGCGCCTGCAATGGAGAACTTGAGTGTGGGAATCTGCCTTTGTGGGAATCCAATCCCTGCTGCAAGAGACCTTTGGGAAGTCATTCAGATTCCTGTGTCTCCAACCCCATGTGGTAGAGGCACTATCCGGTGACAACCCATAGGGCTGGGGTGACAGCTGAAGGCACCAAAGCCCGAGTAGGGTCTGCAAGACATCGGCTCATTCACGTTAGATGCTATGATGCGAGGTGTGGTTGCTACAGGTGCTACTTCTCCATCGCTGTGCATGCCCAGGATCACATCGGGTAAGTCCCCAAAAGACACAGGGCAGTGTGGCGGCAAAGCAACAATTCTTACCATGGCAGGTCCTTTAGTCCCCAGGTGCACATGCCCTGAACCGCCTTCCCTCCCCAGCTCACACGGCGTTCAGATAACTTTCCACATAGGACCTGCGCACCCGGGGCCGGGAGGGTCTCTGGAGGTAGCTCTTTGGTTTCCACAACAGAGAACCATCCACATGAGGTGTTATCCATCGCTGGGGCCGCTCAGTCTGCTCCATGAGCTCCCCGGGTGGACAGGCGCTGCTTGGCTGCAGGAACTCATCTGTAACTTAGCAGGTGGCTCTTCTATGAACAGCAGGTGGGGATTTTGTTTCTAACACATGTTGAGAGGCTTAAGCAGTGTTTGGAAAGTGCAGGCATGGCCTTAAGGAATGCAGTCCCTGACAGAGACCCCGGTGAATGGCAGCTGAGACCAGGCTGTCCGGGAGAGGGAATGAAGGAAGAAGGGGAGAGATTCGCCTCCCCACCCCGCAGTGGGACCATCTGCAAATCTTCCCCTTCAAGGGAGACGTAGACAGGGAGCAAATTAGAAGCGTGAATTCTGAGCCTGAAGAGTGAGACGTGCCGGTAAGAACAGCAGGTGCACCTAAGGCAGACGGACACACCAGAGTGAAACATGGAGACGCAGGTGCCCCAGGGCACCGAGCATGGACCCCCTGCCCCAAAGCCTAATATGCTAGAAAAGGTAGATATTCCCACCTCTCTACACTCAGGGGGGTCTTTTAAACCTATTATCTATATTTTTAATTTTAATATCTTTATATTTATCCTGATGGCTATTAAAGTAAAGTGATTTCTTTACTTTTTTAATTATTTCAAAATATTTCAGGGGTACAAATGTTTTAGGTTGCATGGATCACTTTGATTACTTTAGTTATGCTCGAGTCAGGGTTATAAGGGTGACCATCGCCCAGGTAGTATTCATTATACCCGTTAGGATTCATTACGCTTTATGCTACCCCTAATCTGTGCCACTGGCAAATGTTCTGATACCTTAACACACGGAGGAGGAGGAAGACCAGTTTAAACGGATTTAGCAAGAGCTTGCGCTTGGAGAAATTCCTAACTCACAGCATCAGCAGGAGCACGTGAGCTTCTCACATCTGGGTCACCCTTAGGAGCAAGCTCCGTCTTTCTAATAAGGGAGTGTGGATTATTTATAAACAGCCTGCAGGAAGGAAGAGGAAGTCTCAGCCCAGCGCATGACAGAGAATATCCAAGTCCTGGAAATGAGCAATTGGCAATTCACACGGCCAAAATGCCAGCGTGCCCAGTAGGGAAACACTCTCATTTCCAGACGGCCACCCCGGGGGACCCAGCGGACATTACATATGAAAATGTCCCCTCCTTATAAGACACTTTTCTGCCAACAACATAAAGTAATTGTCAACAGGCAATTCTTCTACTGAATGACTGATACCTCTCTGGGAAACCTGCACGGCCAAGGAGATGGTTGATCGGAGATGCGATCTGTGGTTTTTTGAGAGTCCCCACAGCAAAATGCCTCAGTGAACTTTAGGAGACCCCGCAGCGCTGCCGGCAACAGAGTGACACAGCTGTTCCTTCATGCTGCCTCCGAGATCACCTGCTTCTGACCCAGCACGGGGCGGCAGGGCCTTTGCTTCAGCAAGGTGATTGGTTAATTTGAAACCCAAAAGAAGATCTAGGCTGAGAAGCAACCCAGTAAGAGCAGAAAAACCCACGCTGGGTCTCCTCGTAAACAGGGAACGATGTGTGAAATATCCATCGTTTCCCTAAGTAGGTTAAGTAGGTTTCGAGCATCTATTTTGTGCCGAGTTGAACATGGGGGATATAGATGACAAAAATACCGAGGTTGTCCGCACGCTAGAACATAGGGAGGAAGGACAGGGGTGAGCAGATGGAGGACCAATCACGACAGAGCATGGTGGTCCTGCTGCGTAAATGCGCCCACAGAGAGAGCCCCGAGAACGTGGAAGGGTCAGGAGCTGGAGGAGGTATTTTATAAGTGATTTCTGAGCCGTACTTAAAGGGAGGATGTATTGAAAGAGACACCCATGAAAGGCATTTAAAGCAAAGTCGGCAATATGAGCAAAGAAATACTTTTATAAATATTTCTGTTAGTAAGGAAAAGGAAAACATTCACAAGATTTCAAAGATCACCTGCAGTGTAGATCTCCTAAAAGATGCTTCAGTGTAATTATATAGGAAAGTGTGGAAGAAGACTTTATTTGACATACTTTCTGGGATGTAGCGTTAACGTCTGAATTAAATAATGGCCTGCCTAAAGTTTTCTAGCTTGAAAGTAGAATTGAGTTGACCACAGAGAGATTTCTACTAAGTTTCAGTAATACGGCAAATTTAACATACTTTAATGCATTCATTTCTCAGATGTTCTTAAAGGAGGTGTATACGTATTAAACTTGCTGAAATCCTTAATCAAGTATGAGTCTTATAGGTAGTTACTTGTGCAGCCATTGGCAGAAAATATCATTGCTTATATTTATGGGTAGGAATATATTGGGTAGGAATATATCAGTAGAAAGGAAAGGCTGGGAATTACTAATTAAATGTGAGAAAATTCCACCCAGAGGCCGATAATAAAATTATTAAAATATCTTTCAAATTTTTCTTTTAATGCAAAAGTCCTTCTGAAGAGACTGGTTTAAATATTCAACAATGTTAACCATCTCAGCCTCAGCCATAACTCATTAAACTGTCAAAGAATAACGTACTCCCACATCTCTCTTAGAGCCTCATGCTCTGATTTTCAAATTATACCAGTCGAGGATTTATTAATATAAGACACGTTTGCAATCAAGTGTGATGGGTCAGGAATTGAGCTGGATAGAGTTTGAGTGAGTCTGTTTTTGAAGAAAGCAGGGTATTGGCGAGTACATGGCAGTGTATGCTAGTTAAGCCCAGCCTACTAAACAGGTAGGGTATACGAAAGACAAATAGAGAAAGGATAAGTTGTAGTTAAAACACTACTAAATGCAATCTAGGTTGTGCAACCTGCCCCTGTATCCTGAGGCTCCGAATCAACTGGTCTGTGTTCGGCCCAGGAATCTGTATTTTTCCAAGCTTTTCACGTTCATGTGCAGTCAGAGTTGAGACCACTGCTTTGGAATAGGAGGGAAGGTGGCCCCACCTCCCCGGAAGTTGCGAATCACTTAAAGAAGAGACCACATTTTAGAATTTCATAATTTACCTCTAGGCTGGAGTTCTCTCTCCACTTTCTTCCCCACACTTTTCTGACAACAATACCAATGTGCTCTGCACTCACAGACTGAGTCACAAATACGGATGATGCACTGCCATTTTCCAGGCAATGTTATATATTTTTAATTGTTCATTCCTAACAGACATGAAGAAAAACTTCACTGTTATGGAGAAAGTTAATGAATTTTAGGTATTGGGGTCAACCTCAGAGCTGAAGAGTAAGTAAATCTAATTTAACCAGGGTTTGCCCAAGATTAGAGAGTCCATGGGTTGCAAATTAACCGCTTTGTGTGTTCATGTGTTTATATCATTTATATATCTTATTTTACAGAATTATGGCATATATTATGAGTTGTAATAATTAGCTGCAGAAATGTCCAGCTCAGCACATTGTATGTACGTGAGCAAAAGTGTTTAAAGGAATAAGTGATTATATATGTACATATATGTGTGTGTGTGTGTATCCCCTGCTAGAAAAAGAAATATATAATGGCAGTGATCACATCTGATATAACTTCAATTTTTCAGAAGTTAGAACAGAATGGATGTTCAGTAACTTTTGAAAAACTTCAGCAGCAATCCAAACATATTCATTTGTAAATTCAATAGTCACTTTTTTCATTCCACATGCTAAGCCAAAAATGCATAAATATTCTGAAGAGCTAAGAGAATAAAAAGTACAAAAGCAAGCAACATCCTTTAAAAATAAAAAAAGAAAGGTAAACAAAACTACTGTCAAAATACACCACTGTTTGCAATCACTAATTCTAAAACGTTAATAGCTCTATTTCAATTTCCAATTCCATTGAATGTTCATGGAATTAAACAGGTTCCATTTTTATGCACCTATTTTATATTTTTATCATAATGACTGAATACTAAATCTTTCACTTACTTTGCAAAAATTATCATATACTTTGCGGAATACTTTTAGAGATAAATTGCCACCCACAATTCTTATTCGGGCCCTAAGAATTTCTGCATGAAAATCTCATCAAAAACAGTTATTTGCTTTGCATTTGTTGGCATTTTTCTGAAAGCCACTGCAGATGGTGCTACCTTTTGATGGTCGGAGATGAATGTGGGGGTTGGAAAATGAAATCAGCATTCTTCAATAAGGGGCCATTCTCAGCCAGATCCATAATTAGATATGTACTTCACACTTTCCCTGCACTGCGTAGCCCATAATATCTTCAAAGCTTTGAATATCTTGAGAGAGAATTTCTGTGAAGCTCATTGATCTCCGAGTAAACATTTAAAAATGATTCAACGTTGGAAATGCTTTAACTCTTTTCCCAATCCCGCTCACATTTTATAATTTTGCATAGCATTTAAAAAGTTATAAATATTGAGAAGGAACTTGGTGTTTGAAACCAATTATTTATATTAAAACTATTTTTCATGCCTTCAAGGAGATTTAAAACACTGGACAGTAAACTACTTGATTCTTTAATTTCAAAAGTCATTCGAAAAACATGAGCTAGTTTCCATCCCAACCTGAAATAACTTCAGAATCATGAATGATTAATAGCATTGCTGCTCTTAACACCCGTAAAAGGTTCAGAATTGCTTAATCATGTTTCTTTGTGCCTTGGAGTTGTTGATACTCAACAAGGTTAAACCGCAGCACCGTATAGTGATTTCTCATCATCTAGTAGTTCTTTTAAGTCACCAAATATATTATAACTTTGAGTAGCCCGAAGCTGTATATAACAATAAAAGGTTAAATGGAAACATTTATTTTTTCTTTTCAGGAGTTTACAAAGACACAGTTCAGGGGACTATACCACGGCAACTCCATGTCAGTAGTTGAACTCCGAAAGGAATAAGAAATACACATATGACGATAAAGTGTGCTTAAATATCGTGTTCGCTCCGCACGAATTTCATCTAATGCATTTTAAGGAGGAGAGTTAATTCATAGAAAATAAGCGTAAATCGGAACAAGATAAAACGCACAAGTATATATATACACAAAGAGAGGAGTCACCTTAATATTCTTAAACATAACCACCAACACGGAAAAGTCTCAAAACGGCACAGTAACAGTTAAGAAAAATATTCAGAATCTGGGACAATGAGAATCCAGTGCTTTTCTTCTCACATCAACGTACACTCAAAAATGTGCTGCGACATTTGTGAAGATAAATATCTCCTGCTGTCCCTTTCTCAGAAAACCGTAAAAATGATAGCAAGAGCCCAGCTGGGGAATATCTAAGCAGCTCCCGGAGGGAGAGAGAGTCACCCAGCAGGAAGGGACTGAATTGCAACAGAGCAAGTGTGTCTCCTTGGCTGGGGAGAGAGTGCCCAGTCCCACTGCAGGCTGCTGCATCTCAGAACATCACCCCCGCCTACCCTGCACCCTTCATGAGCGAAGACAGACAGGCCAGTGGTTTCCTCGTGCGAGGGCTCCTGTTCTGCTTGTCTGTGTCCGGGTGGTGTTTCACAGATGTTCTTTCTCTCTCCATCATCAAGCTCGCAAAGCCCCACCTGAGTTTTCAACAGCTCAGGGTGGAGACTCAAGAGGAAAAAAAGAGGCCACCGCACAGCACCCCTGGTGCCTGCTCCCCGGAACTGCTTGGACGCCCCCTCTTCTTCCCTGCAGCTTGGCACGGGTCCCCGTGGTTCTGTGTCCTGGACGGAGAGACATCTAATAGGAGCTGGCCTGTCCTGCCTTCTCCGGCCACGTCCTACAGCCACCGTTCTCTCCGTCTGAAACTGTGACGTGACACCGTCTAGGGGATGGGACTAGAGAACCGGAGAGTAATAAAACCACTTAAAAAGCATTTTGCTTATATGCATTTCATTCGGACAGGTAATCCATGCGCACATTAATAAATCCAAACCATCAGAAAACGCAGTTGTGACCTAACAGACGTGTGCCATCCGTGCGTCCCAGTCCATCGTCAGCTGTGCCAGGACGTCCCCACACCCCTCAGCCCAGCCCAGGCATGGCCGTGGGAGCTCATTGTTGAAGGAGCTCAGCACAGGTGGAAACTGTTCAGGCATCTTCCTACCACGGAGGCTTCGCCGTGGGGGGAACTTTTACCTTCAAAGGACCACGGCTAACACCAGGGAAAATTACAGCCAGGAAGAGACCATCTGCACCCTCACCACTCCGAGGGGCTCTTTTGAGGGTTCAGGAAGGTGCAACTCACCCCTAGGCTTATAGATAGGACCTTTTGAAATTAAAAGCCGGACTTTTTCCGGCTTCTCTTAGAACACCATCAACGCTAACTTTTCCAATGTTTGCTTCATCGAGCACAAGTTTTCTTTTTGCTTTGTGAATTAATACTGCTCTGCAATTCTGTTGACATTTAGATTCTGTGGATAAAATAACTATTTTGTGCACTGCATATTATGCTTTCAAAAATGATTTTATTCTTTGTGGGAATTTTTGTTTCCTAAGAGAACAATAGTTTTCTGCAGAAAACACAACAACATAAACGAGAATTCCCCAGATATTGTGATTATAAAATAAAATTTACAGAATTTTAGGACTCTTTGAGCTGATTTCCAGCCACAGAAATGTGCTTTCCATAGCCACAGGTGGCAACGTAGGACCTGCGCCTGTCACTGATGTCTTCTGTACCTCTGAAGAACAGAAGGCTGGGGGAAGCTGGCTGGATAGACTCTAAAGAGAAATAGCGATAGCGATATCTATATCTGTATCTGTATTTCTAACTATATCTGTAGCTCTCTCTATAGCTATCCCTCTATCTCTATCTCTATTCTATATCTATATCTGTATTTCTTATATATATATGTATAATATACATACCAACATCTAGACCTGTGTCTATGTCTGCACCTGTATCCATCTGCCCGACCTTCCCAAGAGAGCCCTGTCTGAGCACAGATCCTGTGAGCTCCTCTCCACCACCCCCCACTCTCAGCATGCTCCACTTGAGTTCTTACGACTCACTGGACCTTACCTTACCCAAGGCAAATGCTTATAGGAATTACGGCAAATTCTCCTGGGCAGAGCTATCATGATTAGTTTTTGCAGATGGTTTGTGCCCTGAGAGAATGCTCAAATATTTAAGAGGTCTTTGTTTTCTGTTTTTTTCTAATTAAATTGATCTCCCCTCTGATATTCTCATGGAAAGCCTTCACATCCCGTAACCCTGATGTTCAAGTTTCACCTTGGACTTTGGCATGGAAATACCCACTGACTCAAAGATTCAGCTAGTACTTCAAATTCATGGTACAAACCGGGCGCTGTTTTATGAAGCTCAGCCAACGGTAGTTCTCCCAGAAGCCTTGGGAGTCACTGTTCTCTCTCTACTTGGTAATTTCTTCGGGGCTCACCTGCCACCGGACATCACCTCAGGGATGCCCACAACACCTGCTGCCCTGGACCGATTTCATAGTGACGTAAACTCCTGCTTGGTACTTTGGGATCGGTGCTGCTCCCTTTGTTATTATTTGGGGAAGCATGGTTTTTGCCTATGAGTATAGAATCGTCGTCATATTTTTCCGATTTCACTGAAATCCAGTCTTGCTTATTCTGAAACAAAATCACTATATGTTCTTTTTATTTCCATAATTCATTTTTATTAAATTTCCTAGTATTCTTTTTTGTTGTTGTTGTTCAAATGAACTTTTCAAATGTTTATTCCCACAACAGACATAATCCATTTTCACTTAAAATAGGCATTACAGTCATGGGTCTCAAAAGACATTCTGGAATATTTCCATATTAGAATGTATCTGATAATTCATTAGAGCTAATCCACATCGACAAGAAAAGTTCAGTGATTTGAAATCGGTATTGGTATTTTCCTTTGAATTATGGATAACCTTATCAATAAAGCATCTTATTAGACGTTACATGATTTTGAACATATTTTAGGTCAATAAAGTAAGAAAAAAAGTATCTATGCATTGATTGCTTACCAAATCCATGCAGGATCTAATTTAATCCTATCCCAGATCTCTCAGACCCTTTAGAACTATACTATACTGTACTGTACTGTACTATACTATACCATACTATATGTACTATACTATAGTATGGGTACTAGGTATTGTTGCATAAAACTTTTGCTTCACATGTACACACTTGTATACAGTGGTGCATTATGTATGTGTGTTTCTTGGTTTATGGTGTAGAACGCTCTGGATGACACTAGGGCAGGGTGATTAGGTTGTGGCAGATGTGATGGTCAGTAGAACTTCAGCCAGGCCAGCGATGCTCCTCTCTAGGAAGAGATCGTCTTTGAGCTAAGACCTAAATTATGAGAATGACCTAAATTTGTAGACATTTGGGGAATGGATTCCAGACACTGGGAACAATGTGAGCAGAGACGTCTGGGCTAAAACGTGCTGGATGTGTTTAAGGAACCGAGACAACAACAGGATGGCTGGATAGTGAGCTACCGGGACAGTGATAGTGACGTTGTAAAGCCCACTCCTTTCTCTGTACAGGGCCCCAGAAAATGTCACAAACAGAGGAGCGCAGTAAAAACACCAGGACAAACAAATGTGAAGTTCAGCCATTGACCTTATTTAAAATACAGGATCCATCCTTGGTTTTTCTGAGTTTTCCATGAAGTCTCTAATATTCTTCAATATGGTCACTCCATCTCAAATCTAACCCAATCCATTGACTTGGAAAGCGTAGCTTCATATAAATGATAACTTCTAGTCCTTCGTAGTAAACGAGCCACCTGGAAATATGTTGATGCCATTGGAAAAGAAGAGTTGACCAAATATCTCTAGTTTCTGAGTTATACAGATAAGATATCTATATCTATACCTGTATCTATCTATATATTATATGGTATACCTAGATCTATCTATCTACACTTAACCAAATTAGTTTGGTTTTTTTGGAGTCTGGAAAAAAAGGTGTTAAGTAGATCCTCTTATTTTAATTAAACTTAATAAGTTTGAAATCTTCTCTGACGACAAAAATAAATGGCTATGATCTGAAATTTCCTATTCTTAACGAAGCACATGAAAAAAGTCAATAGTCACTATACTAAATTCGAATGATGTCCAAGAAAATATCATTATCACAACAACTCCAGCCATCCTCCTTTTGCAAAATCTTCTGAAAAAGCAGTTGGACACAAATACACTAGACGTAGACTGAAGAATCCTATCTCTTAATAGGAAGCGTAGCCTATTCATACTCGGAGCAGTTATTCAAAGATTTACTGAAAGAGAATTAGCAAGAACTGAGGTAGCAAAATTAGTTTATCTGGAGACGCCTGAGTGACCTTCTGGGTCCAGCCAGTCTGTGTGGCCATTTCTCAAAACGGCAACGTGACCAAGGAGCGGGAGAGAGGGCAGGTCAGAGAGTTGCTGAAGCCGTAGACTCTTCCCGAGAGGAGTCCTGCAGACGCAATGAGCAGGATAAAGAGACCTTTTTAACAGAGCCCACAATTCTTCTAATGCCGATGTAATCTCTCCCAGCCGGTGAGTCTCTGAGGTCAGATATCTGAAGACGGGAGGGAGGGGGATCAGCGGCTGCCTGCTGAGAAACTGAGCAGGAACGGTCGGTTTCAAGTGAAATGCTGAGTCGCAATCTCATTGAAAGGTAAAAAAAAAAAAAGAGTTTATCAATGATTTATTTTTAAAAGCCACTTGTCGCTTCCAGGTTGCACTCATGTAAAACATCAGGGACGTTCGAATAAGTAACTCGTGACTGGTGTCCAAGAGTGTCTGAGCGGATTTCACTCCATACAGAGAGAAGGGCTGTGTGTGACCTGCCCGTCTACTCAAGGACAGAGGATGGGACACCTTCGTCCAGTCTGGATGGAGCCTCAGCTCGTGCAGCACCAGGCAGACCACTGAGGCATGCACCACCTCAGATGCAAAATCAAGAGTTAACACATCTATTTTTTTTAAATACTAGAAAGAGTACACTCTAAAATAACGATAAGATGTATATAGTATAGTAAACATATAAACCAGTAACATAGTCACTTATTATCATTATCAAGTATTACGTACTGTGCATAATTACATGTCCTATACTTTTATACAACTGCCAGCACCGTAGGTTTGTTTACACCAGCATCACCACGAGTACGTGAGGAATGCATTTCAGCTATGACATCACTATGCAACAGGAATCTTTCAGCTCCCTTATAATGTTATGGAACCACCACCACATTGTTGACTGAAACGTTATGCGGCACATGACTGACTGTACGTCATTATATGTAAACTATTTTATATATATGTAAACCATGCTTTCTTTGTAAAATATATTTCTTATTGCATGTCACTGTAAAAATAATTTAAAAGCCACTGCTGTAACCATCAAATCCTCTCTAGCAAAAGGAGAGCGTTTTAAATAAATACCAACCAGTCCTTTGTTCCGTCAAAAAAAAGAGTTAACACATCAACTTCTGCATTTGCAAAAAGTTAAAATAGAGCAGTGGGAAGGAGATCAGAGGACATTCATTGAAATGCTGACTCTGTCTTTCTGGCTGATCCCTGAAATCTCCCTGTTTCCCGTCTATGCACCTGGCTCCGTAGTCTCTAAGTTAAGTTCTAAGTATCCCCAAAAGGCCAAGGAGATGATCCCACGGGACACGCTGTCCTGGTGCCGCCCAGGGAGGCGAGGTCGGTACGTCCTTGTCAGTTCACGGGGCTGAGGCTTCTCCTCTCCAGGCTGAGCACACAGGCGTTCTCGGCAAGCTGTTCCGCCTTGTCCTGTTCCACCTGCTAGCGTGTACAGCAGGTGCTCAAAGACTCGTGAATAAGTATCAGTAAAGGCAACCAGTGAGTGCAGGAATGCACTGAGGTGAGGCGCTGGTTTCCGTGACTCTACCACGCAGGGCCATGGACACCCTCCTTGTCCCTCCTTCTGTTCACCAAGCTTTGGTGGCCACAGACCAAAGACCCACGTGCCCGCCCGGAGCCCGTGGCAACCCCACCCCACCCAGGCCACCCTCTGCGGCCCCCACACTGGATCAAGAGGGGTCTGAGGTCGAGGACACCTGATCCTCCACCTTGAAACTCTGACTTCGACTCGGGCTGAAAACAGAGTAGAAACTCCATACATGATTACCGGACAGAAATATTAACAAAACAAAGTTTTAAGTCATGGACTCGAAAACTAAGGTACATCATGTGTCGTATATCACACATTTCAAATATCTGATGCTTTATTAACATTTCACAGTGAAAATATTGACTGCATATCTTATTAAAAACCATTCCTCAGAAACCAGGCTGTAAAAAATGAGATTATATCTCACCTACCCCCATTTCTCACATTTCCTGTGCCCGCAGTTTAGACCAAATTCTACTTTGGCAGCCTGTTTCTTAATCATAATAATGTAAATATTTTCCCGTCCATCACAATTTTAAAATGACCCTGCCTATAATTTTAAAACCACACTACATTTCTTATCGGGCACAAACTGCATTTCAAAACCTCCCTGAAAACAACAATCTCTCCACGTACTATCATCGAGTTTGAATTGCCCAACTCAATTATTAGAGGCGGTTCTTTAATATTTGAGCACGTTCTGACAATTGCAAACCTCGCATCCTAATCATGAAACAAGGCCACGGATTCTAGCGTGCTCTCTCGTCTCATTAAAATATTAATCTGTTTTGCCCACTGTGAGTATCTTTAACATTCCGGTTATGGGGTCTTTATTATTAATAACAATAACATGGGCCATGAATTTTGCATTTTTAGGCCATAGCAATTCCCCCGCAGATGCAGATATTAATGTAAATATACTTAGTATCTCATCAGTGTGAGACAGTAGGTTTAAGTGGAAAATCATGGCAATAAAACGCAATTCCTCATGGTGTTTGGAGGAGGAAAGCTTGCCCTAAACACACGTATGTATCAAGAGTACTCGCCCTTTCATTTTCCCGTGATGAGTTCATTTTAGCACTCTCGGGAAGCACAGGCTTGTTTCTCTCCTGATCTAGCATCTTGGTGCCTTAATCACCTCCTAGCGGTACTGAGGACAGTAGATAGAAAACATCACTCCTGTGCCTATAAATGCACTTTCAAAAGTCTCGAAGACAGGGAACTCTACGAAAGAGGACCCCCATGCCCACTTCCTGCAGCGGCCACGTCTCCATCGATGGCCGGCACAGGTACTGAGGCGGAGTCTGATGGTGGCATTTCTTTTCTTTTTTTTTTTTTTT
>VBSM01001927.1:948961-963607 GCA_008086735.1 Cheirogaleus medius | reverse complement strand
CCTCGACCTCCCAGAGTGCTAGGATTACACATTTCTAAGTAGCCCTCAGAGCCCGTCCCCGCTGCTGGCCCAAAGATCGCACTCTGAGTCTGTCGCCGGTCCTTAAACACAGCTGAACACATCCTGGGGCAGAGAAAAATATTAGTATTTTATTATTGTTGGTTTTAAAGTTTCGCTCATCTGAAAATCATGTGTATCTTTTAAAATACATAGTATATTCCTAGCGTGGTTTCAAATGTTCACTTACAAATAAAACTCTGCTGTCTGACTCCCCGAAATTCTAACTGTTGAGATGCTGGATTTTTCCCCCACTCCCATAAACTTCCCGGTGACCGGAAAACGCCTTCTTTGACCAGCTTAAAAATTCGCCATGTTGTTGGAGAGGAAGTGGGTAACGGAGAAGGAACCAGCGTGGGTCGAGGTGCACGTGAGGTGCGTGACCTCCACTGATCCCGGCAAGGCCTTCGGGGCACAGCTCTGTGACCTCCACACATCCGGCGTGAGCCATGCTTGTTGTCCTTCCGTCGTTCTTCCAGGTTAAAACAGTCTCCGTGGAAAAGAAGCTGCAAAAAGTTGGATCGAGTTGCAAATACAACAGTCATGCAGGTGCGTCTCTGCAAGACGTCATACTTTGTCGTGAGGATTTTGTGACGCATCGTACTTTGTTCCCCTTCTTGATTTCTTCACATTTCGTTACAAAGAATATTAAAAAGGTGGGTATTTGGCAAAGATATTTGTAAGTGAAATGCTCGTTTATTTTATTTATATTTTAGTGCACACCTGTGTTGGGGAGGAACGCAAGGACTCCCGCGGTAGTTGGCAACGCTGCCTTAACTTGACTGGAGTGTTGCTTTTGCAGTTCGGGAGCAATTGTCAACACAGGGGAAAAGACAAGAGGCATCCTAGTACCACGATGAACATAGTCATCACCACGAAACGGTGCTGGCTACAACCGGAGATCTACAGATCACGCTTCAGAACCTCTAAGATGCGCTCTTACTTAAACATCACAACTGATCTTCGTTTTAAAAATATGTGGGTTTATGGAAACATTTTTCTTAAACAATGCAGATGTTCTCTCTTGAATCATTATTGTAATTTACGGAAAAATACGCAAACCTTCTAAAAAGTCTTTTGGCATCTGAACCCATCTTCTATGTTTATCTTATATTGTTTTATATTCTTATTAAGAGAGATGGTCTGTACTTACCGAAAACTAAATGTACACCTGCATCACGTGAACTAATATCTGCCTCCTTTTTAAAAAAATTCTTGGACTAAATTCGGCCCACCGTAAAACACAGCCATTTATTTTGAACTTTGAAGCGAAAAGATTGATATTTTTGTAACCCTTTGGATTTTCTTGTTGGTCTATGACTGTGTTGCAGTAGTTACTAGCCATTGGCTACTGGTTAAAGGAAATCTTCAGGTCTGGTTTATAACAATGTTTCGTGGGCAGCAATCCAACAGAAAGGAAAACTCACTTGCATTCAAGGTGTTTATATGATAATTTGAGGTTGACTTTATTAATTATATCCACTACACAGTAACAGGCTAGAGGGAGAGATCTCTGTCTGAGTAGTTATTAACAATATCCCCAAGATAGTATATGCCATGATTCCACTGAATATCAGCTGTAGGATACAAATGACTTTTGTATCTTTACTTTTTGAATTCCACCACGCTGTGTCCTTTATGTTACTGGGTTGAGTTAATGAGGGTTATTACACAACCGGACAGAAAGTGAGTCAGGCACAATTTCAATAATCCCCAGGCAGAATTTCAATAACAGTAAAATCTGCCACTAGGTGAATGATAACACAGCATTATCCATAGACTGACTTGGAAACAGAAAAAACAAAAAAGAGATAAATCTAGAAGTGTAAGATATAATATATTCCACCGATAGATCATATTTATTGCAATATATAAAATCAACAGATGGTTTTAAATATGGTCTTCACCCCACGAGCTGAATAATTCATGCATTTAAAGTTTTATGTTGGCTTCCTTGAATCTTAGGACTCATATTTCAGACTATTTTAGCTCTCCCTTAAAGAAAACAAAACAGCTCCATGGAGAAGATTTTTCACTATTGTGTTTCTCCTTCACTTAGAAAAGTACAAGAGATCAAGTCCATCCCTAAGCCATAGTACCACTGTTTTCTTAATCGTTTATTTCCATCCACTGGCATCTCAATCGCAGTTCAATCTTTCAATACATTACCTGGTGTCATCACTCAATTCGTGGTTCGTGGATCACGTGAAACTACAAAGGTTAGAGGCCATGACTCAGCTGTGTGTGACGAATCCATAGTGCCCGCGGAGTTGTACACACGCAGACCTGCTTGGCAGACGTGCACCATCAGTGCATACTGTCACGTAAATAAATGTAGCAGGAGGGTGTTGCCAGTGTCTCTCAGCCTTGTAACGGGAAGGAGAACAAAGGAGCTTGGGAAAATGGGAAGGAAAATCGGTGTATATTTTCCAACGTCCTTTTCATCCAGCTGACCATCCTTCGAGAATTTCCTCCACCAGCCAGAGCGTGGATCACCTTTTAGCATCTGACTTTTGCGTGGCCGAATCACGCTCTGCTGGTGGGCTCCTTCCAGCATGGCAGGTGTCCAGGTGTGACCTCGCGGCTACACCCTTTGCTTCTCCAGGGCTTGGGGAGCCACAAGGCCCCGGGAGATGGCTTGCTCGGGTGCCAGACGGAGCTGGCACCTGTGAAATTCGGCTGTGTGCTCTTGTCAACAACAAATGTTTGATCCACAAATGCTTGACGGATGCTCGATGCCAAAGTCACATTTATGCTAATACATCTGCGGTTTATATCTGGCTTTCAGAAACTTTGCATTCTGCTAAATTGTGCTCATCACGTCAGAATATTTCTCTCCCTCTCTCTGTGAGGTTGCTGGCAAACGCACACCACGTGGTAATACATGGAAATTTATTCTTATTTGAATATGGAAACCATTCCCAACCCCCAAATATATAGTCAATAGAACCATCAAATAAGCCACTCCAACCGGATCACAAATTATTTTTTGTCCTAGTTTTTTCTTTAATTTCACCATATTCATATTTTATTTTCCTCTTTATGATTTGACATTAAGCATTTCCTGAAGCCTAACAAATGATTTTATCTTGTTATTGATGTACGGTTCACTAGAGAATATTTTATGAACATTTTGAAAATCAATTCTTATCTTTCTTTGTCTATTTTATAACTATCTGAATTTAACGAGAATTAATTTTGAAATCATGAAATGAAACGAAGGTGAAAGCCATAAACGTATTGATTTACATATTTCCTTTTGATTCTTTTAAACTTTGCAAGGTTTTATTCAGCTCAATAAATATACAGCAAAGTCTCTCTGCAAAGCCCAGCTCCATGTGACGGATACGAAGGGGAATAAGAGGGATTCTTGGCTCTTAGGAAAAAAGTCAGCACGACTCAGGACTTGGCAGCTCTCATCACCAGGAACTAGTTAATCTAAACCATTCCCCCTGATGAGGAAGGCTAGAATAGCCAGAAAGTTATTACTAGAAATCTTGAAGGCATCAGAGCTAACACTGTAGGGAGGAATCACAAGCCTAGAGCCTTGGGGCGGGTGGAGGCTGAGATATAGGAGCCCAGCATCTGTGGCCACCGTCACTGGCAGCCACCAGCCAGCTCCAGAGAGGAAAACTCCAGATCCGAGCTCCACCTTAAAACATGAAGGGAAGGGACACAGGACCAGAGCTGAGGGTAGAAGGGGAACTCCTGTCAGTTCAGATGGAATCTCAAAAGCTCTGCATTCCAGGGGTAAAAGAAAACTGGAAAAAGACATGCACTTGTGGGTAGCAAAGTTTGACATAAAAATACCTCAGACTTTGACATCAGATGGATTAGATCCCAGACAGCTAGTGCACCTAAAAGCTTGGCAGAAGCAAATGTAGAGCCTCTTTGAAAGAAGGCAGCACCCTAGATGTCAATTAATTTACCATATAACAAAATAATTAGCCACGTAACAGATAAAAAATGAATGCTATCAATGAATGAATGATTGGAAACACAGATAATATAATAGGACCATAGGAGTTCCTATTACTGGCATAGCCAGATAAATAAAAAAATAGAATGAGGTCATTACATTTACTAAGTTTAAGGAGAAAATAGAAATTTGACAAAGAAGTGAACACTATAAAAAAAAACAAAAACTAGTGACAGTAAACAACCGAAAGACAAACTAAGTAAAATCAGTAACCTGAAGTGTAGGTTTAACAGCAGATTAGACAAAGCTGAAGAAACCATTCGTGTTCTGGAAAATATCTCAGAAAAATAATCAGGAATAAGCAAGGAAATATAAAGAGATAGAAAACTTTTAAAAAGGGTAAGACACACAGTAGGGTCATGCCATGCTAAATCACTGAGATGTATTGGATAAAGCAATTTTCCACATGCCTGCCATATTTCACAGAAACAAAAATTAAAATCTAATTGTAACAAAAATGTTGTCATTCACCCTGTCTTTAACTCATAGTGAGTGAAAAATATCATTGTCAAGATGCATATTAATTGGTCCCAGAAAAGTAAGTCTAGAATATAAAATATAAAAATAGCACACAGTAAGTTAATAAGTACAAGGAGGAACATGAGGCATTGTCTGGGGTAACTACAAAACCTTTCATGCAAACTAGGGTGTGTTTTAGTCTTAGAGGGCACGTGATCACATTCAGAACTCCAGGTATATCAAGGATCTTTCCAGCAAAGCCAGGAGTGACAGCCGTCCCAGCTATAGCAAAGAACACTTTAAGTTGAAAAGTGGGATCGAGTTGATAAAATCTTTAAGAACCTTTTATATCGCGCGACTCGACTCATAAATCTAAAACCCGGCTGATGCATATTGTCACAGACATCAGTCAAATACTCATCAAAAATTTATGAATCAAATACCTTGTGTCAATCATTGTGCTCATCTCCGGGAGTACAAAACAGTAAATAATACATAGACTTGTCCTTACGTATTACACGGTTTGTTGGGAAGGAGAAATATGCAAACCAATAATGACAACCCACTCGGATAAATGCACGAAAGCTCCGGCAGCCAGTGGAGAGCATTGCTATTTCCTGAGTTAACTGTTTTTCAGAACAAAGTCTGAAAAGCTAAAAGTAGAAGTGAGGAGAATACCTCAAAGGAAGCATAGCTTAAAAACTAGGTAAAAGATAGAAAAATAGTGGAAGTGCAAGGAAGAGCCTTCTGGGGAGAGGCAAGTGGAGAAGGGGAAGTATTAACTTCAATGGTAGCTTCTTTAAGTTTGGATATTGCTTTAGTTACATGTGAGTATTGCATTAGTTCTTCTTGCCTTTAATTATCCCTGCCCAGATTTTATACAACCTAGACTAAATCTCTTCTTACGTGCAGTGATTTATAAAGTATCTCAGTTCTAAAATCTTGGGCTTTAGTTCTTATGTTTAAGGTATAAGGGGCCCTTGAATTGGTTTCGAAAAAAAAATCTGATATTCTGGAGTCTCAGAAGCTGCATGTAAAAGCTACCATTATTGTTACTAACTAGGTTACAAAACTCACGTCAGTTTCCAAACCTCCATTTCATATTCTGTGAGATGGGGCAGCCAGGATTCACTTTCTTGGATTGTTTGGAGGATTAAAAAACCTGTTGTATTTTGTATTTGGCACATCTCTAGAAATCAGCCATTTTTTCCCACAAAAAAATGAATCATTTAGTATTTATAATCACTCTTGTTATACCATATCTCTAGGTTCAAATATTAATTTTTATTCCCCAATAGTTTGGGTGGTGTTCATTAAAAATAATAACAGTAAGGTCTCCCGCGAGCAGCTTTGCAGAGACATCTGCCTATTAACTACCCAACAGAAGCCTCTATTGTCAAATGCCATCAATACAGGAACAGAAATAAAGAAAATAAAACTAGGTAATTAAGGTTACAAAAATGAAATTTTCCCATTGCTCGATAAGTGAAAAATGCCAGCTTTTGTTTAGTCTTTGTAAATCAAATCAGCCCTGAGGCCGACACACTGGGTCAGCTATACGTCGATACCAATCACATCTCATTATTTCTCCTTCTCCCATCGATGACTCTGGCTGGGAGTCTGTGCAGTGGCAGAGACGAGACAAGGTCCAGGCTTCTGACATCTTCCTCCTGCTGCCAGGCTGCCCTGGGCATCCCTGGTGTGAATGCAGGGAGGGCCTCCACGGGGGTCTGTCCCAAGGAGGGGGCCATGCGTGTGCCAGCAGGTGTGCTGAATGCTTTGCCAACATCCTCATTTCATTCTCACAAAAATACCCCTGAGACCAGCAGATGGAGGTTCAGAGATGCATCAATTGCTCCGGGGCCAGGTGGGATGTTGCACAGCTGAGCTTGCCACCCAGGTCAAAACTCTGGAGCCCTGCATGGGCAGTGGGAGCTCCTCGGACCATACCTGGGCCCCCAGGGACATTTTCCCCACCTCTGAGGTCCACAGTCGTCCCACCTGGTCACTGCCACCCCTGTTAGAAGATCTCTGAGAATATCCAGCACCTCCTTCCAGGCATGTCTTCACCCTCCAAGCCCAAGCATGAGGGGAATCATGTAGGTCTGTCGGGACTCAACGGGGTGATCAAACCCACCCAGGGTCCTCAGGAGGAGCCCACGTCTGAAGGTCCAGGGTCTTTCCAGTGACAGGGAGGGGAAGAATTCCTTTCATGCCCTCTCTCTCGAAGGATCTGCTCCCGCTGGAACAGAATGCATCAGTGTGGTGGGTAATTTCAGGGCTGAATTATTAATCATCACCCTGCCTCGAAACGGCTCCCTGGCTCTGGACGTGAAAGTCATTCCGGAGCTCCCCCGTTGGCAGCTACACTAGCCTGTCGGTAGCCTTTTTATTTCTCCATAAAGACTGGAAAAACAACAGCTTGGATTTATTACTTTGAATGCATTAAGTAGACGTAAACCAGGAAGACATTTGGTGTAAAATGTACAACTAAAAAATGGATTCCTGAAGTCCCAGGTGAAGTGTGGTTTCTGGGTGCTCTTCTGTTTGGCCCCAGCCTAAGTCTCCTCCTCACACATCAGCACCGTGGCTGGTCTCGTGGTTCTGTCTACAAAGCTGCACGTGTCTGGGGCAGGCAGGCGAAAACACATACAGCAACTTCCTGTTTAACAGATTAATTTTGTGACATTAAAGAAACACATCCTAAGCTTTCTTAAAATTCTTCAATGAATGTATATATCAGAGGGTTGATTTCCTTTTTTAAAATCCTCATGAGGTTATTTAAATTATTCAACAATATTTTAATATACTTAGCATATCAGGGGAGTGGAGGCATAGGAACACATTTACAAGTGAATACTTCTTTTGAAATAAAATTGTGATGTAATACAGAAAAAATGCAAAGTTATACCTTCAGAGCCTTGATGATATTTTTATTCAATAAATGACTAATAAAATTCAGTATTTCCCAACGTGAGCATCTATGTCCTTCATTATCATGAGTATCAGATGAAGGGTACTGTGGTTTGACTGTGTCCCCCACAAGTCCATGTGTTTCAAACTTCATTTCCAATGAAGCAGGGTTGGAAGTCGGGCCACTAAGAGGTGCTTGGCTCATCAGGGATCTGACCTCTTGAATTGACAAATCCACCCATGCATCGCTGGGTTAAGGCAGTATCAGGGGGGTGGTCAGTTGTGGGGAGATTGGGTCTGTTGTAGAAGCCTTCTCAGCTCTCAGTCCACCCCCAGCCCTGTGATGATGCCTCCAGCAGGGGAAGAGGCAGCTAGAGACCCTCACCAGCATGGGATCAGATGCAGCCGCCTGTTCTTGGACTTCCCAGCCTCTAGCACTGCAAGAAATAAACCTCTTTTCCTTATAAATTACCCAGTCTCTGGTATTCTGCTATAGCAACAGAAAGAGACTACAACAGGAGGCTATAATTAGAGTTATATTTAGAAATAAGTATTGATAATAACCTTGGCACCTGTTTCTGTGATTTTTGAGGAGAATGCAGGTAATTAGAAGATAGAGGACTAAACACAGAATACTTGCTCCAAAGTGCACATGCCCCTTTGTCAGGGGTACCTGGGGATCACAGCTGTCCTGATGTGCAGCAGAGAGAATACAGCTGCATCCCCGGTGTCTACCCATGATCGTCATCACCAAGAGAGTCGAGTCACTCGTGCAGCCAGGCTGCAGCTCCGTGTAGCATGCACTGGCTCAGACCTGCCTCTCGCTCTTGGCCATGCACCCTGAAGGGCTCCCCGTAATTCAGTGAAACTCAGGCTGTGCCTTCCAAGCTCACACGCAGACGTCACTCCGTGTCTCTCTCCTCACATGCAGGGTTCTTTCTGTCTCCTGTCTTGTCTTTCCTTTGTTCCCTTCTGCTCAATGTCAGCATCTCTGTCATTCATTTTTATGTGATGAGATATATCTTCTTCATCTTTTATTCTCGGTAGCTATCATCTTTACTGCCTAGTTTTTATGTTATCAGTTTTTCTTTCTCTTCATTTTTCGTTGGGTTGAATTTTTTCAAGGAGTCCTTTCTCTCCTGGAATCTCTTCACTCTTTCTACTTTCTTGGTAATGGATTCAAAGTTTGCATGGAGTCAAACCTTCATGCAAATCAGCCAGCACAGAATTAATAACATGGAGCACGCAGGGAATACTGAGTGTAAGGGCTCAGGGAAGTCAACGAGGAATCCTACTTCAGGTGGATGAGGTGATATGTTGTCAAATGAAGTGGTTCTGGACACAATCTTGGGTTAACAAATGACCACAAGAACGTGGTTTTTTTTTTTTTTACTCTGAATATGGTGTTTGGAATAAAGACTTTCTAATTTCTCGCAAGGTTGCCAATCATTTTAGAATACATTTTCCTCCCACAAGACATACTCAAAAGACAGCAGATCCCATATCCCTCCTTTAGCTGATGTCCTTTCAATCCTGACATGAAATCAAATACACAGTTTCCCTTCCGCTTGAAGGAGAATTGAGATACTTGCAGCATTTCAAAGATTCAGATAAAATATTCATTTTGATTTAGAAATTCCTTTTTGTTTGCTTGTTTATTGGACTTGGGTTTTACAAAGAAAATGGCTTTCCTTGTCTCATTTTAATCTTTTTTTTATTATCACTTGTTTTCTTTCTTATTGTTGCAGTCATTATAAGACACTTATATAAAACTTTTCCTCAAAGGAACTCAAATAATATTCCAAACTTAAATTACCAAATAGACGTTAATCTCCACAAGGCCCATGTGAGTAGCTGGAGCTCCAGTGATTAAAATAGTGAATAGGTACAGCGCGAGGGCTTGATTGGAAAGCCCTGCTCTGGGAAAACAAGAAACAAAAGAAGTCACGAGTTCACTCTTTCAATTGCAAAAAGAAATTATGAGATTACAACCAATTCTCTGAGATAGTTGTCTCAAAACAAGCATGAATTAAATCTAGTCGCTGACAAAATCTATAACTCTAGATGGAAGCTATTTCCAAAGGAAGGAAATACATTATGATTCTCAAAGACATTATCATGAATGCAGACTATATTTAGAAGGACTTAATACTTTCATCTATGCATTTGTAATCCCATTTGATCTTGATACACCATTATGGGACTGGTATATGCACGTGGTCACATAGGAGGGAAACCCCACACAGGGGAGGCTCTGGTGTTTATGGAAGTGTTTTCTTCCCTCATATTGCACAGACTCCAGAGGGAGAAGATCCAGAACTACCCCAGCTGCTGCATGAAGCCGTCTGTCCTCAGTTTCCTTTTGCCCTGGTTGTGCTGCCTCCTGTGATATGGGGCTCCATTCTCATGTTCCAAGGTGGCAGCCGCTGCTCCATATGTCACATCTGCATTCCAGGCAGGAGAAGAGGGTGGGACTAAGGGCAAGGATAGGCTGGGCACCCTCATCCATGGTTTTAAAAAATATTTTCCTGCACATGCACACACTGGTCTATATTTATATCTCATTGGTCAGACCTGTGTCAAACAGTTGCCTCTTGATAAGAAGGGGGCTAGGAAATATGGTGTTTTAACTGGGAACATCTTAAACTTGAACTACATGGAGTTCCCACTGATAAGGTACAAAGGAAGAATCACGGTGTGTGGGCAAATAATGGGTCTTTCCAAAGGGGATGAACGTTCTGAAAATGCCCTGGGCTACTCTGTGTTGCATAATTTACAAAGAAGTTTATGCAGGGGTGGGAGGGACTGATTAGCTTTCTACGGCTTTGGCAGCAGGAGAAGATACCTTTTAGTCGTATGCTGCCTAGATGTTTTTCCACAGTAAATAGGAGACCTTTTTCTGTAGTCATTTTCTGCCACCTACAATCAAATGTCCCTTCAAGTGAGGCATCTGGAGTTAAAACCGCCCGTCATAATAGCCAGACTGGGGAAAACCAGCGAGAGGAATTCTGACCCTCGGAGGCTGGAGGCTTCACTGTTCAAAAGCTGCAATGAAACAGGTTCCTTCTCCTGCTCATGTGTTACGAGACTATCAGAGATTATGAAAAGCGGCAGGGATTCCACGGTGCAGAGGAAGGAATAGGCTTCATTTAAAAATTGTTGCAAAAATTTCCAGCGTGCCGTTAGCCCTATCAATAGTAATCAAATTCACATTGCGGTTAATGGAAGTCAGCTGCTGCCGCAATGAGATTAGAGTGACAGCTTGCCACAGTCTGACTTTCTAGTTCGTTCTGTGTTGCTGTAAAAGAGTACCTGGGAAATGGGTAATTTATAAAGAAGAGAGGATGATTTAGCTCCGAGTTCTGCAGGCTGAGAATTCCCAGGGCGTGGTCCTGTAACTTGGCAGAGAAGGGCACAAGTGCCAAGGGTCAGATCCAAGGGCTGTGCTGGCTGCATTTCCACCCTCTCTCTCAGGAGCAAATCCAGTCCCAGGAGAACAACCCAGCCGCGCTCACTCCGGAGAGAGCATCATCAAGCCCCTCATGAGGGCGGTGCCCATGACCCACCACCTCCCTGGGGGTCCCCATCCGCCACAGTCACCTGACCTCTTGCCAACCCACTACCACTTCCTCAAGCATCTCGACAGCGTTGTGCAGGGAAAATGCTTCCACAACCAGCAGAATGCAGAAAATGCTTCCCAAGAGTTTGTAGAATCCCAAAGCCTGTATTTTTATGCTACAAGAATAAACAATCTTATTTCTCGTTGACAAAAATGGTCGATGTAATGGTTTCTATTTCGATTAATACAGATGTGTTTGAACCTAGTTAGAACGATTTAAAATTCACGCTCCAAAACGGCAATTAACTTTTGCACCGACCTAATACACAGCTATAAATTTTGCACAGGTTTTATTCAATCTGGGGCTGTTATTTTCATTCTCATTTTCTTCGGCCACAAAAAGTATTAAGTTTGAATATAGAAAATAGATTGTCTTTTATAGCTTTTTGCGTTTGTATCTGTGCTGTCCCTGGGTGACCCAGGATGTGCTTTAATACAATCTATAAACCCCAGAGCTGTGTCTCTAGTCCAGTCTTCTTATAACCTTCCTAGACTTTCAAACTAACTTTTTAAACTTCTCATCCTCCCTCATATTTTAACTCCAGAATCCCATGTCCAACTGCCTACTTCCCATTGTGTGTGGGTATCTAGTAGACATCTAAAAATTAATGTTTGGTGAGCTGAACTTCTCTCCCCAGATTGCTCACCCTCCTGCAGCCGGGGCTTGGCAGAACCTTCAATAGAACTCTTTATGTAATTTGACAATGGTATGTTTTAATTTTAAAAGAACTACCTACAGCTGTCTGTAACAAAACTGTTTTGAAAAGTTAGAAATCTTACTAAAGATTAAAGAATGTGAGGCTCTCATGGCTACTGTTCTATTTATTTTGTGAATAATGCCTGTTTAAAATTCAAATGCCGTGTTTTTCATCGGGGTTTACATTTTGCCACAACAAACGTTCTATAGCATTTCCATGAGCCCCGGAGGACATCCGAAACTCAGCAGCAGATTAGAGCTATAAGAACTCTGAGCACTTCATAGAACACCATATATAAAGCAGAAATAAGACAGTTGTTTTCTGAAAATAGGGAGTTAATCACCTGGGTAAGTTTCTGTAGTCTTCTAGTAAAAGCCAAAGCAATTCCCTGTCTCATTCTTCTTAAAAATGAAAAGAAAAACCAGGCAAAGCTTTGTTCTAATTCCCAAATTTCTTTCTCTTGTAACAGGAAAAATGCACAACAGACTTAATATTTAGGTTTCATCAGAAAGCTCTTTCTTTGTTTGGTCCCAGTTGCAAGCTTTTAAAGACAGTCTTGAGATAGATGAATTGTTACAGTTCTCTGTTACACGATATTAGAGAAAAAGTATCATTGGGAAAGATACTTTTCCTAATTGCGTTCAAAGTGTGAGTGTCATAATTTATTCATGTGTTAGGGGAATGGGTCTGTGATGATAAATAGCATTTGATGAAGCTTAGCTCATGAGCCTACTCAAAAAGGTCAAGATAGAAATGTCTTCACCAGGTTTCTGTGACTCCAGAGATCCTAGCCTTTTGCAACAGCCCAATCCGGACCTCAGCCTTAGCACGTGGAACTCAGTCTTCCTTCCTTTCTAGTGGGCAGATTGCATGTGCATGCACGTTGCCTATGTGGTTACCCTGGAAGTATCATTTTAAGCCAAAGTCAACTCGGAGAAAGAACTGTTTCACTGGGGGAAGTTATTTTTTCATAGGAAGTGGTATTTTCATTAAAAAAACACGAAAGTGACATTGTAGGTCACTTGATTTTTGATCAGCAACAACATGCTGGTCCGAGTACTTCCACGGAATTAAAATTTTCCAGGACGTTGCAATGGGACAAATTTGTATACACGTTTTAAGCACGTGCTCCCCAGAACTGACTTCTTTAGCTGCCAACCTGGGCATCCACAGGTGATATTGTTGATGGCAAGAGCTACCGCTGATGTTTCAAGTTCGAGATCTTTTCCCTTGGATTCTTAATTTGAGTGTGATTGACATTGTCCAGGCTCTCAAACCTTGATACATTTTTACATATGTTTACACCTCGGGAATCACCACCAGGACCAGGATAAAGAACATTTCCGGCACCCCAAACACATCCTTATCCCCACACTGGTGGACACTTACGCCCCACTAAAGGCCGTCAGTCGTTATTTTTGTGTATATTGCCATACACTCGTTCTGCCAGGTTTTGACTTCCAAGCAATGGACTCAGACCGTATGTCACTTTTGCACTTGGCATCTGTCACTTAAAACAGTGTCTCTGAGATCCATCTGTTGTGTTGCAAGCGGCAGCAGTCGCCTTCTTTTCATTGCAGCATAGTATTCCGTTGCAAGAATATACCCAAATTTATTTTTCCATTCCCCATGTGATGGATATTTGGGTTTCTTCCAACTGTGCACTAATTTGAATAAAGCTACTATAAATTTTAAGTTCTGGCGTCTTTTGGTGAATATAAATCCATTTCCATTGGGTGCTTATTGAGCAGGGGAGACACTGTGTGTTAGGATGTTAACAAGTTAATTTTCATAGAAACTTCCAGTTTCTTCAGACACAAATCGATCACACCCCTTCCAGCAATATATGAGAGTTTTGGTTAAAAATGGCTCATAAAGCTACCCGTGGAAAACAGGGACAATATTAGAAAACATTGTGACAGCATTTTTTTAAAACAACACAAAACTAATCATAAAGGAAAACTTGTAATTGAATGACGTTAAAAAAATCATGTAATAGCATAAAAAGAATGAAAGAAAAAGGCAGAATGAGAGAAGCTTACCATCTGTTTATCCAACCAATGACTTGTATCCTGAACGCACCAACGACTGCTACAAATCAATCTGAGAAAGGATGGAAGCCTCAGCTAAAAATCGGCACAGGGCTTTAAGCGTGTCCATCCCCCAGACGGTGCGTCTCGGCACTCATTGTGTATGTATATACCCCTCCCCCACACGCAAAGCTCTGACTCGAGGGGGGAGGGGGGTGAGGGCAATATACGTAACCTTCACATTTGTACTCCCATAATATGCTGAAATAAAAAATAAAAGAAAAAAAATTGGCACAAGACTTGAACCATCTCTTCCCGGAAGACGCTGTCCACAGGGCAAACACACAGCCAGGGCTCCCGAAACCAGCAGACATGAGATCAAGGGAAACTAAAACATCATAACTATTGATACATCCTTGCCAGAACGACGAACTTGAAAAGCTGACAGTTTCTGGTGTTACCTGCATGTCGTGAGATCACACAGAGAAGTGAGAAATGCTGACTGCTCACAAGTTACGGTGGGACCTACGACTGCTAGTTCCAGACGGTCCTTTTCTGCACTGCTGGTGTTTTAGGTCTGCCTGGGAAACCACCCCCAGCGCCGGCTCAGCTGTAGATAGGAAATTAATCCTATACCTTGAAATAAAAAAGAAAAAAAAATACTATACCTTGACTTAAATAGTTCACAAACAGCACCTGTATCGTAGGCTTCCTTCATAACATCTTTATTGTTATTTATTAAGTGCCAGAGCCAGAAATAAAGCTGACAATAAATGAAGTGTAGATAACCGGGTCACTGCCCTAACCCTAACGTCTCACAGAATTCAGCGCTTCTGGTCGAACAAGAGCGACGGCTCCTTCAAATAGAATCCGCCCTTGAAATAAACGAGT
>VBSM01001927.1:902448-926496 GCA_008086735.1 Cheirogaleus medius | reverse complement strand
TGATATGAACGCGCACAGCCGAGCATCGACTTTAGCCGACAGCCAAAAGCTTTTGCTATTATCTCTGCAGTTGCAGTGTGTATGTTCAGCTAATAAGTGACTACGAATCTGTGACCTTTTAACAAGTCCTTAGTAGGAGTTATTATAGTTATTTTCCTAAAGCTGCCTGTAAAGTAAAACAAGCTTTCAGTGCTTTAAAGCTTTCCTCATCACACAAGAGCAAAGCAGATTCGTCGTCAATGCACAACGCAAACTATCGTGCGGACTGTGAGTGCCGGCTGTGGGCGAGGTTTCACGGCCAGTGAGCGCCGTACGAAAGTGGTTAAATACATCAGAAGGGCTAAAAAACCTGGGATAAAATAGTGCCTTTCCTGGCAGAGAGTAAACATTCAATGAATGACACCTAACTTTTAACCTCTACCAAATTGAGGGTGAAGATGAGAAAAGGCAGAAACAGATTTTCACTTTCTATATCCATTATTATGCCCTTTGGGTTTGCAAAAGGACATTGTATAAAGCCATGTTCCCTTCCCCCCCAAAAATATCGTCCAAGTTCTTTTCTCTGTCTTGAAGTATCTTGCAGGACGAGGTTTGCACCAGGCACAGAAGCTAATCCAATAGGCTCCAACCACTCCCAGGGCCGAGAGGAAGGTGACTGACCTCGATCCATCAGCTGACCGGGGACTTCTGCTTTGGTGAGTTCTGTGTGTCATTTGTGTCTTCCTGGGACGCGGCAGGGGAGACCCACAGAACTGCCACTAATTTATGTGTCCACATCTTATTCTGTATACACATCTCTCGTAGCTCGATCCTACCATGCCACGGTATTTATGTGTGTGTTTTACGGGTATTTATGTGCGCGCTTCTCCCAATACACCGTGACCTTCTCCCAGCCATGCATCAGGACGTTATCATCTTTGTAACCTAATAAAATGTCTCAAAATAAAAAATAGGTGTCATTCATTGAACGTTTACTCTGGGCCAGGGATGGCACTATTTTGTCCCAGGTTTTTAGGCCCTGTGATGTAGTTCAATCATCGGCCTCAACTCGCAAATCTGTGCTCTGAAGCATGAGGCAGAGAGCAGGAGAGACCCCAGGGACACACAGCTGCCAGGAGCTGCAGCTGCACCAGCCATCGAGCCTCCCGTCCGCATCCACCACCCACCAAGCTCCCTGGCCAGCATGCGGGACTGAGTCAGTCAGAGGGCTCCCATGCAGAAGAGTGGTTACTATAATTGGTTGTTATTCTAGGAGGCAGAACAGGACTGGCAGTGGAAGTTAGAGAAAGGCAGCTTCAAACTCAGTGCAGGGATGCAGGAGTTTGACCAATACAGCCCCACACTTCCTCTAAGCATCGAATATTATATTTTCAATTTCCCCAAAGGCCCCACATCACAGACTCAGCCTAGTACCTGGTTCCACCCTGTAAACATGTCTAGTCAATATCTGGATGGTAGATATGGTCTCACCGGCCCAGAGAACAAGGGAAATTGCTTTTATTCAGTTCTGTGACACAACAACATTTTTTGTAAGATTTTAAGATGTGCCACAGATGAAATACCCATGGAGAAGGGGCACATCGATTTTAAGAACCACCTTGATCCCAGCAGAATGACAGTATAGAGCTGTGTTCTAGCATCTAGCGAATGCATTCTATGCATTTTTCAACTTTTTGTTTCAGTTCTTAGTATGTAACACACTCTCCACATGTGAAAGAAATCACACAAATACTTGTTTGTCTATCGAGTAAATGCACTTAATATCTGCTTTGGGTCTTCTAATGTGCTATTATTTGTTAGTTATAATATTCAAATATTTCACAAATATCTGATCTTTCAAATGTACAATGGGAACAGGAGCCTCAATGCATACGTGTTCTGAGAACTTTCCAGTCTGACTTATAATACCAGCTGCTCATTAGCACCATAAAAACAGGAGCCAAAAAGGTGTGCTGAGCATCTAGAATCATAACTGCAACCTGCACCCCCTATTTTTATCTTATATTTTCCCCATAGGGTGTTTAGTTAAAGTGACCTTGTCTGTTAAGGAGGAAAGATGCACCAATGATATAATCACCCAAACGGTTTAGTCTAATATGGCAATGCAAAGATCTCGTAGCAATGAAAATTGTTCCACAGCTGTGAGGTTGCTCTGGACCCAACTGCACTGAGGCCGAGCAGGAAATTGCTTCTCGAGGACGGTCAGGGACCCGCTGCGATTAGCATTCATGAGAACCTTCCTCCCTCATGCTGTCTCTGTGCCAGCTGATCATCACAAGCACCGCAGCGTATTGTATTTTTGCAAATCCACAGCTTTAAAATGCAAAGGTAAATCAATTTGTCTATCACATTGCTCGGTAGGTGATTTATGAAATTACCAACATGATTGAATCTACTCAGAAAAAATAAGTCCGACCTGGTTGTTCTGCCCAGGCCGATGAGCCGGCTCCTCGAGCTCTGAGCACCGGTCCCACCAGGCACCGGCGTCGGGAAGGTGGCCGGGCTGCGCGGTGCCTCCCGCGTGACCCGATTCCCCCTTTCACTTAACTTGATTTCCAGGAATCAAACTCCTTGAAATAAGCTGTCCTTTATGTGCCTATATTGGCTTTAATCACTTTTACTTTGTGTTATAATGTTTAATTCTATCAAGATTGAAACAGTCCCTGGAAATAGAAATTTTTTTAAAAGCTCATCACACAGGTGGTGTTGGAAATCAGCGGCAATGGTGTCTTTTTGTTTCATTAACATGCTCAGATATGAGTGGTAGGTAGCTCAGACTCCAAGGAGGAATTTCTGCATTCTGAAATCTGTCGGGCCCCTAAAGTTTGGGAAAGGGGTGATGAACTAATGCTGTCGTGAAAGTTGAATAAGGCAACATTCCACAGGGTTTTGAACTGTGAATGACACACCACGGTGTCCTGCAGTGGCCTGTTAAGTGAGTTGTACTCGAACACACACACACACACACACACACGCGCGCGTGGGTAGATAAAAATGTTTTTTGGAGGCGAAATTAGTTTTTACTTGAAATAAAATAACAGCAGGAATTTTTACTATTGACCATATTATACCATCGATTTTTGAAC
Organism: Cheirogaleus medius; assembly: GCA_008086735.1. Taxonomy (NCBI): domain Eukaryota; kingdom Metazoa; phylum Chordata; class Mammalia; order Primates; family Cheirogaleidae; genus Cheirogaleus; species Cheirogaleus medius. The sequence continues at coordinate 923,410 of VBSM01001927.1, read as the reverse complement.
ACTAAAAGTGTATTACCTATTTAAACAATAAATTTAAATCATCTTTATCAAAACCCGGGTGGAAGAATACAACTAGGACAATTTTAGGAAAAGTTGTAAGGCTATTTGCCTCCAGGTCCAACTGTAGACAGAATTTAAGAACACGTGTCATGCCTATCATCCAAGTTAGGTAAATAATTATATGAACTGCGGGGAAGTGAGTAGTTGAGGCAGGCCCGCGAGGAGATCAGCTACTTCTCCCCATGGAGACAAGTCCCTAAGATAGGGGTCGCCACAGAGGATAAGGAAATTGATAGGCAACAGAGAGAAATAAAAGAATACACAGAGACTAAGGTATAGTTTATAGTTTTATGTATATAAAAAGATCAGATATAACACAGCGGGAGGTTCCTAGGGGACTGGCGCATCTCCATAAACACCAGCAATATGGTTAGATTCATACAGGTTTTTATAATCACAGACATCAATTACCAGTTGTCAGGGTAACATATTCGCACATCAGGGAATGCAGTTGCTAGGGGATACAGGTAGTGGGTTAGGGTCAAAAGTCCTCTCAAGGGGCTTCTAATCTATCTAGATGAACAAACAGGCACAACGTCTTTTAGGGGCTAAATCCTAAGTTCTAACAGGTAGTTGTCAATTAACAGAGGTAAAAAAAAAAAAAAGAGGTAATGAGGTATGACTCAATATTTCTTTGATTAGTTATGGTAGACTTAAAGGTAGACAGACAGGAGAGAGCAGGAAGCCCATCTCTAATAAAACAGGTTGTTCATAACCACCGGGGCGCTTCTCTGGGCAAAGTGCACTCATTGTCTCTGCCTCCCATCCTGTGGGCCATGTTTGCCTTGTCTTGTCTTTCAAGACACAGGGAAGCTCACAGATATTGAGATACCAGGAAGCCTTCCTGGAAAACATTCCTACTGGAGATTTGAGAGCTCTCCCATGATAGCTGCCTCTAATAAGTGAACCATTGAGTCCACACATTCCTTCAGGGCAAAACCCTGCAAACTCCTGTTTCTGTCTTTAATATAGTAATATTGGGTTATACAATAAAATAATGGTCTTATGAGCCACATTTCATTAATTCCTCAATCATATTTCCCCAACAATGGACGATGAACTTGAGGTCTGTAGGGTACCTGGCTGCAGGCATCAGACTCCATGTTAGCCAGGATCAACCAAAGGACTCGTAGAGTTTCAAAGACATGTAAAGAACCTAACTTTGGCCAACCGACCGGGAACGCTGCTGTCATCCCAGGAAGCAAACGCCCCTCAGGGTGACCGTGGTCTCTGGCAGGACCAGGATGATGAAGAGAGACTCAGGTGATGCAGACTCGCAGCCCTCTGGCTCCGGGCTGCAAAGCCACCACAAGCTGACCTGTCTCCTTCCCACCAAACCTTAGCAAGAGCCAAAGCCCAGCCCAGGAGCCCTCCCCTCCCAGTGAGGGGCTAATGTGGTTTTGGGGTGTCCTCATTTCTGCAACTGGCAGCAAGTTGGCACCAACAGTGAGGGAGCCCCTGAACCGTGCCCACGCCCTGTGCACTAGACAACATCCATGCCATTTGTTCAAGGGTAAATCCCACAATGGTACTAAGCCCTGGGCCCCCACTTTGCCACCCCTTCATAATGTACCTGTCCCTTGTGCACATGGAACCCTCCTTCCACTCTCCCAAAAGGGGGTCCCTGAACCTTTCGTCAGCCTCCACATTCTCCTGGGAGCTCTTTACCCCTCGTCCAGTTTGGTCCCAATGCCGTGCAGACAGCCCGTCACCCGTGGACCAAGTGTTCAAGTCCAGCACCGACAGCATGTGCCACATACCACGGTGGAGGTCAGGAGATGGTGTTGTCCCAGACCAAGACTGTTTGGCCGAGTCCTGGCAGGAAGCAGACAGCCCACGGGGAAGGGGTTCGGAAGGCTGAGTGATGTCTCCACGCAAGGTGGGGGTGGAGGAGCAAGGAAATCCTCAGGAAGGCCCAGGGCAAAGCTGTGCCCTGGGGCAGAATCTAGCAGGGCGCTGCCGACCTTAGCCGCCATGGCTCCTGGGTGTGCTTGGCACAGAACTCCACCAATCAGCTCTCCCACGACCCCCAGTGGTAGGACTGTGCAATGCCCCACATTGCACAGAGATACATTGTAGATATAGGATCCAGTCATGGCAGAAACATTGTAACAGTATGTCTGGGAGCCCTTGCTACATTGTTTCACTTGCCAGCAATTGGCTCCTGGTATTAGTATTTACAAAATACCGAGTTTCCCTGAAAATAAGACCTACCCATAAAATAAGCCCTGGCAGGATTTCTAAGCATTTGCGCAATATAAGCCCTACCTCGAAAATAAGACCTAGTGATGGGCGTGGCTATGCAGCGTATCTGTACAACCCATGCATTTCGTCGTGGAGCGATAAAGAAGATGAGCAGCCCTTCTCATCTGCCCCATGAGAGCTCTAGTGCTCGACATGAGAGATTGGGGCCAATGGTTCTAAAGGAAATAGAGTCGCAAGACATTCAGGATGGAATTCGGGGTTTGGAGAGTTATGATGATGTTTCAGAAGAAGACAACTTCACTATATTTGAATCAATGTAGATGGTTGTACCATACTTTAAAAAAATAACACATCCCCTGAAAATAAGCCCTAGGGTGTCTTCTTGAGGAAAAATAAATATAAGACCCTGTCTTATTTTCGGGGAAACACGGTAGGGGAACCAACAAATCATTAACTTTGAATCACTGCACAATATTATCCCTATGGTCTTGATAGCAGCAAAGTTGGTCAGAAAGGAGAATATTGGGTATAATCAATCACTATGGTTACTGTCAGAACGATTACAATTAATAAAATACAATTATCTACTCACATTGACTTCTTGGCTGCTTTAAGTAATTTTTGTTTGTTTCAGAAAGAGCAGAGGGTCTAGTGTGAACCCATGTGACATATTTAGGATTAGAGTAATTTAACAGGTCATTATTTAAACCCTCTGAGATTTGTGATCTAAAGCAGCCACTCCCACAAAACCATCCCAGGCGGTGCAGACGGACCCTATGCTATTGTAAGAGGGAAATGACAGCCACCGTGTTCACGTAGTTGTTTTTGTTTTTGTTTTGGAACTGTGACTATTAAGTCAGGAGATGCACGTCATGTGGATGTCAGTTTCATGAAACAAATTCCAGGGAGAGGCTCCAGTGCGTTACCGGAACACCTGAAATCCCCGAGGAATTCAGTCTGCTGCAAACTTCTGACATTAACTTAAACTAGGTGCCAATTCTGTTTTTCCATCCGTTGATCCGCTTGTCTTCACAGGCGTGTGAGGTTTTTTTCCTGCTTGGTGCCGAACATGGTTGTGTTTCCTGAGAATCCTCCCGCCGTGAGCCCACTGGGACGAGATGTCCGTTTGCCTGAGTCGGACGTCCTTGCAACAGCCAGTCATGGCTACCATGCCCAACCATCCCGCTCTGCCTGTTCTCTGGATGTCTCTTTTGCCTATTTATTTATGTAATTTTAAAAGTTTTCTTCCTGCGTCTTCAATTGTTATGAGCACACGGGAGGGATACACTTTATAAGTAAACAAGAAAAAAACCGGGTCGTCCTCATGAATAATTCACACAATTTTCTCTCTGCATCCTTATTCGCAAGTCCCATTTTGGTGAAACGGTTTGCATCGAGATCTAGAAAAAGGCATGCATTTTCATTTAATTGAATACTATCTCAAAGAACGGAGGGTGAAGAAAAGATGCTTCCTCATACCTAATTAATTCAACAACTGACTGCGCTCCATGGAAAGCTATTTTGTGAGTCTGCATGTAGCTAGGAACATGTTCCTCCCCTTCCCCCTCACCATCCCCTCCCTAAACATGCCCCCTTCCCTACACACACACACACACACACACGCACATACACATGCACACATATATACACATGTGCATGTACACACAGGTATACATGGACACACATACATATACATCCATGTACATACATGCATGCACACGTATTAAGACCTGCACGCACAAATATACAAACATATACACATGCACACATACATATATGCATATATATACAGGCACACACATACATCCACATCCATACATGCATGCACACACGTACACATATATGCACAAACTACACTTACACACAAGCAAAAAAGATGCACATAAATGCATACACATATATACATGTACACATACACATGCACTGACACATATACATGCAGTCACACATGCATACACACATATCCACATGCACAATGCACAAAACTGCACTCACACTCACACAAAGACACACGCACACTCCCCCAGGAGGATGGAGAAACCCCTAACCCCACAGTAGTGAAGAGTCTGGGATCATGGTCTAAGGAGCTGGAATCGGAAAATGCTACTGAGCCTTCCCAATAACCCCAGGAAGCACCCACCCCCACCTCGGGACAATTTTTGTAGAGGTCTCTTTAACTATTTACAATTAAAATGGATCTTTGAAGTAATTGATAGTTTGGCCTGGTAATTTCATCACACACTGCTGCCGGATGGAAATAATGATTTAATTACGACAGGCTGATGAAGAACATACCAGACAATTCTTCAGGTAATTTCCTTTTTATCCACAATTAGGGGCAAGGTTAGGCAGAGACGCAAGGTTGTGGCTTTGCTGTAATCTGATTTCCCTGCTTGGAAAATGGAAAGCTTTCCGGGTGTTAGAGTTTGCGGAGAGGAGACACGGAAATGGCAAGCGATGTCCCATCTGAGCTGTGACCGCCGTCATCGAGAACCGTCAGTGGTCCTGAGGAATCAGCCTCACGTGAAAGGAGACAACAGCTCTTCCATTAACGTAGAGAAATGGAAAAGGCAACCGGTGGGGAAGCGGCAGATACTGCCCCTGGCCTTCCTTCCCTGAGGCATGAGAGATTCAGAAACACGGAAGGAAAACCTGCGATAGTGAGAAACGGGGAACCGGCCGTGGCAGAGGGCAGAGCCCCGAGTGCTCTGAGCACATCTCTGCACTGAGACCCCGGCCACGGCAACCACCGGCCCAGCACGGCGTTCCCACTTACAGGTAAAGTGCGCCAACAGCCTCGAAGGACGGGCGCGTCCCCACTTCCCGGTGAGACTCTGAGCTCCTGAACTCCGGGCCGGTTTCCCTCCCTTCGGTGCCTCAGAGTTCCCGGTGCTCCGAGGAGCACGTGTCCAAAGGTTCTCACTAAACGCTCGCGGGACTGAGTGCGCGATGATAGAATATAGGGACTGGGAAGGCGATGTCCGAATCTGGTTGATTTAAGTTTCTTTCCCTTAAGAAAAAAGTCACCTCCTCACACCCATGCAGCCCCTTCTTTCCTGCTTTTTCATTTCCCCTGGGATTTTCCCTCTTCCTCGCCCTATTCACCTCCCACAGCAAGACGAGGCCGTGCACCGGCCGGAGAGGCCCTGAGCTGGAGGGAGGGAGGGAGGTGACTCTCCCCGTGGCTGAGTGTAGATGACTTCTCCATGGTGTCCCTTCTCCATCTTGCCCCGAATCCCCGCCTTCCCGCCCAGCATCCAATCTCCCCCAGCTCTCGGCAGGGCTGCGTGGGAGCACAGGACAAATGAAGGGACTCTTCTCCCCGGGCTGTCCTGCACGGAGTCACCGCTCTGCACGCTGCTATCTCAGGACCTTTGAATTCAGTCCCTGCAACCTCGTACACTCTAAGATCCTCAGAGAACAGAGAACACGTATTCTGAGAAACTCAGACATCGTTGAATCGGAAGCCGCCTAGTCCGCTGGGAACCGCAGTCAGGGCTGTGCTGAGCTTTACCTGCGGTCTGGACTGGAAGAAGAAGAAAAAACAGAACCAAGTCAGACGTAGCTCTGGACGGAACCACGTGGCTCATGCTGTGACAGGTGGCAGAAGGTCGCCTTCCACTTTTCCCACGCTCCACCGATTCGTATTGAAGCCCCAGTCACCCGAAATGCCTTTGGATTTCCCAAAGTTGCAGTGCAAGTTTAGTGAGCCGCGTAATCAAAGTCGAGGGTGGCTCTATTACCTCGGGGCAGCACAGCCTTGCCTGGGGGGGGTTGAGAGCAGCCCAGCGGCAGAGCCCGGAGGTGCTAAGAAGCTGCAGGCTGGTGCCAGCCCACGGTCTGGAGGTTGGGTGCCCGCAAGTTTAAGTTGATAAGACTTAGTGAGTTGTTCCACTCTGATCCCCACTGAAAAGGCAACCTGGCCAACACAGACCACAAACGAACGTCTCCATCCTCCCCTACAATGTTAATAACGTGTACGAGGATCAGCCCGTGGGGTCTCTTGGATGCATAGTCATTTTCAGTCAAAATCTCAGAAAGGAAGGGAAGATGTTTAGTAAAAACTGCTAAAACACAGGTGCACTCCATGCCAGAGTGGCAGCCACATCAGTTCAGGGGTGAGTAACTCACGACCAGAAAGGTGAAAGAAAATCGCCACTGCAAACACCCGCGAGAACCGGGGCTCCCCGCTGCCGAGACAGCGAGACCACCTGCACCCAGGCACAGGAACCTAACACCCCAGTGGGAGGAGCCCGGAGGAGGGGCAATGGGAAATAAAATACCACTTGCCTTTAGCTTGACGGTACCCAAGGACTCTTACAGTGGTAGATCTGGTTCAATCCAGGCTGTTCTACATGCGAAGCCTCAGCTCCCCGTCCGGATAAGTGGGATGGTCGATTTCACCCGTCAGTTTGGCTGGGCCGTGGGTGCCCAGACGTTGGGCCACGTGTTATTCCGGGCGAGATGGACATCTGGACCGTAGGCGGAGCCGCAGAGTGAGTGGGCCGTGTCCAGCCCATCCAGGGCCTGAGGGACATGAGGCAGACCCTCCCCCAGGAAGAGGGAATTCCTGCCTGCCTTCCTGAGCCGGGATGTTGGGGTTTTCCTGCCTTTGGCTCTGAGCTGAAACCGCAGCTCTTCCTGCATCTGAGGCCTGCGGCTGCCGCGTAAGAACTTCCACCGTCGGCTCCTCTGGGCGTCCAGGTTGCAGACTGCAGATTTGGGGGCTCAACAGCTCCTGTAATCACCTGTGCCAATTTCTTACGACAAACGTCCTTATTGCTCTGTGTCTCTAGAGAATCTTGACTAATAAAACAAATCTCTTAAATCGGCCAAAGTCCAGCCATCATGTTGGGGTTTTTACCGCCTGCATCTACCTGGCTACCTGATCAGCCGTCCACCTGGTTGCATGTGGCGGGACCAGCAGACCCTGCCCAACTGCCCCCCCATACCCAGGATGCCAGGCCAGCACTGAGATGAGTGAGAGCCCCCCAGCGCCGCCCCCTCCAGCCTCTGGCCCATCAATGCAGAACTCCTGAGGGTCCACAGCACACACCTCAGGGGGACCTGGCCTTGGCTGGATGCTCCTCTCCTGGGTGGAGCAGTGGACAACAGCAGGTGGGAGATGCAGAGACAGGAACAGGGGGTGGCAGGGGACAGACACCCGATGCCATCATCCCCAGTGCCCTTTATTCACCTGCCGTGAGCTTCAATTAGCACCCTCTGCAATCTCCACTCTGACGCTCTGAGCCCGTGGAATCCTCTCTCCTGACGCACCTGTGGGGCCGTTTGTTCAGTTCTCCTCCAGGTTTTCACATTCAGGGCTGGACTTTAGAAGTAGCTTTCGGTGCCACGTTTAGCCATGAGCACTGGTCTGATGGTGGGGGTCTATGGTTCGCTGTGTGCTGTGAGTTTAACCAGCCGCCCCCAACCTTTTTGGCACCAGGGACCAGTTTCACGGAAGACAGTCTTTCCATGGATGGGGGGAGTGGCAAGGGTTGGGGAGCAGCTGTAAATACAGATGAAGCTTCCCTCACTCACCTGCCACTCACCTGCCACTCACCTGCCACTCACCTGCCACTCACCTGCTGCTGTGTGTCCCAGTTCCTAACAGGCTGCAGGGGGTGCCGGCTCACGGTCTGGGGCTTGCGGGCTGCAGGTGTAAGTTGATAAAGTTTAGTGAGTTGTTCCACTCTGATCACCACTGAAAAGGCAACCTGGCCAACACAGACCACAAACGAACATCTCCATCCTCCCCTAAAATGTAAATAATGCGGGCGAGGGTCAGCCCATGAGGTCTCTTTGATGCGTCGTCATTTCCAACCAAAATCTCAGAAAGGAAGGGAAGATGTTTGACAAAAACTGCTAAAACCCTGGTTCACTCCATGCCAGAGTGTCAGCCACATCAGTTCGGGGGTGAGTAACTCACGACCAGAAAGGTGAAAGAAGAGTCCCGTGATCCTAAGTTAAATACGTACAGAACCGGGACTCAAACCCAGGTCTCTCCACGCTTCAGTCCAGTGTTAAAATGAGCATCTTTATAACGCAAAGGCTGCCGTGAAAATGTCCTCTTTGCCTTCCTGCTCCTAATGAGCAAACACAGGTGGTTTTTATTTTGATTATTTTTGCTCCGAAGCAAATAATTACCTATTCATCTTTTTTTAATCAATTAAGCTATGGCTTTTCATATCAAGAAATCTCATTAAAAGTAATGGTCTTTTCCTGCTGGAATTTAATCTTGTTTTCTTTATTAAAATGTTTATTTTTTTTTTTTTTAATGCCTTCAAGAAAGCCTGAAAGGAGAGGAACCGTTTCCGATCAGATCGAGGTAATTTGTTACCGTGTCTTGGCCACTGTGGGTGTTGCACTGATATCTTTTTAATGAAATGGCAATTTTGGGGGGCATATTTCACAAATCAGGAAGCGTTATTGCATCTCGTAAGAGACTTCAAGCTGTAGAATATGAAACAATGTCTAAAAACACTTTCAACTCTGTTTCCGGCAGTCTTGCTGAGCTATTAGTGCTCACGGGTGAGATGTGCATTTCTGTTCCACAGAAGCACAGCACCGCGGCCCAGAAGATTTCCGTCTTCTTATTCCATACGCAGAAGCCCAGAGATCGTCTCCCTGAGACGTCTGAATTTATGCTGAGTATATGAGGGACGGGCACGGTGGCTCACGCCTGTAATCCTAGCACTCTGGGAGGCCGAGGCAGGAGGATGGCTTGAGGCCAGGAGTTCAAGACTAGCCTGAGCAAGAGCAAGACTCCATCTCTACAAAAAATAGAAAAACTAGCCGGGCATGGCGGCACATGCCTGTCGTCCCAGCTACTCGGAAGGCTGAGGCAGGAGGATGGCTCGAGCCCGGGAGTTTCGGGTTGCTGTGAGCTGTGATGACGCCACTGCACTCTAGCCCTGACAACAAAGCAACATCTTGTCTCCAAAAAACATAAAAAAGAAAGAAACCTCTATTGTTTCTTTTATATTGAAGAAATTGCTTACTCGGTCAAAAAAAATTTTTTTTAATGATTCAGATTCATCACCAGTTAATAGGAAATCTAGAAAACAGGTTGTAGATGACTAATTAAGAAAGGAAAATGAATTAAAGAAAATGAAAGAAAACACATAAAAACAATAAACACTCGAAGACGTTCAGCTGAAGTGTAAACAGGTTTGTTTCATTATATAATTGACGGAGTTAACTCCTTTTTTTAATAAACATAGGAAATATGCCTTATATATCATGTAGCAAATTGTATTGTAATACAATGGAGCCATTTTTAAGTAGCCAAATAATTCATATAGCACTGTTCTTCCCATTGTTCCCTCTATAGAAGATTTTTTTCAGCGTGCACAATGTAAAGTGATAACTTGCTCTTAAAACTCAAGTGCTTGAATGACCTGTAAGAGGGAGAACATGCAACAGAGTGGGATGATGCTGAACCCTCTGAGTGAAATGTACAAGTCCCATTAAACATTAATGAAGGGCTCTGTGATATTATCATGCACTTCCCCTAAATAGCTGTCATCTCCTTCCCATCAGGAATTAGTATCTGAATTCTAAAATCTACTCATTCGCAATACAGTTTAGCAGCCCAAATGATACGTAGGGCTTTCCTGCTAAGAACTTACAGTGTGAATGGTAATATCTCCTAAGAACTGGGAGTCTTTTCAGAAATAGCGTTTCCTAAAATAAAAAAAAGTACATTCTTTTTCTTACTTAGAATTCTGCTGAAACTAGAATCAGCATTTGTCATGTAGAGGCATTGAAAGAACATTAGCCAACTTTTCCTTTAAATACCTGAGGATTTTGAGTACAGGAAAAAAAACAGTTGTCTAGCAATTCAGTTAATAATTATAGGATGGCAGAAACAGTGACTGAACTTCCATTTAAGAGAGCAAACTATCTTCAAGCACTTTTAAAGTTCTGATTTACATAAAAGCAATTAATATGTTAATGATAAACAAATCCCCTTCATCTATTAACTCGAACCTTATCCACAGTTGAAGTTTAACCTACTCAAACTTTCTGCATGTAGTAAAATCTATACAACCGCATCTTTTGTACTCCTGTGAATTACTGAATGGCACCTACTAATAATGATAATAGTAAATGCTAACATGAATTAAGTTAGGCTTGCCATGCCTTAGGTGCTTTGTTAAACACCTCACTACAATCTTACGTGAACTTTTATTCAATAAATGTTGACTGAGTTCCTAACTCTGTCTTAAGTGCCAGGGATAAACTAATGAACCTCACAGACCCAGTTCTGCCCTCACGGAACATAAACACCATGAGTGAGAAGGAAGATAATCACGCAAATAAACACATAAAATGTACACAGTGTTAAGTGCTAAGACGTGGAGATAGTCTTATAAGCAAAGCACAATTATTGCCCCCATTTTATAAATGACAGATCTGGGATTAAAGGAACTTATTTGAGGACACAGCGTTAATAAGTCACAGCTCCAGAATTTGATTAGCAGTTTGTCAAACTCTACAGCCAAACTCTTAATCATTGTATTTTGTTACTTTACCATGACTTGTGTAAGGTAATATGTATATATAATATATACACACACATTTAATAATATACATTGTATATCCATACATAAATACTGTAGATATATGTACATATCTGGGGTTGCTTTTTATTAATTAGGATCAGTTACTAATTATCTCATTCAAAAACATACATTGAGCACCGATTGTGGGTCAGACATTATATGAACACAGAAATAAATAAATACAGGCTTCTTGCGACTCGTGTCCGGTAGACTTCAGAGGCAAGAAAAAGACAACAGAAAAGAAAAAGGTACAAATTGCACTTGTTGCTCTGAGAGATGCTGGAACCCAGACAGGACTGACCGCTCCACAGTGAGCAAAAGCTTTGCACCTGTGCTGTTCTGTCGTTTGGCCAGACACTGTCTCATTCAGTCCTCATGAGTCACCTAAACATCTTACCTGCAAATTGGAAGGGTTTTTGCAAGAATAAACAAAAGAAGGACTAGTCAATCATAAAAGAGCACAGTAGCACGTAACATTATTATTAGTTATTTCCAGCCTGAATAAGGACATGAAAACGGGAGATGTTGTAACTGGCAGAACATCCTCTGTTTCATTCAGATGCCCTTTGTCATCCTGTCTCTAACGCCACTCAGTATTTTCACTGTCTTGAAAATACGCTTCAATTCATTTCTGAAACTTTAACCAAGCCCTCTCCCGTGAGCACACACAGTTGCTTTCAGGTCTGTCTAAACAAAGATTACTTGGGGGTAAATTTTTCATTTGTCCTTTCAGCTTCATTGCCTGCTAATTATCATTTTTAAAAAAAAAAATAATAAAAACCTAATAGTTTACAAACACAACTAAAATTCCCCGGTCCCTGCCAGGACTTTTAATTAATCCCTCCTTCTCCCAGGCTTCCTGCAACTCCGCTTCACCTCCTGATATATTTGTCTGCTCAGCCCCGTGTGTTCAGAGCAAGGAACATCCTTCTTATTTTAATCTCCTTTCCTCCCACTTCTTTGCTTGCACCGTTTGGATAAATAACTTCGACGTGCAGAGGATGATAAACACGCATCAGGAACAACAAAGGAGGCCAATTGCTTCCCACCTTCAAGGCGGCATAATGGAACTCATAATCTCCAGAGATGTCCACTGGATTTACAGGTGCAAAAAGGGCCTGACTCAGGATGTATTTGTTTCCAGAATGTGCGTTGGGAACACTGGATATAAAAGTAATTAACGGGGTGTCTCGGTTTTTAATAATGACATTTAAAATGCAGCCCGTGGCTGTGGGTCCACGGGGGTGCAGGAGCGGTGGAACAACCTTAGGGCGGCACGGGTGGGTTTTCTGAATCCCACAGTGCATGACTGTGGCTTCGGCTGGGACCATGCCGTGAGCCCCTCGTGGTAGAAAACTCCTCGACGTAGATGACCAGCCCGGACCACAGGTGATACAGGGTGAAATCCATTCCATTTCTTTCCTGGCTTTCCATAACCTGGCTGTGCTCAACTTTTAACTCTGAAAATGACTTATGTTCTTTTCCTCAAATTGGCCCTAAATCTTGGCTTAGACGGCATCCCTCTCTGTCTTCAGAACAGCCCGTAGAAGCATTGCAGCCCTGCAGTTTGCTACTAAATCTCACTGCGACCAGACCGGAGTTTGCACAGAAGCCGGCTGTGGACCAGAGTGCCCGGCACGGCACCGCAGTGAGCGCGGGAAGGACCCTGCAGCCGCCCCCTCCCCGGCCCACGTCCCTCCCGTCTGCTCCCCTCCACTCAAGGAAAAAGTCTCATTTCAGAGCCCGGGGTGCACCGCCCCTTCCACCTGGCTGAGCTCCGTGTTTTCCCGCACAAACCCATCTGGACAGATGGCTCATGGGTGGGCTCAGAGCTCTGCTTTCCTTCCTGCCGGTCAAGGCTTGTGGCACAGAGGGGTCCGTTGTAGAGTAGGGGACCAGGAATTTCTGATTTACCTGATATCTTCTATGGACTGTTTCTTTGTGGATTTCCTAAGCACGGGCACTTGAAGGTTAAGCCCCATGAGAGCAGGGGGTCTCCGGTCCTCACTGGCTACTCTTCTCACAGAACTTGAAGAGTTTTGGCAATTAGAAAGAACTCGACAATTGCTTATTGGAAAGAAGTGTGAAGACAGCTGTGGAATTGAGCAGATGGGTATGCTGGCTGGGCCCCAATAGAGCATCACAACCACGGAAGGCGGAGGCTGGATTTGGCACCGTGGGCTGCAGAGTTCGGACCCTTGGCCTGAGGCTGCAGGTGGGGTTCCTGTCTCAGCGGGCCCAGGAGGCCCATGGACCACAGCAAGAAGAGATGGAAGCCCGAGCCGTCTCCTGTGCAGGTGATACGGCCTCGGTACGTACGCAGTGTGTGACCACCCAGGGGGTCCCTCCAATTACGAGGAAAACAGCCACTTCCCAGGGAACATGTAGCCAAAGCCCAATCGCAGTTTGCCTAGGGGCTGCGCTAACTCTCCTGCCTGCCCTCCGTAGCATTGCAGGTCCGCGCCGTCCGACAGAAACGCAGCCTGAGCAGCAGACCTAATTTTAACTTCCCCAGCAGCTGTGTTTAAAAAAGCAAACAGGAGCAAGTTAAATTAATTTTCATAATCTATTGTATGCAGCCCACGCTATTTAACCACTTCGGTACCCAGTATTTTGCTTGTGGTCACTAGACTCGCAGGTCAGGGAGAGGGACTGCCACCGGGGCCAGCGGCTCCCGTGCTGAGAGATGACCCAGACAAGGGTGAAGTGTCAAACCGTCAGAGCATCAGCTGCAGCTACAGCAGCTGAAATCGAGAGGACTTTTGATAATTGAGCTTTAATCTGTTCATTGCCCTCCATGTGGAAAAATGATTTCACCTTTCTAAATCTGAGCCACAGAGCACTTGTCATTGTCATATCCTTCCCCTGAAGGTCCTCGTCCTAAACAACCTCATGGTCTAACTAGGAGAACATGTGTTTTTCCAGCATGTTTCCTGCAGCCCACAGCGTGTGTCTGCCCCACAGTAGATGCTCAGGTCGTTTTTGTTTAATCGAATCCAAGAAAAGGAAAAAAATCAATCTTCATTTTTTCCCGCCAACCTAGCTTCCCGGCATACGACTTCAATATTTCATTGCAAAAATAGCCCATAAATATGAAAAGAAGTGGTACCATTGAGAATGTTTTTTTAAAAAAAAAATGTTGAGAGGTGATTTATGGTTATTTCTGTAAATAACAGATGTGACGCTGTTCAAATTTGGCTGGAATGATGGTGCACGAGTCACAGGGCGTGATTTGTGTGGCTATAATCTGTCCCACCTATGAATCATGTGGCATGATTTCTCTTGCCGACTGTCCTCAGCCCCGCGCTCCAAAAAACAAGTGTAAATCTCAAAGGAAAAGATACTCTTAAGAAAGCTGAGTGTGACTGCATATTCATGAAAGAAACGAATAAATAAAAGAGAATATTGAAGCATATGGGTAGAACATGTAGAAGCAGTAATCTTTTTTTTTTTTTCTTCACAAAGTTCCTAAAAAAAAGAAAGAAAGAAAAAAAGAAAAAAACAGTAATCTTTGACCCTGGAACAATGATGCCAGTTGCTAACTTTGTATAGAAGTGTTCCTAGCAGTACGGTTTTGTTTTTTATTTAACAATCCCCTGGTTTTGCTCACCTTTGTTTGCACCCTGAAAAACTACTATGCTAAATAAGTCTCAAAAGATGCATTACAAGGATGAATCGTAACTAATCCTTATGATGTCAAACCTAGGATGCAGACAGATCATTCTTCCAAATATATGCATGTGTGGGAGGTTTTTTTGCTTTGCTTATTTAAACAAAGTACTCATACTATAATTGTTGTATAGAAGTTTGCTTTCCTTTTAACGGTGTATCATAGACAACCCTACCTATTTATACCCAAATTTATGTGTGCACAACATCTGCACATACACGACTTTGTATTGATGGTTTCATATCATGCATGCTGCGCTTTCTTCATGCATTTTTGTTGGTTATTTCATCTCTTGCTCCCTAGACCTTGCACCCACCAGCATCACACCCTCACACCCAGCTCCTGCCACTCCTTACCTGAAGCACTCTCTCTCTCTCTCTCTCTCTCTCTGAATCCCTCACTCAGCCGGCCTTACTTTCCACTTGCTGTGCTTAATCGCCTCGTTTTCTGATGCTGTATCTCCCGGCATCCATACATTGACACCATAATGGGGCAGCCCCGCCCAACAGTACCGGTGTCCTCACGAGAAGAGGAGGAAAGACCAGGGTCCGGGGCTTACGTGGAGGACAGACCCACAAGAGGGCAGCATCCCCAAGCCCAGGAGAGAGGGTTGGAGAGGAATCACCTCCCCAGGATCTGGGGCTCCCACCCTTTCCAGCTGTGAGGAATTAAATCTCTGCTGTTTAAGCCACCCAATCTGGGTATTTTGTTATGACAGTTTAGCAGATTGATACACCTGAGAAGTAAAAAACATGCTCTTACGTTTACAGAATACAGTTTAGTGCATAATGTTTGCTTTCATTTTATAAGGTAGCATGCCAGATGAATCTCTGGGGACTCAGTGCTTTCACCTCGTGTCATGGGGCAAAGTTCCACCGATCGTTGCATGTCTCTGTGGTTCTCTCACTGTGGTGGCTGCAGTATCATTTCCATATGTGATGAGATCTATGTTGTGGCTCACAATTTAATACGCTGATCAATGTGTTTATTCTCATGCCAATCCTCTAATGACTAGACCGCCCTGAGTTTGCAGTGTGTTTTTGCCAGGCAAATTCACCCCTCCCAAGATCTGCTCTTGTACCTTTTAACTCGTTCTTGGCAATTTTAAGGAATTTATTTTCCAAGTCCTTTCTCAGACAGTCCTGATGGGATTTGACTTTGAATTGAATTAAACATACAGGAATTTGAAAAGAATTAATGTTTTTATTACACGAAATCTTCCCTTCCAAGAATCTGGAAACCCTTCCCGTTTTGTCAGAACTTCTTTAATGCTTTTCAAAAAATGTTTTAAGTTTTTTGTATCAAGGCCCTCAGTTTATGCAGACTTATTACTAAATACGATTGCTAATACTATTGTAAGTGGAATTTTTTTCTCCTTTCCATCTCTAGATGTTTAAAGAAATGCTATTGATTTTTACATATTTATTTTGATATAACCAGCTTAACAAATGTATTTAAGTATAGTTTCTTTTTAACCAGAGTCTCTGGAGTATTCTCTGTATACAATTATGAAATCGGCAAAGGGAGATAATGTAATGTCTTTTGTACTATATTCACTTGGATTGATTCTCTTTGTTGTCTTACTGTTATTGTTAGAAACTTTCTTGAAAAATAATGATAATCATCATGGGTGACCCATTAACTCCTGGTTTTAACTGAAATTTTTTTTAGTGTTCTGCTGCTTGGATGATAGTGTTTGTTTTTTGCAGCATTTTCTGTTAATATCATATCTATCTAAATTTCTTGTATTCCCAAAACACACAAAAGTGTTTTGGGACTGCCTGCTATATTTTACCAAACCTATCTCTAGGGTGCGATGACACAGTTATCTGATTTTTCTCTTTTGACTTATTAATGAGCGTGCTGTGTTAACAGATCTTCTGAAAATGAACTTTCTTTGACTGTTGGAATAAACCACGACAGGCCTTCATGTATTACTTCATTAATATTGAACCATATTCTAGTTACAAAAACTTTCATTTGGAATTTCACATCTCTACACTGAAGATGAATCAATCTAAACTTTTATCTTTATAAAGTTTTGCTATTAAAGTTGCACTGAACGTATCACACAAATCGCTCTATGTGCTATAGATTAGCTGAAATAATGTTAGAGTTACCTGTTCTTTAAAGCCAGTTAGACATTCGTGGCAAAACCTCTGATTCCAGTGACTTTTTACATAATAAAACTTCGATCAGCTTTCTAAGCTCTACAACCATAAAACGTCTGCTCAAGTTCTTCCCTTCTTAGATTCTAATAATCTTATTTTGCAAATAAATCGCTTTCTCCAGGTTTTCAAATCTTTTGCAAGAGAGCTACGTGTAACAATTGCTTCCATTTTCCACGTCATGTTTCCCTGACAGTATTTCTCTCTCATTCCTAATCGTGCAAATTTTCTTCAATTTCTTTCCTTAATCCACTTTAGAAAAATGTATTTATTTATTTATTCCATACCTACCCATTCTACATTTTTTAAAATTTTCTTACTTTGAGCTTTTTAATTATTAATCCTCTCTTCTGATTTTTTTTTGGTTATTTTGTTATTCTTTTAAAAAATTATTGAGACTAATAATACTAAGCTCCTCTGCTGCACTTTCTTTCTCTGCTGGTGATGTTGTTTCAGGGTGTGCCTTTTCCTTCAAGCACAGCTTTGCTGTAAAGATTTGATATCAGGTGTGCTCTATACACCTGATAAACTAACATGTGAAACGCACAGTGGGTGTTCCTTCCATCCGGGCTTTAGCTAGGACCACAAGGGTTAATTTACTCCTGGTTAAGGGGTATTTTTAAGTCATTATCATTGTTGTTTTGGTCTTTGTTTTGTCAGCAGACTCCTTGAGATGTGAGAAAATGGGACTCTAGTTTCAAGCAGTGGTAAGTTTGGGTGCCTGTTGCTAGCAGGCAGGTGGGCTCCTGATTAATTCAGAATTAGGTAACAAGAACAGGCGTGTGCCACGTAGCAGACCCTCAAATGTGGAAACAGACCCTAGAGCTCGGCTGAGGGGCAGAGGCCGGGCAGCGAGGTCAAGAACATGCACACCTGTATTTTCTGGGAGGAAAGAGGCGTCCTCTGGTCCCAGCTGTTCATTGCTCCATCCTCGTGAGGGCTCGAGGTAACCATGGCAGGAACCTGCCATATGACCCAGTCCACTACCATTTTTAATTCCAAAAACCTAACTTTCTACTCATTATTAAGTGAGGCGTAGAGCTTTGTAAAACTTTCCCATGATATTTGCACATAGAATTATAAATTATACATGTGCATTTTGTATTGCGCCTAGAATCCTTTATCATTTATGCTTCACATTCACGCCTTCAATAGTGTGAAAGCCTCCCGGCGGCTCTGAGAGGTGGCTCTCCACTAGTGCCCTGTGTGCTGGTGGAAGAATTAGAACCTGAACCCTGTAGTTTGAGCCCCCCAAGTCCATTCCTACAGCCTCCCTTCCTGGCTGCCTCGATGGATGCACAGAGAACTTACAGCATCTCAGCATCTTCCCCTCGCTGCAACACTGAGATTGTGCATGAATCCCTGGGAAAATAAAGGTAGTACTGAGATACAAAACGTAGCTCCTGCGCCCAGACCAGGGCACCTGCTTCCAGCCCCTGCCCACCTTGGACTAGGACCCCAACCTCGCCGCTCCATCACAGCACCCCTGGAAAGTTAAGGGGCTGCCTTAGATGACCTCGGGGTCCTTTATGAATCCAGGACCTTGTGAGTTCGGCAGAGATGCCGCCCGAGGGTCCCTTTGCCATGCGTGAAAAGCATGTGGAAAACCAGGAAGCAAAGCCAGGGAAGCCCCTTTAGGGTCCAGAGAATCCAGGAATTCTCCCTTTGCTGAGCAAATCCTTACCTGCAATGAATGGCCGTGCCCTGAGCTTGAGGCTTGAGGTCACAACCGCCCCTGCTTAGCTGCCGTGTGTCACGCTCCCCAGAGGGTCTTGCTTCTTCCTCCCTGCGACGACAGCCCTAAGCAAACCAGGGCTCTGGAGCGAAGCTTCTGCTCTATGACTCTTCTTGCCTTTTATTGTCTTTTTTAAAATACCAAGATATCAGACTGCCTCTACCAATATACACATAACTCCAGCTTTAATTGGACTGAGACTAATTATTCCCACTTACGTGCTAACGATAATGCAATGTGTGTGCTGCCCTTTCTTAAAAATGAAAGATTTATAGATCATTTTAATAGCATTTTAATCATTTCATTCTGTTTTTTAATTCAGCATATTAATTTGCAGAGACACACCAGCAGCATTTAAAGTCTGCATGTACTTGGAAGTAAACATAAAAGGAGGCACTTTCATTATTCATCAGGCCGAACAAGATAGCCGGGAAGGCAGAGCTTGATGTCTGTGCATCTGATGTGGAAAAGCCCACAGTTTATGTCAGAGATGACCAAACAAGCAGCTTGATGAAAAGACTAATTGTCATATATTTTCATTTGTCCACAAAAGGAAGGAACAGACCCAGCTGCACTCTCCAGCACTCCACGAGAGAGCCACGTAGGTGTCGGCTGTTTGTTAGGATTTTGCAGAAAAAAATGAGTCGAGTACTGTGAGATGCACAGGCAAAACAAAACAAAAAAAAAGGCTTTCGTAACACACAGGATTAAATCAACAGCTACTTAGTGATGCGGTGATGTTCAGCTTTTGTGGACAATCCAGGATGGACGTCCTAGGAGTGGGAGACAAGCGAGTGAGGGAAAAGGATGAAAGGCGAGAGTCACGGAGCCGGGCAGCCTCTCCTGCCACCGAGGCTGCCTGCACAGGGGGTGGGGAGGTCTCTTTATCTGTAAAATGATGATCATCCTCACTGAATGCCAAGGGCATGAGGACATGAAGCTACGTGTAGTACCAAGGAGAGTTCCCAATATGACTGAGAAAGAGGTGGGAAGAGTTCAAGGGAGGAAAAGAAACACCCCACGCAACCTTCCCTCCCTTCTGGAGTCTCCGTCCCTGGTCCCTGGAGAAGGTGAGTCCCAGGAGGACCAGCATGGTGGAGGCTCCTCCTCCCCTTCTGGAACAGTCACTGTCAGCCCCGATCAAAGGGGAGACTGGAGCTCCTGATATTTCAAGCCTAAAACAAGGAGTTGTGCCATGTAGCACCTGTATGTCAGCTCCCAGCCACAGTTGAGGGCCCGGAGCATCCTTAATCCACACGAAGCCATAAAATAACCTGGCCTTTCCTGAGTCTTGAATTCGATGAACAGCACTTACCACTCGTACTTCCTACAGGGTTAGTACAGCCAGTGTGAGCTGAAAGGACACAATATTTTTTATGGAAATGTCCCTTTGGCGGAAGGGATGCAATTTAAATTCAGGATGAAAGTGAGTAAACTAAACACTGTTGGGGGAAAGCCCCTTATCAGGGAAATAAATACACAGACATTGTCCTTGAGACCGTGAGACTGAGCCCATGTGTTTCACAGCCTGGCTCGGTGCATGGGATGGGAAGAGGTTACCTGTAACGTGGTGAAATGCGTTTTGTTCCCCCCGGGAGAGTGTTGAGTGCGTAAAGCACCAGACAGGAAGCTAATTACGTACAACCTGGGCGACTGTTTTATCCGGTGACGTGTCCAGATGTGTTGCCATTGCCAGGTTTTTTTAAAAATATAATTTATTTTTCCACAATACAAAGGAACAGGAAATCGGTTTCTAGATAAGGTCTGCATGTAGACCTCCCCCGGCACCTGCTGACCCCCACAAGGCACATTCCCCTGGGGAGTCAGAGCTGTCCCCTTCCACTCTGACTTGGAGAGAATGTGTCTTCTGCTCCCTCATCCCCAAATGTTAGAGAAGATCCAGGACCCAATCTGAGGAGGTAACGTTTGTGTTGTCGTCGTCATCACCACCATCATCATCATCACCTTCATCACCACCACCATCATCATCATCATTATCATATCCATCATCACCATGATTATCACCACCATCGTCACCATCATCATTATCACCACCATCACCATCATCACCTACATCACCACCACCATCATCATCATCATTATCATCTCCATCATCACCATGATTATCACCACCATCTTCATCACCACCAACATCATCATCATCATTATCACCACCATCACCATCATCACCTACATCACCACCACCATCATCACCATCATCATTATCACCACCATCACCATCATCACCTACATCACCACCACCATCACCATCATCACCTACATCACCACCACCATCGTCACCATCATCATTATCACCATCACCATCATCACCTACATCACCACCACCATCGTCACCATCATCATCACCACCATCACCATCATCATCACCACTATCATCATCATCACCTTCGTCATCACCACTACCATCACCACCATCATCACCTTTTGTTCCTAGGTTGTCCCACACCACATCAGGTGAATTTGTCAGGTGAGTCACACCATTATTCTCCTGCACCTGAGTTTCTTTGTAATTCCCCTCTCATCTCCCACCCCCCAC
>VBSM01001927.1:881140-895036 GCA_008086735.1 Cheirogaleus medius | reverse complement strand
CTGGGGGGTGGCTGGGGCAGTGGCGTGGGACGTGCGCTCCTCGGGGCAGGAGTGTAGCTGTTGGGGGTGTCGGTGAGTGAAGGCGGGAAGGTTTGCTGGTGTTTACTTAACACACAAGCTCAATACTCCAAAATCCGGGCCCTTCTGCCCCACCCCCAATAATGCATCATTCTTATTACAGTCTAACGTGTACTTACTCTTCTCTGCAAAAGCAGCGGCCCTAAAGATTAAAAGGGGCAGAGAGGAGAGAATAAAAAGAGTATTAGGAAAGAGCTTCCAACAAAAAAGCACACACACTCGCGCATTCACTAGTGGTGAGGGCAGAAGAGAGAAGGACGTGGGCGGTTTTCTCCTAGAAGAACGCGTTCAGACCATGGGATCTGAGGATGTACATCTATATATCTTTCCTGACAGCTGCCCGTGTTGAGGTGGAAAATGTCCTGATACCCAGACGTCAAAACCCACAGAAAAGTTTCGCATTCAAACTCGTAGGTGGAAGGGATTCTTTTTTTCCCACCAGATTCACCGGATTGCACTGGAAACTTCTAGCTACTTTTGAAATTGTCTGTTTCTGATTTATCCGACTTATCTCTTCACCCAATGAACAAATATTTATTGATTAACCCTGCATGAGCCAGAGACTGTTTTCAGGCTTGGATATGCTAAAACTCGGGCACACATTTGAAAATCCCAAATTCCCAAAAGTATTCTTTAAAAAGTCGCTCTGTAGGATGTGTTGCCAAGATTATCATGATGTCAGAAATTCTCCATTTTTAGTCATTTAAAATAATCCAGGGTTATTATGACTCCAGGGAGTTAATTTACAAATGCATTTCTGGTTTAAGAGAATGCCTGCCCTTCTACATGTAGAATTATTAAATTGTCATCTTTATCCCGGGAACAGCAGGCTCTTTGGGTCACTGAGGCATCTATACATATTCCCACATGTGGCCAAAATGACTCTGGGCAAACCGGACCCTTGCACAATATGATAATAATATGAAAATCTTACTTGAGTTGCTGGAATTCTGCAAATGCTTCATCGAACGCTGCAAGGAAACAGTTCGTATGTTACTAACCGCTGCAATGTTCAGCTTTTGTTGATTCACTCTGACATCCTACTAGTGAATGTGGTTAATAAAAGCTGATAAACAGCTAAGTGGATGCACTGGTTTCTCAGAAATTATTTTCTCTGAATGAAAATCACAGAATCAGATTGTCTCCTGATATACACCGTCCCTGCAACTAAATGCAGAGTTATCAGATGCCAAAGAGAGATTCTACCTTGTCCAGACAGGTCCAGCGAGCGCTGGTGGTTGCTTTTGCCGTCAAAAATCTCAAAGGTGTATTTCCCCTTATCCTTCTCCGTGGGCTCGCAGATCTGCAGCCAGGCCATCTCCTCGCTCCCTCCGATCCGCATGTGCTCGCTGGAGGGAATCTTGGCATCTCTTTTGAAAAGTAACAGGACACACTCGATTTAGCGTCTCTGCATTACATGCACGGCACCCACGGGGCAGCGTCGTGCCTGTGTGGGCAGGAAGCCTTTTCTAACTGGCCGATACTAACATCGAAACAGAGTTTCCTGTCGATTAACAAATGCACTAACTATATCAGTAACTCAGATCTGAAAACCTCCCAAAATTAAATGACACTTAATTTTTAAAGATATGATATTACTTATTATATACTTGGCACAACGTGATGGACTTTACAATACTCTCTACAGTACGGTAATTCCTCAAAAAATTGAAAATAGAACTTCTGCAGGATCTAGCGGCTGCACTTCTGGGTATATATCCGAAAGAACCGGAGGCAGGGTCTTGTACACCCACAGTTTTAGCAGCGCTGTTCGCAGCTGCCAAGAGGTGGGAGCGAGACCCAAGTCTGCCCTGGCAGACGAGTGGATAAACAAGACGCAGTCCATGGATGTAGAGAAATATCATTCAGCCTTAACAATAATATATGGGTTGTTTTTGTTTTTTTTTTTGAGACAGAGTCTCACTCTGTTGCCCCCGGCTCGAGTGCCGTGGCGTCAACCTAGCTCACAGCAACCTCAAACTCCTGGGCTCAAGCAATCCTCCTGCCTCAGCCTCACGAGTAGCTGGGACTACAGGCATGTGTCACCATGCCTGGCTAATTTTTTTCTATTTTTAGTAGAGATGGGGTCTTGTTCTTGCTCTGGCTGAAACAATCATATGTTTTATAGTTTCAAATAACTGAGCGCCATCTAGACTCTGCCTACCCCCGTGTGAAGGGAAAGGTGGATAAAAGGGGAAATTCCCAAATAGAGAAGGCGGGATCGAGAAATTCCGACTTCCTGCAAGAAGAGCCCACAACATGGCCCAGTCAGAGAACGTA
Source organism: Cheirogaleus medius (assembly GCA_008086735.1). Classification (NCBI taxonomy): domain Eukaryota; kingdom Metazoa; phylum Chordata; class Mammalia; order Primates; family Cheirogaleidae; genus Cheirogaleus; species Cheirogaleus medius. Next base: position 892,678 of record VBSM01001927.1, on the reverse strand, counting down.
GCAAATCCGACCGCCTTTGCGACTGTTTTGCTAACAGCAAACGTCAGGAACGCAGGTGGGGGCTGTAGATCCCCCTGTGCCTTCATAGAGAGCCTCTCGCCCTGGGAAGCTGTTCCAGAAAACCCCTGGGGAGGGTCCCACCAGCTTCCTGGCCCCCACCTGCCTTGGGGACCTGCTAAGGGCAGAGGTGCCCAGGAGGGTGTGTGAGGCACCCTGGGCTCCTCTCCTCCCGTCAGACCAAGGGTGCATTGCGATTTCAGGGGACCCTTTGCACCATCAGACCTCTGCACCTGACATCTCCCGAGTTAGATTGAAATACACATCCTGAGGTCGAAGCTTGCTATGTTCTTCCTTCTATAAAGACACTATGAAATTTTCTGTAGCTTCTGAGATACTTCTGAGGCTTAAGTGGTCAATACTTTCACGATTTGAGGTCTAGCCCTGTCCGGATGATAGATGAATTTCACCTTTGAGCAAGAGAACAAAATCCTTTTTCTGAAGAGCGTTTTTGCTGAGTCCCTCTCTGCCGGCTCCTAACTCACGCCGAATAGGTTTCCAGTCCTTCCCGTAAAGTGGCATTTGCTACATTCCTTGATAGATGCCTCGGCATTTTTAACCGAAGAATGATCGTCTTTGCTTACGCTCGCATTTCACAAGATTCTCATTGCGCTCTATCGATTCGATGTCACCCATTAAAGCAAAATATTCCAGCGTCCACAGGGCAAGCCTCCAGCTACCGTATCCCTGGCTTCACAGATTTCGTGAAGTGGATCGTTTAGCCTCAATAGGCTAAATTATATTTCAACAAATTTTCATATTGCTCTGTCTCCAATTGATATCTAATAAGAGCTCATTTAGTAGCCAAATAGTGAAATATATCCAGATATTATAGTTTAGTTATAGAATATAACTGCATAATAGAATGTGTAATCTAAAATAGAGTTCAATATTGTTTAATAGTCAAATAGGACTAAAAGTTATATACTTTTAGACGAAAAAGAAGAAATAAGAATCTTTTTTTTTTAATTTTTTTTTTTTGTTTGTTTTAATTTGTCTTTTTTTTGAGACAGAGTCTCACTCTGTTGCCCAGGCTAGAGTGTCGTGGCTTCAGCCTAGCTCACAGCAATCTCCAACTCCTGGACTCAAGCGAACCTCCTGCCTCAGCCTCCCAAGTAGCTGAGACTACAGGCATGCGCCACCATGTTCGCCTAATTTTTTCTATATATTTTAGTTGGGCAATTAACTTCTTTCTACTTTTTTAGTAGAGATGGGGTCTCACTCTTGCTCAGGCTGGTTTTGAACTCCTGACCTTGAGCGATCCTCCCACTTCGGCCTCCCAGAGTACTAGGATGACGGGCGTGAGCCACCACACCCAGCCAAGAATCATTACTTTTAATGATTGGGTTGTTTTGGTCCTTTTACTTTTAATCAAGTCCAGAGGGGAACGGACAGACAGGAAAGGCAGAGCCTGATTGTGAAGCATCATTTCTGCCTTGACTCTGTGCCGGTGGGCAGGTAAAACGTGCGTTATGAGTAGAGCCACCTTTGGTAAGCTGGGGACACTGGAGAAACTTTTCTCTAACACCATCAGGCATTTCTTTCTCTTCCTCCTTCTTCCAAGTCCTCTCCACGGCCAAGATGGCTCCCTGCCCTGAGCCAAAGGGGGTCACGGTTGCTCACAATTGTATCATTTTGAGGGAGTGGCAGTGCCCCATTGTGTCTCCTGAAGCTCAGTGTCCCAGCCCTGGGGTGCCCCGTCCACAGTGCAGCCACCACCAACTGCGCACACTTACTTGTGATACCAGTTCACCTTCATTTCCTCTGTGAAGTACTTCATGAAACACTGGAGTCTTATTCCATCCGGCGTGCAGAGCACCTTCAGTGGAGAAGCAGACATTCCTGCAGAAAACAAAGCACTCGGATCTGAGAAAAGCAATCCGTGCTGTGTTCTAGGGGCAGGTGCTACGCCAGCCAACACAGAGTATCTGTCTGCAAACGTGATTTCCCGTGTGTGTGTGTGTTAAAGTCAGCCGGCCACAGATTCTTACGTTTTATTCCCGTGCCGTATCCATTCGTGAAATAGCCGCTTGCCACGGTAGAATTATTAGAAAAGCTCTTTGCAGAATACTGTGAGAGACACATAATTGTTAAAAAGAAGAAAAGAAAGAAAGAAAGAAAGAAAGCAAGCAAGCAAGCTAGATCTGCCCCTTATCAGTTTGCCTTAATAGGAGACAGAGTAATATAAGTAACAATGTAATGACTCGAATGCTACATGAATTGCTCCAGGTCTCAAGCATTGAAGAAAATCAGCAAAAGGGAGATTAGGAGTTAGCAGAAATGTTCTAGGTAGGGGGCAAGGAGATGGTATGACCAGGGTTGGTCATTTAAGACAAGTAAAAGTTGGGGTCAGAGGAAAGAGGGCAGAAACCATAGGCAATAAGAAAAATATGAGAACTGAGAAAGCATGCAGTGTGTTTGGAATACAAATTTAGACTGATTTGACTGGGGTGAGAGTCAGAAAAGGAGAAGGTTAAGAAGTAGCATATCATTATATTATGGCAACAGCTCTGAGTTTGAAGTAGAGATTGTTATTAGATATGCCACCTTAGAGAATTAACATGAACTTATGGTGTTTCCTTACCTGGAAAATTATACTATATAATAGCAAAGATAAAGGAAAATAACATGATTGTGAACTGTTGGTGAGGATGTTATGGCAAAGAGGCTTTTTGCACAGCATTTCTTAATTTTGGTAAGCAACCTGAAATTTATATTATGAATCTTAAAACTGTTCATAGTATTCTACATAGTAATTGCACTTCTAGGAATTCACCCAAACGAAATATTCCTAAATATTGAAAAATCCCCTCCTTGCCCACATATGTGCATCGTGCAGTTATTTATACTGAAAAAGTGTTAATATTCCAACAAAGAAAAGTTTAAAGCCATGGTACTGTGATTCCATGAATTCCATAGTGTGCCATTATTAGAAAAAATAGACATAAAATCTATAGAAAACAAAGAGAATTATTATAAAATGTGTGTGGGGAAAAACAACCAACAAATTATTTATGACTCCCACTACATAAAGAAATAGAAACCGAAATTAAAATGGCCATGATGGTGATGTTCTTTGTTTTCCTTTTATTCTTAAATGCACGTGGGGTAAGAAAGAGCATCACCCAAAAAGTAAATAAGTAGAAACCCCCTCTGTGGAAGCTGAGCAAGACGGGGGTGGGCTCCCGGCTGCAGGCTCCCGGGGGGTGCAGGGAAGGGCGTGACGTGGGCTCACCTGTCCCACCTGCTCCAGCAGCACGCACCCTTGCCGGGCAGGAGGAGAACAAGAGACGAGGAAATGGAGAGAATTGTAAACTGAAACACAGGGGTGCTGAAAACACTCTGATTTGCTAGAAATTAGGACCGTAATTGAAGGAAAAGAAAATGATGTTTGGAGACCCCTCCCTCCTCTTTGTTTCTCCCTGAAGTTTCACGGCATCTATTGAGGAGGAAGTGACCCCGAAGCTCTCCCTGCACAAAGCCACCGAGGGGAGCAAGCCAGACAACCTCGAGCACAGAAAGATGGAGATCGAGTCGTCTTAAAGAGGGTCAAAGAGCGGCAAATTGGTGTTAACTGATCAACACTTAAGTGCACGCATAGTAATAACATTCATCAGGTGTCGGGCAGGTGGAGGTGGGGAGGAAGGGATGGGTATAGTCACATCTAATGGGTACAGTGTGCACCATCTGGGGGATGGACACGCTTGTAGCTCTCACTCGGGTGGGGCAAAGGCAATGTACGGAACCTAAACATTTCAACCCCCGTAATATGCTGAAATAAACAAGAGAGAGAGCGGCAAGTTCAGAATCCTCTCTCAGACTACGTCTGGAATCCATAAGCAATTGTGAGCCTGGGAAGTTTCCAAGAAAACCCAGAGGATGGGGCAGGGAATGCAGTGAGACTCCGGGCCGAGCAGAGCAAGAGCAGCTCTAGACAATGTTGTCTCCACTCAGGTGCAAGGACCTGGCCCGGCAGGTTCCCTAAATACCGGTCTGCATCCAGGTTAGGATACACCCCACAGATGCAGACACCTCTTTACAGCCACAGAATCCATGGGAATTAACTTTGCCACTCACAGAGAAGAAAGGGCCACAGGATGTGTGTCCCAGGTAAGTGGATTACAGGTGCCTGAGTTCCAACAATGATACTGACCGGGCCAAATGTTAACCCGCAGGTTGTGTTCTTAATTCTGGACTTATATCAACTGCATTGTTATTAAGACAGACTTCTAAAGGCTTAAGCAATGCTTACATTTTTATTATACAAAATTTAACCAGGTAGATATTTAATCCACACAATATGCCATGCCAAAAGAGAATTCTGCCATTCCTGTTTCTGTTGTACCAGCTGGTTTTTTAACTTATTTCATTAGATACTTTAGAATTCTATAAATATTAAGTAGGAAGGTGTATTCCTTAAGCTTGGTCTCCTTTATAGAACACTTCAGATATTTTCATAAAATTGAAAGATGACCAACGTTAAAGAATTGGGTGAGTAAAGTCTTAGAGATGATAAACATCTCATAGTGAAGAGACCATCGGCAGGATTTCAGAAGCAATGCCAGACTCGTGATCTAGCGGTAGATTTAGGTTAATATGTCTATTCTGCTTACTAGGCAACTGAATGAACTGGAATAAATTATGCAACTTCTCTGTGACACAAATTACCATGTAAATATTCTATGTAAGCTATTCTAAGACTCTACAAACATAAAGGCAACCCACAGAATGGGATAAAATATTTGCAAATCATATATCTCATAAGGGATTAATATCTGGGATATAAAGAGAACACCTAAAACTCAACAACAAAAAAGTAACCTGATTCTAAAATGGGCAAAGGATGTGGAGAGACATTTCTCCAAAGAAGATGGACAATAGTCAATAGCACGTGAAAAGATGCTCAACATCCCTAATCATTAGAGAAACGCAAATCAAAACTATAGTGAGACATCCCCTCATGCCCTTAAGGATGGCTACCGTCAAAAAACAGAAGATGACAAGTATTGGCGAGGGCAGGGGGAAACCGAAACCTCGTGCTCTGTCGGTGGGAATGCAAAATGCTGCAGCTGTTGTAGGAAACAGTATGGCAGTTCCCCAAAAACTTAAAAATAGAATTACCATATAAAATTACCATATGATGCAGCAATTCTATTAATACTTCTGGGTATATATCCAAAAGAACTGAAAGCATGGTCTTAAAGAGATATCTGTATAGCCACATTCATAGCAGCAGAATTCAGGATAGCTAAACCGTGGAAGCAACCCACGTGTCCTTCCTCAGACAAATGCATGAATAAAATGTGCCGTTTACCTGCGATAGAATATTACTCAGCCTCCACATGGAAGGAAATTCTAGCACATGCTACGCAACAGATGATCCTTGAGGACATCATGCTACGTGGAATAGGCCAGGCACAAAAGGACAAATGCTATATGCTTCCACTTCGATGAGGCACCTAGAGTATTCAAATTCACAAGAACAGAAAATAAAATGAGGTTGCCAGGGGCTAGAGGGAGGGGGGATGGGGAGTGAGTGTTTAATGGATACAGAGTTTTGGTTTGACAAGATGAAAAGAGTTCTGGAGACAGATGGTGGAGATGGTTGCACAGCAAGGTGAATATATTCAATTCCTCTGAATTGCACACTTGAAAATGGTTAAGAGAGTAAAGCTCATGTTGCGTATATTTGCACCATAAAAAGTAAATTAAAGAAATCAAATAAATGAAGAGCTCTCCATGCATTTTGTTAAATGCAGTTAATGGAGATGCCTAAAACTGGTGTATAAATTTTCCTTTTAGCGATAATCCTTATATGCCTTCTATCTCTCCCATATATCACTCATTGTTCTACTTCTGAGAAACTGAATTTATGATTCTCTGAAGATGTGATGATGATTTTCTGCTCACTCTATGAGCAGCAGCAATAGCTACAGCCAAAGGACTTTGACAGGTGACCCAGAAGTGGGCTTTTACCCGCTGACACCTGACTCTCACATTTTGATCATCGATGCTTTCAAGAAGGAAGACTTTTGGTCAAGAGGAGGAAACGAGGACTTTCATTTGAGGAACGTGAGCCCTTTCCAATGATCAGCCCAGAGAGACATTAAAACGAGACCCCAATCACATCCCACTGCCCGCTTAGAGCAATATAGTCACCTCCTGAAGCTGCTTCCCTTTGCCCACCCGTAGCTGTAAATTAACCTGCCAATGCCGCACGCTGGGGCTTAACGATGTATAGCCAATAACTAATCGATGTTACTTCTGTAAGCCAGCGAGAATTCCTGACACCCCCCTGCCCTCCTCCTTTCACCGTTACAAATCCACTTGCAACGTGTGCTAACAGGAGTGCATGCTCAGGGCAACCTGAGTCTCTGCTCCCAGGTTGCAACCCGTCAGCTTGGCCCGAATAAACGCTCTCATATTAATCTTGCCTCAGCTTCTTCCTTTCAGGCTGACAGCTGAACCGGGAAAAACCCTGCATGATCTCACTTATATGCAGGATCTACAAAAGTCAAACTCACAGATACAGAGAGTAGCAGGGGGGGTGCCAGGGGCTGAGGGGAGGGGAGGGGAGATGTTGGTGGAAGTGAGCCCCGTCTCACGGGAGGAATCCATGCGAGGTCCACTGCACTGTGTGATGACCACAGTCAATGCTAACGTATCGCATATTTCAAAATTGCTAAAAGAATAGAGTTTTAAAGTTCTCACCATTAAAAAAAATATATGTGAGGTGATGGATACGTTACTTGGCTTGATGGAATCTTTCTACGATGTTCACGTAGACTGAAACACCGCATTGCACCTTGTAAAACATACCCAGTTATTTTCCTGCCAATTAAAAATAAATAAATATTTCTCCAAAAAGGAGTGAAGTCACTTTTTAAAAGGGCTTCATTTAGCTTCCTACAGTGGCCGGCTCATCCGTGAAGTGGTATTTGGCCCATTAATCATCACCGAGAGTAAAACTCATATAAAATGTGCCATTTCAACGAAGCAAAAAGCAGAAAGAAATAAAGTTCACCTTATGGAGATGTTCTGCGAAAGCAATGAAAAGTCAGCATAAAATGGTTTTCACAAGAATGCCAGAGAAACTGTTGAGACAAGAGTGTAGCTTGGGACGGACAGATGATGTGTTTGCTTCTGGTCAGGGTCTGACTCTCCTGGCTGCAGTTAAACCACCTGACTGCCCGGGATTTAGCTACGTGCTCTGAAGGTATAAATCAGGTAAACTCCAGAGAGCCCACAGTGATTAAAATTGTATAATGATTAGCATAAAGCTCTATGCAACTATAAGCTATTGTTACAGAATTAATAGCTGATATCTTCGTTCTCATAGTTTCCACGGAAGGGCTAATGCGGAGGGAGAATCCGTTTGCAAAGCTAACACGGTTTAACACATATGACGCAAAGTGAGAGGCTAAACGATTCATTGTTGCTATCCACGCCGACGGCAACCATGCACAAAGCTGGCATCCGAGTTAACCTGAGGCAACGTGGACAGGAGTCCACACTGGGCTTCTTAAAGCAAAACACAGACTCTAAACATGACGCTGAAAAGTTCGTTAAGAAAAAGTGTCACCAGGCAGCAGTTAACTGTCCTGCCTTGTAGCCCAGGGCCCGTCATGGGACGTGCACTGTGGTTCCTTTGCAGCAGTGAATGCCCATCTCAGGAAACAGCGACGTGAGCACCCAAAATGACTTGAAAATCAGAAGGCGTTTACTTACCGCAGACTCTACTCATTGCCAAAATGATATCCTCATACACTAAAAAGGAGAAGGGAGAAAGTTGCCATTAGGGTGTACAATTTTTACAGAAAGCAGCATTTTCAGCGTTTAATTGAATTGATACAGGAAATTGTGATGTTCCTCTGAAAAATGGATCGTGTTAAAAAGGCAGTATTTATACATAAAAGGCTGATGTGTGCCATAAATCTTTCTCACCTATTCACTTTTTGAAACAAGGAACAAGAACATTTCACTCAACATAAATCCAGCTATACATTTAATCGAATCACTGCAACGGTGTGTCAATCATTTTAACCGCATTAGTAATGGGATAAAACTTGGCTTTTGATGATGGGCTGAAATGACATTTCATATTGGCCCAAAATAATATCATAGGTACATTTTTCTAAAACATTGGAAAGGCTTTGAATGCAACTAAAGAGCAAATACAGTTTCCTCTACAGTGTTACAGCTAAAGAAACAATGTGCGCTCCGGCTAAGGACGGGGATGAAAGTGTCCCATCCCATCAGCAAAATGAATTTCTCTTCAGCAGCTCAAAGATGTCCTGTTTGTTACCTTTGCCAGCGATTTCGAGGATAGAAGCATCCTGGCCTCTCTCGTCCTTCAAGGTGGCCTTGTATTCACCATGGTCTTTCTTTGACAGCTACAGACAAAACACATCATCCCACATTGACGTAAAATCCAACATAAAATGTGACAGATGCTAATGCAACGTCTTTGCAAATCCTGGACATTCAGGATGCAAATTAGAAGAACGCAAAGTTTATCTACAAGTTATTCAAAAGCACTATTATTTTTTTTTTTTTTTGGCTTGGCTTCTGACTTGTTTTACTCCGTACGTGATACCTTTGGTATGAGGAGCTCACAGACGCCCTTCTCCAAGTCAGGCGCTGTGTCCGTTTCGTAGAGAACGTCGTCCTTGAGCCATTTGAAAACTGTTTCTCTCTTGGTGTTTGCAACCTGTGAGACGGAAATCTAAAGTTTAGTATGTGAATCCCCCTGGCTCGTAAGAAAAAAAAAAAAAAAAAGTCGATTAGGATTTCAAATCACAGACCTAAAAAAAAAAAAAATCAATTTTTACTATGTGTCAGACAGAGGCTCATGGAAAATCTGTCACTTCCAATTAGGGCAAAAACATTTCTAAAATCCCAGCATCTAAAATAATTAAGCCCTGGCAGGTGCACAGAGAAAGGCAACCGATTCTCATTCTATGAAATTAGAGGCGTAAAGATCTTTTTGTTTATATGAAGTGTCGCTAATAAAGACAAGCCATAAGCAATGTGTTTTGGGATTTGCAAATAATATAGAATATCCTTAGAGATCTGTAGAACTGTCTAGTGGCTGCTTTTTTGGCAATATGACGTTTCAGGTGCGTGGACAGAGAGGAGATAAAACCTTCCCCAGAACAGCCCCCTGGGGATGAGGACCTCCCTGCACTGAAATTCCTCACAATTCAGTCACTGGCAGTAGCTTGCATTAGACACGAAGTTTTTCAGAATTCCAGGGCTGGGTGCGCATTGCAGTTCACACGGTCTGAGGTGTGAGTCTTAGGGAGGAGAAGGAATTCTGATTCCGTATAATGGAGCGTGCGGGTGGCATTGGGCTATAGGAGAAGATAATTCTGCATCTACATCACAAAAGTGACTTCAATGACAAAAAAATCACAAGTGATCACGAAGCATGATGAGTTCTGCTAGCGGAGGGGTGCAACATCTTCTAGAATTTCCACGTCCTGTGCGGGGACTGGCAAAATTATTGACGACACCAGAACATAATCTTTGTAACGCGGGATTTTGTCTGTTTTGCTAACACTAGTCCCCCGGGTGCAGCAGCCTGCCGGGCACAGAGAAGTCACTCTCCATAAATGCTTGGGGCACAGATGCGGGTGTATGGGGGGGTGTCTCGTTGGCTCCGAAAGCAGGATCCTCCTTCCAAAGTCAGAACCACCTCTTGAAAACTTCTAGAATGGACTGAAGCCGCCACACGACTCCAGCAGAGGAGCTCCGCCATCCTAACATTCAAAGTTGATGTCCATCTTCTGCGCCGATCCAATTTCCTACCGACTCCTGACTGCAACTACTTCCTCTACCTTCTTCTTCAAAGGCGTTTTACATCGTCAGTCTCCGTGTGCTAAATAAAAGGGTTCCCACTGGCCTTCACCTGCTGTTTTCCAAAACAAATATCCTCAGCTAATGGGTTTGTCTTGCAGGTGGGAGTTCTTATCCCCTTAAATAGCTCATCTGTCTCTTCTCTGAACTCCCTCAACTTCTCTCCGCCGTTCTTTAAAATACGGGCGGTGAAATTGTACGTAAATAAATATCCAGGAAAGACCACAGGATGGACAGCACATGGCACAGCCTGACTCTCACCTCCTGAGAGCCAACCCTCTCCCATTCTCCTCCTGTGCATGTGAGACATTTTCAACAGATTTTCTTCTGGTTATGATCGAGGTTCCTGTTATCCTAAACTACACAGTCCACGAGACCCAGCAGTCGCTCGGCCCCTCTGCACCTACCGGTTCCGCCCTCAGCCGGGGTCTGACCCAGCCGCTCCCCTGAGAGGCAGGAACCGAGCTTCTCACCTTACAGACGAGCCGCACTTCACACTCCTCTGTGACGTCCCAGTGCAAATACTCGGCAAAATGGGGGCCTGCGGAGGGAAAAAGGGAAAACAAGCTTTAAGAAAGGAAAGAACCAAGATCAGACGAGATGGGGCTCGTTCAGGCTGGTATGGCGTGCACCGTCTGAGGGATGGTCACGCTCGAAGCTCAGACTTGTGGGGGGAGGGGGGCAAGGGCATTATTTGAAACCTTAAAATTTGTACCCCCATAATATGCTGAAATAAAAAAATCTAAAAAATTAAAAATTAAAAAATTAAAAAAATATTTTATTCCTTTGGCATTGCATCAGAAAAATAAACTTACTCAAAACCAAAAAAAGAAAGGAAAGAAGAAGTAAAACAAACAAACAAATACATGATATAGATATTATATGTACATGTATGTATGGGGTGTGTGTACATGCACTGTGGGTCTGATTATACGTATTTACACAATGCATTTCTGGCATTATGAAGCTGAGACGATTTCCAGGGCTCTGAATCCACATGTTAATGCTAGAATCCGCATTTCCTGGCAGGAACAAACTGCCCCTTCTTGCCAACATCTCATCTCTATTGCTCTTCAACACCTTAAGGACCGCTCACGAGTTTTCTCGTTTTTCACTGTAGTTAAGATGATTTAAATAACGTTCAGTTTGCCCAAAAATGTGCGGTTCCTGGCGTATGTCTTAGAGATTCCTATGCAGTACGAAAGGTGTTAAAAAGAACATTAAACTCCTTATATTTTCTTTCTCAAGGCATATGCTTAATTGGACATTCAACAACATAGTATGTAAAACCTTTAAAATAAGAGAATAGAGATGAGGTGAAAGACAGATTTTTAGGTAAAAACCTAGCGATTCTGTCAACACTTATTTATAGCTCATTTATAGCTCATTCACTTATTTATAGCTTATTTATAGCTCATTCAAATGCAAAGATGGATTTGTGAGTGTTTTTCCAAAATATCAACCATTTTTATTTGAAATAAGTGTGGTGTTTACCCCTATGCTACTAACACCATTTTTCCATTCAAGATGAAAATGCAAAGTGGGTTTAGAAAGTATGTGTTGATTTCTTTCATACAAATACATTCTACGACATTGGTAAAAAAAAAAAAAAAGTTCATCATG
>VBSM01001927.1:862194-874495 GCA_008086735.1 Cheirogaleus medius | reverse complement strand
CCATCCATCCATAAGCACGCACATACTAACACATCCGCAAAACACATCCCCCAAGCTATCACGGTTCCGCAACGTCTGCTGTTTCGAGCGGCGAAAAGGTGAAGTCCCACCTGGCCTGGCCTCCACCAGCACCGGCTCCGACGTGTCCGACGGCCTCCCCACACCACTGGCGTTCACCGCGCGGACCCTGAAGACGTAGGTCCTGCCTCGATGCAGGTCACTGGCCTGGGAACAACAGGAAACGCCGTCCGTGTGGGCACGCAACAGGAACGGCCCTGTGCCTTTTCACACTGACTCACGGATATGCCCTCTGCTTTAAAATAACTTGTGTTTGGCCGGGCGCGGTGGCTTACGCCTGTCATCCTAGCACTCTGGGAGGCCAAGGCGGGCAGATCGCTCAAGGTCAGGAGTTCGAAACCAGCCTGAGCAAGAGCGAGACCCCATCTCTACTAAAAATAGAAATAAACTAATTGGCCAACTAAAAATATATAGAAAACATTAGCTGGGCATGTTTATCAAATGCACGTCTGTCAGCAATCACGTAAGTAGGTTAAGCGTGGGCCTGGCGTGCAAGGGCAGGAGGAAATGCTGCAGTAACCCTTGCTGCGGAAACCGCGTGCAGACACACGATCCGGGAGCGGCGCAGGCCGTCTGCACAGCTCGCAGGGTCCGGCGCGGCTCTGTGCGGACACGGGGAAGGTGCCGCTGCTCTGGCCCCTCCCGCAGCTGCTCAGGCCCCTCCTGCCGCTGCTCTGGCCCCTCCCGCCGTCCGCTGGGCCCTGCAGACCCACGTGGAGGTGCGAGGCGCCCTCGCGCGGCCTCTGCCGGCCAGGCCGAGTCCCCACAGTGGCACAGGTTCACCTGGCGTCGGCCTGTGCCGTCTGCCTCGGAGACCAGAGACACTTCCACCCAAAGTCAGCGAACGTGTCACCTTCAGATAGCGGTTTGCAGTTGCCGTCTGGTTCACGGTGAGCCACTCTCCAGCGTCCTCTTCCTTGAAGTCCACAAAGTACCCGGACACAGGGCTACTGCCCGAGTACACCGGGGCCTTCCACCGCAGGACCAGGGAGGAGTCCCGGACCTCGCAGAACGTCAGGTCGTAGGCGGGACCTGGGGTCACACGTGCCCTGAGCCCTGCGTGCACTCGCCGGCACACGCCTGCCGCCCGGACTCAGGCACGGGGACCACGGCGCCCCCGTCAGGAGCCACCCCCAGGAGCATCCCTGCGCCCTCCTCCTCGTCACATGTCACCTCTCTCAACAGTGCGCACGAGGAGGGCGCTCTGCCCGGCCTCCTCCCTCAGGCATCCTGGAGACTGTGGACATGCTCAGGATAAGTCACGAGGCCACGAGGCTCTCCTGCGACCAGCAGATGCCACCGTGGCGGACAGGAGGTACTCGGGTCACCCACCCACAGGGCTGGAAACCTGCCGGTCGCAGCAATCACCCAGGGAGCCCGAACACCTGGCCAGCCGGGAGCTTCACCTCTGCTCTCTGCAAACACCCCAGGCAGCTCTGGAGGCGTGGGGAGCTGGTGGCCTGGGCCCAGGTGAACACCAGGCGGGAGAGGGGACAGGTGCCACTCCCCACTCCACCCCACCCTCGTCCTAACCATACCGCACTGTGGCCTGTGGACCACACGAAGCCGTTAGGAAATGGTTACTATTTCCTAAATCAAACCAAACCCTCAAAAAGGCTTTGGAAACTTCAAGGGCTTTTTCTTCCACTGGTTTTTCTAAGTGGCGAAAATTAATGTCATTATAACGAAGGAAGGGTGGGAGGGTAAAAAGGAATAAAATCAGGCCACAAAATTGAAAAACACTCTGAACTTTGGGCTTTTTCAGCTTTAACTTTTAGGTTTTTCTTTTGCAAAGAACGAGCACATTCTCCGTTGCAATTCAAGTCCCCGACAGGTTGGAGACAAGTACCAGAAATTGATGCCTGGCACTTCAGAATTTGTAAAAACATGGGCTGGGCACAGTGGCTCATGCCTGTAATCCTAGCTCTCTCTGGGAGGCTGAGGCAGGAGGATTGCTCAAGGTCAGAAGTTCGAAACCAGCCTGAGCAAGAGCGAGACCCCTGTCTCTACTAAAAATAGAAAGAAATTAATTGGCCAACTAAAAGTATATAGAAAAAATTAGCCGGGCATGGTGGCGCATGCCTGTAGTCCCAGCTACTTGGGAGGCTGAGGCAGGAGAATCACTTGAGTCCAGGAGTTTGAGGTTGCTGTGAGCTAAGCTGATGCCACAGCATTCTAGCCCAGGCAACAGAGCGAGACTCTGTCTCCAAAAAAGAATTTGTAAAAACAGTTAAAAAATGCAGGTCCTAAATAAATGCAGATTGGCAAAAATTATGCATTTTGGAACTGGAGGCCCCAGGATGCCTGAGTGTTTGGAGCAGGGGATGATCTTGGCTAACAGATGAGAACCGAAGCCACACTCCGTCTCACTCCGGTCTCCGGCCCAGGACCCTCTCCCGCCCCAGGCTTCTCTCTGCTTTGGGAGAAGGTGGCTGGGCCCAAGGGCTTGTCACAGGTCCGGTGGGGGCTGGTCTGCAGTACCCCTTCCCTCCTACCTTTCACTTCAGGGTGTCCCACCCCCAACCCCCCAGCACCTGCTCCGTGTCCCTGCAGGGCCCAGACCCCAGACACTGGGTGGGCCTCACTCACCACCTCCCTGGCCCCTCACCATGGCAACACCACCAGTGCCAGGTGAACAGACGCTCACCCCAGCAGGCTGCTGAGGACGCGTTGCAGACAGCCGACCACCGCCTCGGAAGACCCTCCCTGGCCACCCCCCTGCGTGCCAGAGGGAAGCGTCTTACCGGGCTCAGGCATGGTCCAAGCCTCGCACTTGAAGTGCTCGCTGGGGTCTGAGGGCTCCCCGATGCCGGCCAGGTTGGCGGCAGCGATTTTGAACTCGTAGAGCGAGCCTTCCGTCAGCCCCTCCACCTGTTTGGGTTTTGTTTAGATCAACACGTGCAATAAAAGCTGCATGGCAGGGCACGGGGGCAAAGGCGTATTTAAGACTGACTCGTAATAGGAAACGTGAGCAGAGACGGAGCTTACTCAGCAAAGGAGACTAAGTGTTTGGAGAAGATGTTTATGCACCTGACCAGCCGCAGTCAGGTGTTAAGGCTGCCGGGCTTTGCCTTGGTCATGCCCTGATCTCTCCTCTGGGGAAGGAAACTGAGGCCCACAGAGGCCAAGCTGGCAAAGGGCAGAGACCCCAGGAGGAGGCTCAGGCCATGTCCTGGCCCTGGGACGTATGGCAGGAGCCGGGAGGCAGGAACCCGTCCCCAATCCACACCCACAGCTGTGAGGCGAGGGCCCTGCGGTCCGTGAGGTCTATGTTCCCGGCGTCTAGGGTCTGGCCACAACAGAGGCATGGACTAATCGTCGGACCTACTCAGTTACTGGGCTTGCGTCGTCTTCATTGCTCCTCTGGAAAAAACGGTCCCTGACATCTTTCTAGTTCCAAACTCTAAGATCTCGTGACGCTCTAACTTGTTTCTACGCCAAATGCCCTAATGTCATCAAACCCTGAAACACTCAGGGAAGGATGCCCCGAGATGCAAAGGTCGCCCGGGCAAAAACGAACAGACGAAAACCAACCGTGAAGATGGTCTCTCTGACGGGCGACGGGTTGACCTCATGCCAGTTGGTGTGCTGGACTTCACGCTTGTCTATGTAGTAGCCCAGGATGGCGGCACCGCCGCTGAACTTGGGCACCTTCCAGCCCAGCGTCATGGCGTGGCCGTCGCAGTTCAGGAGCGTGATCCCGTAAGGGTGGGACGGTGCGGCTGCAGTCGGGCACAGAGAGGGCATCACGGGGGCAGCCTGCCCTGCACACGCGTGCCCGCCGCGCCTCCCTCACTGTGCAGTCACTGTGGGATTTTACCTCTTCCTTTGAAGGGGATGAATTAGAACAAAAAGTCCCCCTCCTATGTATTCCGTGCTGTTTCTAAATGCATCCGCCAATCGTTCAACAACACGAGGGCAGCGAATTGTTTAAATCTGGTCTGAACATTCGACACAACAGATCCCTCCCTGCTCACTCAAGGGGAATCTCTGAGGACATCTCCTTCGCGGCCGTGAAGAACGCCTGCACCTCCACAGCCAGAGACAACAGACCCAACTTATTCAGTAATTTTTAGTGTCCTGCGCTATTATGGAGATTTCAAAGTAGTATGAATTCACATCTCCCTGTTTTAGCACCAAATTTGGAAATTTGGAAATGCACCATCTTTTCCTAACAGGTGGAGAAAGGATGGATCTGCTCCTCCCTGGCTCTGAGCAACCTCGGTGTGGTTGTCCCCGGTTACCTGGCTCTAAGCAGCCTCAGTGTGGTTGCCCCTGGTTACCTGAGATACAGGTGACCGGGAGAAGCGATTCTTATTGTAGAATAAAAAGGCAAATGATTGCTTTCATTTAGTAGGCATGACTTAAAAATGCAAATGGGAATGTTTGAAAGCCTCTCCTGGAAAAAACTGGGAGGAGATTAGAACAATAACCTTATAGCAAAAGAGATTTTGCTATTGTGACTACCTAGGAATTATCCGATTTGACATTCTTTGGAAGTCCCAATAACAGTGTCATTAGAAATTTTAATTTCTGAAAATGTTTGTGAATTTAGTTGGCAATGAAAAATTATTAAAGAGCAAAACATTTTTTTCTCAGAAGTGAAGAGATTCAAGATGTGTCATATGTGATATTTGTGGTTCAAAATGTTGCTGAATGTGTTTATGGGGGCTAGTGCCTTAAACAGGAAATAACTAGAGAAAAATTGCAAACCCAGAGCAATGCAGAGCAACTGTGCTATGAATCGTCACCGAGATTTGGGACCTGACTTGTCTCATTTGATCACAATAATAACAATTTAAACATCACTATTTATGAACAAAGCCACAAAGTTACATAAACACACGAAATTCTCTGAAACGATTCATTAAAGTTCCTTGAACTAAGAATAGCTAAAAGGCCACTGATGTTGATCTATTTTCACACATATTTTGAAAAGACAAATCTGTACCCTACAACATACACTTTAATGTGAGTACAGGCATTGGGAAGCAAACATGCCCTCTAATAATGCTTTCTATTTTTAATTTGCATTTTATTAGCGTGTTATCTTTCTCCCTCTCGTACAGCTCTTTCCAAGACAATCAGCCAATTAATGAGAGGTTTGATCGCATGTTCTCTGCTCAACAGTTCACATCACTTTTTCCCTCTGCTGATATGCAAACTGCATCATAAATGTTCATTTGTGCAGAAATCGCAACGTGCGGGGGAAGGGAAACCGGCGCAGGCTCGCCGTGAGTGACTTACTGAGCGCAGCCTGGACCCGGATGGCGTCGGACTCCTGGGAGTTCTCGCTGGCGCCCACGGCGTTGACCGCCTTCACCCGGAAGATGTACTGCTCCCCGGTGGTCAGTCCATGCACCACGAACCTGAGAAAAGCTCCAATCAGGCTCCGGACTACAGGGCTGCAGAAATCACCCTGAACAAGCCGTAACAGTTCTGCACGTTCTGGACTAAAGCAAAGCGCACTTATTGAGCGCCTTATGTATGCATGACATAGACCCTTCGTTTTCAGTGTGGGTTAATTAGTTCAACATGTAAGGCAAAAAAAGTGACGTCACAGCACCCAATCCTACCAGGAGCTGACTGCACTTAGCATCTAAGTCATTTACTCTGTGATTCCGCCTTCATTTCTGCCTTTCCTGGGTCTGGCCTGGATGAAAGGGTTATTAAGGAACAGTATCCAAATCCTTATCTAAAAGAACCCGGGTATGTAAAAATTAATGAAAAGTAATTACACTCTAGTGGTTAAAGGCTGAGACTTTGAAGCCAGCGAGACCAGGCTGGAATCCTGGCTTTGGCACTTAACAGATTTTATGTCCTTAAGAAGTTCCTTGATTAAGGGACTTGAGCCCTGTAAGCCTGAGTTCTCCCGTCGCTAGAGGAGGGATAATATTAATAGCAAGCCCCTCACGGTGCTGCTGCAAGCCTGAAACAGGAAACTCTACGTAAAGACCTTAGCACCATCGCCTTGTGCATGGTGGAGACTCAGCAAAGGCAAGCGATAATTATTTATCTTATATCATCAGCAAACATTTATGAGCCATTCACAAAACCCCTCTACTGGAATCATATTTGAAGTTTCTTATTCCGATCGATCTTTCCGTGTTTGCGGTGGGGTGAGAGGAGCCTCCATTACTCCCCTCAACGACGTCTCTTCTTTGCTAGCCTCCGCTTTTCACTATTTATTTTTTTAAAGACTTTAAAAGAAAAAATGGATGTGCCATAGTCGATGACCTGTCCACAGGGTGACCCCGAACGCCGCCGACATTTTCCTAAGAAGCGTATCGTGTGCAAAGCCCAGCAATCTCAGCCGATCTCTGCTCGCTCGGCCGGCAGCGTGAGCAAATCAATCCCAAAAGTAGAGACGCCACTTCCCGCCACGAGAGAGCCGTGGTCTCCATGGGGCCGCAGCCCGGGGCTGGGGAATGGGGCTGCCAGTGATGCGGACAGAGCCAGTTGAAAAGTTCGAAAAAAATCGATACGGAAACATAAAATGACTTTCACATCGTAGTTGCTGTTTTTAACGGTCCTATTCAAAGAAAAGTCCTACATGCTAATTATATCAGGGATAAAAAAAAAAAAAACCAGGTTCTGGAAGTTCCTCTTTCACTCCTAAGTAAATCACGTCAGCCAAGAAGAGGTAATGGCGTGGGCAGCACACCCAGGTGTCCAGAGCTCTCACTCTGCACGTGAAAGCTGACTCACTGCACAGACACTCGGCGGGTTTGCTGTTCTGGGAGCTGTGTGGGGTTCCCGTTTGGTTTTGCATCTCCTACTGTGTTTAAGTGCAACGATTTCGGGGCCTCGGGAGGCGACGCCAGGCACCTGTTGTACTTGATGGGCTTGTGGTTGCAGGGCTCCCAGAGGTTGGTGCCGGCCACGCAGCAGTCCACGTAGTACCCCAGCAAGTCCTCCTCGTGCTTGGGCTTGTCCCACTGCACCACGACCGACGTCTTGGTGTTCCGGGAAGCCAGGACGCGACCGGGGGCAGAAGGAGCAACTGCGAGGAGGAGACAAAAAATGGTTGGAGAAACGGGATGAGGGTTCTGTGAGCTGCTCCAGAGACCTGGAGCCCCTCTCATGCCGCAAAACGAACGGCAAAGCGGGCTTGGCTTTGGCAGAAATGCGGACGAGGGGTCGAGCAACAGGGAGATGAGCCCCCCGCCTCTCCTCGAGCACCCCGACTCTTAAAGGAAAATAACGAAGTCACAAAATCTCCTGCTCCCTCCACCAGAACTGCTACCAAAGACCTTCCTTCCGGTGGTATAAATGACTAGTCTACCTGGGTGATGACTATTTTTGGAATGGAAATTACCTGTTTTAAGAAAATGAGACACTTTTTCATCAGATCCATCGGAATGTGTGACAGGACTCAAATCAGGATTTGACCTGATCCTCTCGCCTGCACACCGGGGTCCCGGCAGCCCTCGGTGACACGGCATCCTCAGAGCCAGCTGCCTGGCCACACGCCCCAGGGTTTGCCAATTAGTGTCACTTTCTGTGGGCAACCATTGAGAAAGAAGAGGCCGGGTCCCTGCCGGGAGACCATGAGTCTCTCCCAGGTGTGGCTCTGGGTGTGAACCTGAGAGCCCGATTAAACCAGAACCAGGTAGACACCTGCCCGGGGACAGGCTGGAGGTAGCGGCCCGAGTACCTCGTCTGTTTTGATGTCCAGCTTTTTTATCAGTATAAAGCATTAAGGGGAGAGGAGAGAGGTTCCAGTTACTCAGAACTGGAACTCCAAACTAAAACGTCTCTATCACAAAGGCGCCCAGGGATTTCAAGAAAGCCGCCTGATAATCGCTACGACTCCTAAGAGGATCCCACGACAGACATTCTATAGTTGTGTTTTATGTCTTCCTAGAAGGATCTTCCAGCCAGAGGGGCAAGACACTAGTGCATTTAGGATTATAAGTGTTCGAAGTGACCATTGCCTAATCGTATTTTAACTCGCTTATCTGCAGGTTTCATGAAAAGAGCTTAGTTGAGAACCAGCCGAAACACGGCAGAGAGCCCTTTACCTCTTGCAAAGGGAAGTTTTAGGGCAACCTGAATTTTAACTCACACGTAACATCAATGTCTTTATTCACACAACATAAAGGTTGTCCGACGTCACTGTTTGGGTCGCGCACGGGTAAGGACATACCAATCGTGTCCTGCGCCTGAATGGGGGACGTAATCTCCGACGGGTCGCTCAGGCCGTGCTTGTTCGCGGACAACACGCGGAACACGTAGGATTTCCCGTCGGCGAGGTCGAAGACGGCGTAGCGCGGGGACCGCACGGCGGTCTGGGCGTTCTCCCTCTGCCAGGTGCCGCTGCCCACTACGGACTGTGGAGAGAAAACGGCGGCTGAGCCCGCCGCAGCCGACCGCGCTGTCCCCTGGGCAGTCCAGATGGCAAAGTCTGGGGTGTGGGGACTCTCAGCTGGGGTCGGGCGGAGAAAAGGTCCTTGCGTTCAAAGGGGGCCTGCAAGGGACTGGCGCCAAGCTTCTAGAAGCTGCAGAAGAGCTTGCGGCTGGACTGAGCCCTGCCCTGTCCGTGTTATTTCAGGCAGGGCCAGGAGGACAGTGTGGCGGGTCAGGGGTTGTCCCCACTACCCGTGGACCACACAACACGTGCCAGACACGCTGCTCCACACAAGCAAAAGCACGGAGAATGACCGACCACCGGACGCTAAACCCGTGGTCCCAGCACGCAGACAGCAGGCCACGCACCAACACGCATCTATCCGGAAAAAGGACATTCAGCCGTCCCTAAACTTGGAATTATGAAACCAGCTCCCTCAGGGGGACACCCACGCCCCCCACCACACGCCCAGCGTGGAGCGATAGGCTAAAATCCATCGTGTGGATTGAGTGGCTGCAGCCCATGCCATTGCGTGCCTGGTCTCAGCACAGAAGGGAAACGTAGGATCAAGGTGGAAAAATAAGTCGTAACTGTTCTGTGGTTCTTTTAAGGCCCTGCCAGGCACTGAGCCAGCGGAGACCGTACCAGACGGAGTGGGAGGGACTGGCCACCACGCCCACGGCCGAGGGTCCCGGGCAGGGTCACCCCAGCAGTGCTGGGCGGAGCTTCCTCTCCTGCGTCAAAGCGTGTGTCCGCCGTGTGTTCAGTGCTGACTGCAGCTAGTGACGCAGACAGCGCCGCGTGGGCAGGCCGGCCTCCCTGCCTGGGGCAGCCACACAGAGGGGCTGGCCGCCGGCGTGTTCCTGCTGCAGGTAACCATATTGTATCACCAGAATTGATGAGGGGGCATGTCACCCCGCAGTGACTCCAGCTACAGCCGCCCGGGGCCCTAGCGGCTGCGGAGAAGCAAGGATGGCCGAGGGCCGCCGTGTGTTCTGGGCTCGGAGACAGTGTCCACTTCTGCTGCCAGGGCCGCCCACTGAGCGGTGTGGGACATGGTTTTTGTGTTGGAGATCACACGGTTGTATTAAATGTGATGTGCTGTCATATCTGTGTACTACATGTGGCGTCATATATGTTACGATATAAACCTAGTGTCCCCAAACCATAGTTTTAGGTTCTTAGGACTTTAAAGGTTTCTCCAACTGTGACCCACAACCCAATGGCAGGCCACCAAGGCAGACTAGTGACAACCTGCTTATTAGACAACCTGCGTTTTTTTGTTTTGTTTTGTTTTGGTTTTTTGAGACAGAGTCTTACTCTGTTGCCCGGGTTAGAGTGCTGTGGCATCAGCCTAGCTCACAGCAACCTCAAACTCCTGGGCTCAAGCGATCCTCCTGCCTCAGCCTCCCGAGTAGCTGGGACTACAGGCATGCCCGGAGATAGGGATTCGCTCTCGCTCGGGCTGGTCTTGAACTCCTGAGCTCAAGCGATCCTCCTGCCTCGGCCTCCCAAAGTGCTGGGATGATAGGCGTGCGCCCGGCTGTTTTGCATTTTTTAATATGCACTCAGGGCAAAGAGGCCTTCAAGCCCATGAGGTAGTGATTCTGTGAGTGGATTCCGTCTACGAGGTTGCCGCCCAGCGGCCGTGTGGTTGTGCACACCCAGAGAGCCGGGGCAACCGTCCTGCTGCTTAGGGACCGGCACCCACTGCAGTAAGCAGTCTGGAGTGTGGTTCTGGGGAGGACACCTGGGTCCCTGTGGACCGCGGGGGTTGGGGGGGTCAGTGCTTCGCAGCCCAGCGGACAAACTCACACCCGGGGCAAAGCCGGACGTGCACCGTCCCAGAACACCCCTACAGCCCCTGCACCAATGAGAGTAATGTCTGCGACGACCACTGGGACCTCCTCCTCCTCCTCCGGCACAGGGACCACCACCGCGCAGGCCACGGTACCTTCTCGATGAAGTAGGTCAGCGGGTCCTTGCCGCGGGGGGCTGGCGGGTCCCAGCTGAGGACCACGTAGTTCCTGCTGATCTCCGAGGCGTGCACGTTGGTGGGGGGGCCCGGGATCTGGACTTCACCTGAGGGAGGAGCAAACCTGTGAGTGGGGAGGAGCCCGTCACCCTGCGGCCCCCCAAGGGTGTCACCAGGGTGTCCCTGGGGGTGTCACTGGGTGTCCCTGGGTGCTGAAGAGCTGCCACGTCATGCTGTCCTTTGCTTTGTTTCTGTTTTGGGAAAACAAAGGAACCCAAAGACTATCTTCTCAGAGCCAACGTGTAATGCACTGTTAAACATCATGAAAGTACTAAATATTTTGTTTCTAGCACAGGTATATAAGCCAGTTCTTAAGAAGAGTCTCAGCTGAAAGTCTTTCAGAAGAAGGGAGAGGTTTTACCAGAAGAGATCCAGCCTTTACCCAGAAAGGGAGCCCTGACCGGGCTGACCATTTGTGCAGAGAAACCTTCACAGCCTGTGATCGGCGGTACAGAAGCCGCGCAGGTGAGGCTGAGCCATCACTAACGACGCTCTCGGGCTGCCTTCTCCCTTCTGTACTATTGCGAAGAATTTAAATCATGCACCAACTTCTAAAGCGCCATGTTGGCTCCTCCCTCTGAAGATCTGAACCATGTTTACAAGCACTATTTCCTACACCTGCGTGTTTGAGATTCCGGAGCGGTGTTGATGAGCCTTTTGCAAGCAGCAAGGAGAGACTATTTGCCATCAGAGATGTCCAGCACGACCCTCTTCCGACACACGGCTTTTTTTAACGCAATGCGAGGTGCAGGGATTTCTGTTCGAATTTGCGGGAGATTCTCACAAGAGATGGAGGTTTTCCAGGCCCACAAGATATTATGAGCTTCCCGTTAGATTAGCACATGATTAAGGTGGTTTGAAACAACCCCCAGGACGTCTCTGCTCCCTTCTCGATGTCCAGTTGCCGCCTCGGGACTCCACCGCAGGCCAGGACTGGAGCAGCCACGTGGAAAACAAGATCGAGTTTCGTCTCATGGGAGTCCCGTTACGGGGCTCGTTACGGTCTAGGGGCAACTCGGGCCTGGTCTGAGATCGTCCTGGCGAGAGGGTTGAATTCCTGACACGGAGTCTGCCTGTCTGCAGGAAAGTGCACACACGTGGCTGAGCCTCGGGGAAGGAAGGGCGTGTTTCCACACGTACAGACCACAGAGAAGACACGGCAAACTCGTCTTCCCGAGATATGATATCTGTCGATATCCCAAAGCCGCATCACCTTTCACCCCACTCACTGTTTCAAACAAATAAAATGGAATATTATCCCACGGACGGAGCCCGTGAGGACAGGCGCCGCAGCCAGTAATAATCACACCTTGTCTTCAGTTCAGTTTCTTCTCTGCAAGTCCGTGCACGAATGCGTCTGCAAACCCTAAGGGAAGACGGTCCGTGATTCTCTTCCCCACTTCCTCAGTTTTGTGATGTTTGTGTGCAAAGCAGTGCCACCGTGCGGATGTTTCCCATGATCTGATCTCAACTCTGGATACCAGGGAACAGCGGCCAGAGGGAGGCGTGAGGAGTTATGCACGTACCTTCAAGGTCGTCTTGATAGATGACGATTTCTTTCTCTCCCCCCAAGTGAACAGCTGCGGAGAGAAAGGCAGACGCTAAATCTGACGCCCAAAGGTTTCCCGCAGAAAGCGCGCGATTTCCCCGGCGCAGGGGGGTCCGAGTCGCCCCTGCGGGGGGACCACGCCTTAGACTGGGCTCTGGGTGATCAGAGTCACATTTTGGAAGTGGCCCCGGGAATATTTAGCGCCTCTCCGAGCTTTGTAGTGGATCGAAAGGGCCACGTGGGTTTGGAAAATACAGAGGCTCGGTTAAAACTGTCACTAAGAGCCCAA
>VBSM01001927.1:796128-806142 GCA_008086735.1 Cheirogaleus medius | reverse complement strand
TAAAAATAAACCCTCCGTTACTCACCTAACGAGAGCGACACACCGTGTTTTCTCTCTGCGTGCTTCCCTTCCTGAGTGCCCGCCAGGCGCCCGCCACATCCAAGGGTCAGACTGAGAATCCCGCTGCGGCTGGCTGCCAAAGCTCCTTCCTGGCTGCTCCTGAGACCCTCCCCTCCTTGCTCCCTCCAACATGGCAGCAAATGTGTCCTGGGCGCCCTGGTGGCAGGACAGGCCGGTGAGGCCAAGGAGCCTCCGCTGCATCTCAGACCGGCCCCCACGCCCAGCCCTGCCGGGGGCTCGGCCTCTGCCCTGCCTGCCTGGCGTCGTCCCAGACCCTGCACAGACGTCTCCTCAGCCTCACAAGAGGGGGCCCCGCCACGCTTAGCCGTGTGCATCCCACACGGGGCGCCCCGTTGGAAGCAGGACTTACGGAAAGGACCGGTGGCCACTTTCCAGCCGCCGGCCTGTGTTTCATCATCGCCGGCCGTTTACGACAAACGCCGAGCTGAAAGCTCCTAGACTGCGTGGAGTCGCCGGTTTCTGTGGGCAGTTTTTGTTTGGTTTCTGCCTCCAGCCCTCTTGTTTGTTTGCTCCGTGCCCTGGCCCGGCTCCAGGCAGCACATTCATACCACCCGGCCGGGCCGGGAGCCCTCCGGCAAGGGGCTGAGTCTCAGCTCCTCTTTCTCGGCAACTCCAGCCCCGTCACCTACTTCTGGTAAGTTCTGGGAGTGGGAGTGGGCTGGCCCCAGCCCCCCGTGCCAGCGCGCTCCAGACCCCCAGCTCACCTGACAGCCAAGCCCGGGCGGGGGGAGCAGCTGGTACCCCGCTGGCCAGGTCGCCTGTGCCAAGGCTCCCAAACCGGCTGAGCCAGAGCGTTCCCGTCTGCAAAATGGGAATCTGATAGCATCATCACTTCAATGCGAAATGCGCTGAGCTTGGAGAAAGGACTAAACCGCAGCCAAAGCGCGGAGGTGGAGGCACGCGGCGCAGGTGGGGTGGGGGCCATGACCTCACCTTGCAGGTGAGGAAACCGAAGTCAAGCACTGTCACATCCTCCGCTGGCTCTGCCTCCTCCCGGCGAGGAGTCCAGGACTGGCGTGCTCTTACTGGAAGTGAGCTGTAGCGCCGACCCGGCTCACAGGCAAGGGTGGCGTCGGGAAACCCCCGGAAGGAGCACGATGCCGTTTCAACCGCTAAGGGACTCCGTGTGCACAGAGACACACGTGCACACTCACCCGCAGCAGCCGTCCGGTGCCCAGAATCGACTCACCTGCTCGTCAAGGGTTAATTCTTTCCGAGGCTCTTTGGAAAAAGCCACAGGAGCAAAGAGCCGGGCCAAAGCCGGGCAGGGAGGGCAGGCAGCCGTGCCAGCTGAGCCTCTTTCCACTTGAATAAACATAGCCCTGCAGGCCTCGTAGGAGAGCTGCAGCTAGTGCAGGGAGGAGTGTGTGCGTGTGCATGTGTGTTCATGTGTATGCACATATGTGTGCACGTGCATGTGTGCACAAGTCTGTGTCCATGCATGTGCTCTTGTGTGCATGCACATATCTGTGCATTGTGTGCATCCGTGTCCATGTGCACGAGCGTGTATGTGTGCACATGTATGTGTGCACACGTGTGTTTGCATGTGCATATGTGTGTGCGTGGATGCACATGCATGTACACATGCACATGTGTGCATGATACATGTGTGCGCACATACATGTTCTTGTGCATGTGTGTGCGTGTGCATGTGTGTCAGGGGGGCAGAGCAGGAAAGGGGAAGTGGTTTCTGAAACAGCAACAGCTGTGCTGTGTCCACAGTTACCTGAGAATATTCGGCAAAGTGCTGGAACACTACAGCATCATTTACTCCTTTTTCTTAATGACACGCACTTCATTTTCTAAAGAAAACAGGCGGGACGGCTACAATCTCTCCGCACGCTGCTTCTCTCGCCAAGACTGACGTTTCCGTGTCTCGTGCTCTGTGCCGATGGCAAAGCTCCACTTCCAGACCCTGTCATGAAAGACGTCCGGCTCCGCAAAGCCCTTCCACGCTGATGGGATTTGAAAGCTGCCCAGGCCACGGGGTGTCTCCCCTCCGTCCGCCCAGTGGGTGGGGACCTGTCCGTACAAACTGCCTCTCTCTCTAGAGGGCTGTTCGGAGCAGCTCTCCGGAACGCAAAGTCTGTGCTTGCTTTCTGCAACTTCATTTCATGTGGCTTCTCAGAAACACCAATGGGGGTCAAGAACACAGATGCTGAAATCCAAACGTTAACTCCTGGAGTTAGGGTCACTGGGACTCAGTTTCCCGGTCTGTGTCCACGGAGTCAGCGGGAACTATTGACGCCTCACAAGGTTGGTAGACGTGAGTAAGAGAAGCTCTGGGGAGGTCTCAGTTCAGCCTCTGGCTGGGGTCAGACCCCACCCCCACCCCCGCATGCAACTGCCCTCTCCCAGTTTATGGGGAAAAAGGCACCTTGGAACGCTGCACTTTTAAATAAAAAGATTTTATTTATGAAATCAGCAGCTAACGGTTTAACAAAGCTTTGGAGGAAATGACTTTCACATGGGGGTATGTATGCCACTTAGAAAAATATTTGGCTAAGTCATAAAATTAACATTTTTTAGTCATCTGTAAAGTGCTGAGACATTTATTTCTGGTGAATGCTTGTGTTAGGTTTTTTCTTTTTTCTCGTTATCCACCCAGTAAGTAAAACACTGATACATAAATACAGTGGCGCTCACTGATTGCTCACGCGCCTCGACACCAGAGCTGGCCCTGTCCCTTACGCCCCGAGGAGGAGCCACCTGGGTGACAGGCCGTGGGGACGTCACCCACGTCGTTCAGAGCGCGTGTTCAAGGCGGACGCGGCCCTCCAGCTTGGCAGGTGCAAGAAGCCATGTGAAAGAACAAGACTTTTTCTTCTTGTTTCCTATAAAGCTAAAACATACACGTTTCTAACGTGGACGTTAATGCTGTTTAATAACGAGAGAGGAGAACAATTTGGCGTTGATGCTTGCGTCTAAATGTTGACAGGTATCGGGCGTTTTGGTTCAAAGCAAACATTATTGGTGAAACTCTGCAGACGATATATCAACTAAAATATTAAACTGTTAATTTTTTAACCATCGAAAAATGCGATATAAAATACTAGTTTGTTAAAATGTACAGTATACACGTCACACCACTCTGGGAAGCGCGGCTCACTCCGGCCCGACCGGGTGCGTGCGCCCTTGTTTTTTTAATCGTTACAGATTCTATTCTGGAATTTGAAAAGAAGCATATAAATAAAAGTGGTGAATTTGAATCAAATAAAACTATTTAAAGAACTGTTAATGAACTCCTGTACTACAGAATACATTTACTTTCTTATAGATTCATAGCGTGCAGATTCTCTTAAGTAACACACGAGAACAGGTCTGAAGCTGAAGTTTAACATTTAGCGTCTGCGTGTCAACTGCGGCGGCCACACGGAACGTGGCACTCGATGTCTCAAACGCTGCACCCCCTTCTCCCTGCGGAAGCGTCTGTGTTCCCTTCTGCTGCGCAAAGGAGAAGGCGGGAACGGCGAGAAGGCCGCCGTCGCGATATTGCACATTTCTTCCCCAAATCCTGCGTTTAATGCATCCGACCCGGCGCGGACGCAGTGCACCACGCATGCGCGCCGCGCGTGCGATTTCACGGAGAAGTCGTCCTCGATTGCAAGTTCCGGCCCCAGGAGGCGGCTCAGCAGGGCACCTGCCAGACCAGGATGGAGGGACCCAGCTCCTCGCGGTGGGGCGGCCTGGCCTTGCCGGGCACCCGTCGGTGGCCCTGGCCACCGCACACCACCAGCGCGGAGCTGGCCTTGGCCTTCCTCGCCCGCCGCCGCGCCCTGCTCCGCAGCGAGACGGGGTCCCTCAGGAGGTCGTAGAGGACACCGTCCTCCAGCCTGTGCTCCAGAGAGCCGGAGCCCTGGGACAGGCTCGGGGACCCCGACGAGGAGGACGCGGTGTCACCCTTCTGGGTCGTGGATCCCGGCGCGTCTCCCAACCAGATGGCTGTGTCGGGAGGGTCGCCCTGGCTCCCGCGGGAACCGGCTCCCTCGCCGGGAAGCCCGTCCTTGTCCTTGTCCTTGTCCTTGTCCTCCTCCGGGGCTGGGGGCGGGCTGTCCCCGGCTCTGTCCTGGTCTCTCTCCTGCAGAGCCGCGGCCAGGAGGATGAACTTGACGGGCCCGCTGTGTGCGTGGTAGGACACCATGCCCCGGCCTGGAGGGAGACAGCCCCACACTGGCCGTTAAAACAGACTCGCCAGTGTGCACAAAACTCAACCCAGACGGCTCCACCGGCCCAATGACAAGACCCTGCGAGTGACCTGCATTCTTGAGTGACAGGTTAACGTGAAAATATCTAGCTTATGTTCTTGCCGATTCTTAGTGAATCTGAATAAAACTCTGAAAATGATGATCTAAAACACAAAATTGGGTCTTCTTTGGCAGTGTCTCAGTTCTAATACTCAACTAAAAATATATAGAAAAAATTAGCCAGGCATGGTGGTGCGTGCCTGTAGTCCCAGCTACTCGGGAGGCTGAGGCAGGAGGATTGCTTGAGCCCAGGAGTTGGAGGTTGCTGTGAGCGAGGCTGATGCCATGGCACTCTAGCCCGGGCAACAGAGCGAGACTCTGACTCAAAATAATAATAATACTACAGTAGTTATTTTCCTGTTCTGCATGAAATACCTTCTCACTTACGCTCTGGCGATAGATCTAATTTTCCTAAGCCTTGATTGAAAACAATGAAAGCCTGGCCCGTGTCAGTTTTAGGAACGAAATGCCTAAACGACCAGCTTCCTGCCCTTTTCCATTATAAAACGTCCCTGAGGTTTAGGACAATTTAATTCTTTCGTTTAATTACAATTAGGACTTTTCCGTTTCCGGGCGATGGGATTCACATTTGAAAGCCATCGTTGTGTCAGAGACACTTGCAGGCCCCGCACCCTGTGTCGGGGGGACGGGCCGCATTCTGGGTACGTCACAGGTGAGAGGCCACGGGGGCAGGTGCCCGTCCCTCCTCACCCCTAACAGGCGGACGTGCAGAGCTGCGCGGCGTCTGGGCCGTGCACGGGCTCTGATTGGAGGGACTGTACACGTAGAGCCCTACGGTTAGCGTTTTGGTGAGTTCCCTGCAAATCTTTTCCTCTCTTGATATTCTCCCCTGGTTGACAGTATAATCAATATTAAAGTTAAGGCCTCGGTTTCACTTCACTTCGAGCACGAGAAGTTCTCCGCGTCGCTGGAGACTCTCCGTGCGTGGCTGTCACTGGCCGCCTGCCCGTCCACCGACGGCACCATGACCGCTTCGCTGGGCTGCCCCGACCCTGACCTCGAACTCTGAGGGTGTCTCGTGTTTTCGTGCCATTAAAAATCGAACTCTGGGGCAAATATCTTTTTTTGCAGGATACTCCGTGCCTAGGTCAGGCTGTTTCCCGAGACAGATTCCTGACCTGGAAATCCTGACTCCGGACCAGAGGCGGGAGCGTGTTTCAGGGCTTAAGGCACCCCATAAGGCCACCCCGCCCTCTCTCCAAAGGGGCTGCAGGCACCGACTCGAGCTCCTGCCCCGGTTGCTATGCAGCGCAACCCAGCTTTTCCCGAGCCCGGGCTTCCTTCTTCACAACATAAAATACAGAATGTGCCCATTTCCACTGACCAAAGCTGCGCATAATGGCGGAAACTGGAAGCAGTAAATACAATGTGAACATCCACGCTTTTGGGGTATGGTTCTCCTTGGAACAGCGATATGAGAAATAGAAAAACAAAAGTATTGATAATTCCAACTTAATAGATATACTCTATTAAGTCTTCATAATACACTGAAAAAACACCCCAAATAATTCGAATTATTTAAACGATGCTGGGACGTTAAGTCACAGCGCAGACGGCCGCTCGCCACGCCCATGAGTTTACAGGCCGGAGCCTCGGCAGACTCACCGGTCACCTTGGGGATGCCTTGCAGACGGGGGACCGGCAGGGCCACCAGGACTCCCAGGCTGGTGCCCACCATCAGCAACCCGTGGCCCACGAGCAGGCTGGTCACCGACAGCCGCTGGTGCCCTGGGGGAGACAGACAGGTGGCTTGAGACTGGACACCCCGCGGGCCGGCGCCCAGGCTCCGGGTCACCAGCAGACCCCCGAAGCAGGATGCAGCATGGGGCGCTCACACCTCTGCGCTGGGCTCCCCGAGGCGAGACCACAGGGACCTGGACGACACAGCTGCGTGGCAGGTTCGTCCCTGGACCTCCTGCCCGCCTGCCCCCCTGCGCGGCTCTGGTTGGCCATTTCCGGTGAGAATCGACCCCAGATTCATCATTGGCCAAACCACTTGCTTCTGTGCGGTGCAGTGGATGAGCCCCGGCCCCCAACACACATGCAGCCATCGCGGCTCTGGGGGGGGGCACAGAGCCCCTCCCACAAGATGAGGGGTCTACGTATTCAGAAGGTCACGTTGCTTTTCTTAAGAGCCCGACTGTGCGGTTCACTTGGCCAGGCCTCCTGGAGGCCCCGCACCCCGCTCAGCGGGACCCGGGGGCTGCATTTAACAGGGGTCTCCAACTTTTCCACCAGCAACATCCGCCCGTGACCTTCTGGACAGAGCAGGGAACATCTGCACCAGGGACGGCGTGACTCGCCCGACTCTCACAGCTGCGAGCGGACGAAGCACCTTCCAGCTCGCTGGCCGTGAACTCTGCTCCTTCGTCGCTTAGAGCTCCAGCGACTCCTCTAAAAGCGTGTGCGTTGATCACAGAATGTCTCATCGCCAGTTGTTGGGCCGTGTCAAATTTGACGTGGTTTACGGGAAAGAACCCGGGCTAATAGTTTTCAGAACTGAATTCCCAACGGGAGGAAAAGACCCGGGGCTTAGCTGTAGGTTCGAGCGTCTGAAAACTCTGAGGAGGGGGAAAAGACTGAATCGAGTTTTGTCAACTTGCAAAAAAGGTGGCAGTTAGAGTATCATTTTTTCCTTTTTCAAGTTCTGTTCTTTTTGGCTTGGCAGGTCTTCATCTGCTGAACCTGCTTTAATTTTATATTCCAGCAACAGCAAGGACGGGAAGCATGTTGACGTCACACTCGGCCGATCAGCCACAGACAACTTCGCTGCTGCAGCTATGAGGCTGCTACGAAGTGCTGGTTCAACCAGAGGGGCGGCCTGACCCCGGCCGAGGGCTCCTGCACATTGTCCCGGTCCCAGTGGTGGGTGGACCGGTCGGCGTGTGAGCTCGTCTGGGTCTGTGCTCGGAGGGATGCTGGTGACAGCGCCTGCCTCTTGCACAGAAGCAAGTCAAAGACAACAGCGGGGAGGCCACAGTGGGGACGGGGGCCCCGAGCACAGCTATGCCTGCCCTGCTCTGTTCTCCCAGCCTGGGCGTTGAGTGCTGCTTGGTCCTATCAAGTCAAGTACAAACTCCACCCATTCGTGCTTGCCTTCCCTTCCCCCTACGAGTTTCTTTCTGATCATAAGTGGAGAGGGATAAATACCAAGGGTCCTGCGGTGGCCGCTGCATTTTGGTGGCTGGCTCAGAGCTCCGGAACCACGGCAACTCGGGACTGCCCGGCCTGGGGTGCGGGGGGGCTGACCTACGCCAGGGCAGCTCAGACTCTGCTTCCTCACGGCAGCCTCCTCGCCTGCCCCTGCACGGGGAGCTTGGAACACTTGGCACTCCCGGGCGGGGCCAGGCCATGCTCGGGCGATCAGCGGATGTGACTTGGTTTCGTCCCAACAGCCACGGCCGACTCCTGCAGCAGACATTTGCTCCACAGCGTGTGCTCAGAACACGCCCGCCCCGCGGCAGAGCATCGGCACGCTTTCCGAGCCAGAGGGAACAAACCGTTTTGGTTTTCTAAATATAAACTTGCATGTTACATAAATCTCCATTTTCTTCGCCAAATGAAAATATCCTGCAGTCTTTTAACAATGATTTGTACAGATCTGGCCCCGTAGAAAAGAGCAGCTATCACGGCCTCACCCTCTGTCTCCAGCGAGGAACGGCCCCGATGAACCTCCTCCTCCCCCTCCTCCCACCCCTTCTCAAAGGGCAGCCGCACACCCTTTCTGGAAAGTGACCTCTAAATTATTGTACTTTTCAATGCATCATAAACAGTACCTGCTATGGGCTAAGTGTGCCCCCTAGATTCATATGGGGAAGCTCTAACCCCAGTGTGATGGTATTCGGAGGGGGGGCTGTGAGAGGTGATTAGGGTGATTAGGGGTCATGAGCATGACCCCTGAAAGGGCTGGTGCCTTTGCAGGAAGAGGCGGAGACCAGAGCCTGCTCTCCACACGCCAGGACACGGCAAGGAGGTGCCGTCTGCAGATCAGGGATCAGGTTCTCGCCAGGACCCCGCCCGCCTGCACCTGGGTCTTGGGCATCCAGCCCCCAGAACCCTGAGAAATGCTTTGCTGCTGTGTGGAAGCCTCTCGGTCCGTGGTATCTGTCGTGGCAGCCCAAAGGGACCTGAGGCAGTAGCCTCATCTCCTTAAACAATAGACATCTTCCAATATCACCAACCCACGGACAGATGAATGGACCCACACAAAAACCTTCCGCCAATCCCAGGATGGTCTCATGCCACCCGTAAAGGGTCACCGAGACCCAAAAACCAAATCCAGGTGCCAGGTCTGAATAAGGTCTGCAAATCATGTTGGTCGATTTGATTCACTGCCCCATGGGGAGGGGACCAAACTGACTTCAGAGCAGCTGTCCCCAGCCGAGCGACTCCGTGACTCAAACACCCCAAACACAAGTCCATGAGGTGACGACTGGACTAGTACCCCCCTGTCCCGCCCACCTTCCACTGCTGAGGTCCTCAAGGTGAGATCCAGCTTCCCTCCTTCCTGCCTCGTTTGCAGCCACACCCGAGCCCTGGGCAAAGCTCCCCCCCACCACGCCTTCCTACCTCTTGCCCTCTCGATGCCACCTGCCAGGTCAGGGCCGGCAGATCGAGGCAGTCACGTCCCCTCCTCCCTGCTCTCCACACCCTTCTGCAGGACGATCTTCCCAGCACTCAGTGTGGGACAAATTCTTCCCTGTTCAAAACTTTCACTGATCCCACCAGCAAATACAGACATGCCCAAGCTGGTCGCCTCTGCCCCTCATGCTCATACACTCCAGCTACATGCTTACACACACCAGCTGCATGCTTACACACACCAGCTGCATGTTTGTACACACCAGCTGCACACTTATACACACCAGTTACACACTTACGCACACCAGCTGCATGCTTACACACACCAGCTGCATGTTTATACACACCAGCTACACACTTACACCAGCTGCATGCTTGCACACACCAGATGCATGCTTACACACACCAGCTGCATGCTTACACATACCAGCTGCATGTTTGTACACACCAGCTGCACACTTATACACACCAGTTACACACTTACGCACACCAGCTGCATGCTTACACACACCAGCTGCATGTTTATACACACCAGCTACACACTTACACCAGCTGCAGGCTTACACACACCAGCTGCAAACTTATACACACCAGCTACATGCTTATACACACTGGCTACACGTTTATACACACCAGCTGCACACTTACACACACTAGCTCCATGCTCATACACAGTAGCTCCATACTCATGCATACTACATACCTATATACGTACCCGCTACATGCTTATACACACCAGCTGCACACTTACACTCCCTTCGCTCTCTGTGCATGACCTGGCTCTGGGAGGCCCTCCCTGAAAGTCCGCCCCCTCCCAATGACTCTCCTGTTCTAGATCCTTCAACCGGGTCCTGGCTCCACCAGAGCCTCGCCACGGTTAACGACGAGAAACTCTCCTGCCGCATGCTCTGACGGGTAAAGACAGCACTGGAACCTGGTCCTACTCCAGGACACGGAGGTGCTTAAGGGACATTGTGTCAGGGACCTTGAAGGGCTAAGAAGGCAAGGCAGGGGATCTCTAGGCCCCGCCCCTGCCGTCTCCAGCCCCGCCCCACCCACCATCACCAAGCCCCGCCCCCGCCATCTC
>VBSM01001927.1:778695-792585 GCA_008086735.1 Cheirogaleus medius | reverse complement strand
GTCTCACTCTTGCTCAGGCTGGTCTCGAACTCCTGACCTTGAGTGATCCTCCCATCTCAGCCTCCCAGAGTGCTAGGATGACAGGTGTGAGCCACCACACCCGGCCAAGAGGTTCCTGTTTCATCTTTTGTAAGCTCCACACACTCTCAGGAACCACACTGCCAAGACAAAGGCTGGAGGAAGGGCAGGGCGGCCTTCCTCTGCATGGCCCTGCTTATGGCCAAATCCCTGAGGCTGCACACGTTCGCAGTTGCCACAGCAGAGGAGGGGCCACGCCCCTCCCTCCCAGTTGCCCACCACTCAGACTTCCATGTGAGAATTGATCTCAAACCTCCACATCTCTGGAGGGAAAATGCTACCTGCTGCCCATTTGTGCACAAGCCTCCACGTGGCTGGTTCCTCAGGTCAGGTTGGGACCAAACAGGAATTACTGCCTGGAAAACTGGGGGGCAGAGGGGGGCTTCCATAGAGAGGTTTTAAAAGAAAAACAGAAAAGCATGGCGTGTGAGGGAACCCTCTGGTGTTGCTAGAGACTGGAGGAGCAGAGCTCCCCTCCCTGCCCTGGCTGCTGTTTCAGTGACTATTAACACTCTGCAAGGAAGCTTCCAAAACCCACAGTTTGCTGAGCCCAAATCCTGGAGTTTCTAACCCAGCGGAACCTCCTCGATGTGTGCTCCAGTGTTCCTGGGTGGAGACCAGGGAGAAGAAGCTCTTTCCCTTCTTCTTCTCTTTCTTTCCTTCCACCTTCAGTCAAGAGCACTGCGTGTTACAGAAAACCAGGAGCGAGGAGCAGCAGCTTTCAGTTTTAAGCAGCTACAGTGATTAAACTGAAACTGTGGCTCGCAGCTCTAAGAAACAAACCTGCGAAGTCAACACCTGCCGGAACGCCAGAATAATTAGTCTTTTCCTGGATGTCAGATTATTTTAGAACCACATCAGTGTTTCTGACACTCTTAAATTTTAAAAGGAATTAAATACACCCAAGCTAGAAAGCTGTGTGCAATTTTGGGGGAAGATGACCCCCCCCCCAAAAACAAAAGTCCAGGTGATTGCAGCCTCCACTGCCTGTCAGTTCAGCGTTCACAGCAGGTCAGCAGATTTCCCATCTGCTCCTGACAGCACTGACAGGCAGGCCGGGGGGAGGGGGGCTGTAAACGTACCAGGCTGACAAGGTGCTCAGAGCCGCCTCTGTAGGGGGGTGTCCGTAAATGTACCAGCTACAGCACCGGAGCAATTGCTTTAAGAACATTTAATCCCCGGAGCCTCAGATACCTTTTTCTTTCAAATGCACCTAGCACCTTCCACCGTGCTGAACCCTCAAGCCCAGGATCGCTGCAGCCCACAGGCTGGGCAATGTTCCCACAGCACAGGACCCTCTGGGACGGCTCCTGGCAGCAGCTCCCCGCCCCCACCCCGGGAGGGAGGAAACACATGCACATCCAGATCTTAAGGCTGCGCCCACATCGCAGCTGTAGTTTCCCTACACGACGGGAGCTACATGACGAATTTTATTTTTTTTTTTTTTCAGAAAAGAGCAGATTTTTGCTTCTCTCTCTATAAATGCATTTAGATATTTTGGTCCAAAAAATGCAAAGAAAGGAGCTTTATATTTGGATCCAAACATTACTTCTTGAGCCTTTGAGATTTACAGCATATAAATTCTCTGGAACATGTGGAAATAATGTTTTGATTATAATAAAGTCATAATTTGGGAATGTTATGTTTTCCTGAGAGCTTCCTGGTGAAAGCTACAGAAACCATCATTCCACAGCTTTTTATGGTGGTAATTTACAAAAAAAAAAGAGAAGGCATCGTGTTGGGGGAAAATATTTTAAATTATTATTATTTCTGTGCAGAAGAAAAGCAAATACAGACTAACAAACTATTACACCTGGCTCTTGTATATTTGTACTAATAATACTTCATTCTAATAACAAACAGCAGCTGCCACTCCAGAGCTCTCTGCTGGGTACTTTTATGTTGCATTTCATCCATGAAGCCCAGGTGAGTGGCTTATCTGAGATCACCTTATGCTACAGGGCCGAGCCAGGACCTGAACCCTGCGCCTTCTTAGACTCATAATCGCTAGGTGGCATTGCCGCAGTGTGCAGGGCTGTCAATCAACACGGAGTCTGAGCAGCACTGAGACACCCCCTGCTCAGGAGCATCCCTCAGTTACAGCTGCACGCCAGACAGAAGGCTCTTACTCTCATGGTGCAGGAAATACAATGTATTGGAGGAATATAAAAAGTAACAAAAAGTTGCCATCATGATACTGGGGAAAATAATCTACAATGTTTCCATCCCACCCTCTGTATCCTGCCCTAAGTCTTGGGGCCCTAACCTGGGGGCCGCCTGCATCCTCATGTGTGCTTGCGCAAGCTTATCTGCAGAGAACGCTTCTGGAAAAGGTGGCGAGCTCTTTAAATGCTAACTGGTAACGACGAGCGCCTGCTTTCCGGAGAAGCGCAGGGAGGGAGGTACTGCCCAGCCCACACGCTCGCCAGCTGGAGCGCACTGAGGCTCCCCGTGCCAGGGCTGGGGGAGCGAAGGGATGAGTGGGTGGGACGGAGGATGAGGCTGTGGACACATGTCATTGCTCGTTTGTGCAAACCCACAAATGTTCAGCACCAAGCCTGAGCCCTGACGTCCACCATGGACGCGTGTGAAGATGACGCATCGGTGAAGGTTCACTGACTGCCACAAATGCACCGCTCTGGGGTTGCCGCTAGTGGAGGGGGCTATTTGGGAAATTCTGCACTTTCCACCCAATTTTGCTATGAGCCTAAAACTTCCATAAAAAGTAAGGCTTATTAATTAAAAGATACCTTGTTTCAATATGCAATTTTAGTTATTAATGAGGCTAAGTGTGTGTGTGAGTGTATTGCTGATTTGTCTTTCCTTTCATGGCCTTTAAACATTTTCTATTGTGTTGTTTGTGTTTTTCTTACAGTTTAGTAAGAATTTTTTGTATTTTAAGAACATTAATTCTTGGTTGTATATACAGAAAATATATTCCCAATTTTTCATTTATAATTTTTTTTTTTTTTTTTTTGAGACAGGATCTTGCTCTGTTACCCAGGCTGGAGTGCAGCGGCATCATCATAGCTCACTGCAGCCTCCAACTCCTGGGCTCAAGCCATCCTCCTCCCTCAGCCTCCCAAGTAAGTATGGCTACAGTCACACACCAACACACCGGGGTAATTTTTAAATATTTTTGTAGATACAGGGTCTCGCTATTGCTTAGGTTGGTCTTAAACTCCTAGCTAACCTCAGTGATCCTTCTGTCTCGGCCTCCCAAAGTGCTAGGTTTACAGACGTAAGTCACCACATCCGGTCCACTTATAAAAGCTTTGATACGCATGCACATATATAGGATGAGAAAGAAGTTATACAACTTAATTTTATTGTATTCTTTATCGTGACAGCTTCTGGGTGTGGCCTGCTTGGAGAGGCTGTCCTCACTGCAAAGTGACAGAAACATTCTCCTGCTCTTCTGTGTTTATGGTTTGTTTTTATGTTGAAATTTCTACCCACCCAGAATGTTTAGAAGGGGAGCGGGCTGGGGCTTGGGGTCTAGGCCCGAGTTTGCTGAACGGCTGGGGCTGGCCGGTGTCTCCTCATTCTCTAGCGAACGACCCGCTCACCCCACTGGGCTGAACTGTCACGTCCATCAAGTGAGAGTTTCCCACGAGTCCCTGAGGACAATCTATGATCACACTGAGTATGTCTCTTAAAGTAATACGTATCTGTTACTTAGCAGGAAACCAGTGAACACGGATAAAAGGTTAGGAAATATTATTAGTTGAGTTTTCTAGTTCATCTTGTCTTTTCTAAACAGAATCTTGAAGGAATTTCTTTTACCCATGACCAGAAGCCAGAGGCCGCCTGAGTTTCCTGCGAGCAGAGGTGACTCTGGCCGCAGCCTGGGAAGTCGGGGGCTGTTTCTGGACCGTGCCTCGTCCCCGCGGGTGACTCACCTCCACGGCGAGCGTCGCCACCCCGATGATGAACACCTGGCCCCCGGAGGCCGCCCACAGCGTGTCTTCCATCAGGAGCAGACTTCTGACCGGGAGGACGCCGAGTTTTATCACTTTCTGAGGTTCGGAATTCCAGGTTCCATCTTAAAAGAAAACATTTAATTTCACTGGGGTTCCGTTCTCCGTGCACAGGGACAGGGAAGCGGGACCCCGGACCATTTTCAGTAACAGACGACCGAAGTATCGGCTGTGATTTTCCTGCCTCCGACTGACGCTGGGTGTGTCCAGGGCTCCAAGGGCGAGTGCTGAGTTAGCGGGGAAGCCCCCCCACCCCGAGGCCAGCAAGCTCGGAGCACCTGCGGTCATCGTGCATCCCTCTGACCCCAGCCTGGCCACTCAGCAAGTGTCCGGAGAAATCATTCATTCACCCCGAAGTTCAGTGTCCTTAACTGTAATCCTACCACCAGCCTAAAGGTTGTTTTAAGAATTAAATACACTGCATGTGAAAACCTCAGTGCAGCACTTGGCAGGCAGATGTCGGACAGAGACCATTATTTACGGCAATAATATATAAAGCCATCTGGTCACCATGAAAAGGAGCTGCACCCAAAGTAAGTAACTGGGCACATGTTTAAATTTCCCCATTACATGCTTCAACCTTACAAATCCCTTGTTACATACTCTATCACGAAGAGAGTTCATATCTTCACAGAATATGAAAAAAACCAAAATTGGGGTTAAAGGAATCTTTTCTTTTGATGAACTTGCTCCCTTCCCTGAAACCCTACACAGTGATAAAATATTTTGTTTTGAAAATGTTTTCAAAGATCTGCTGATGAGGTCTTCGATGCTTTATATAAAGTATGCGTGGATAGCTTGGACATCAGTATAAAAATTATTTGAAGCAAGATTTAACACAAATTTTAAAAGCTACTAATGTAATTATTCTGTAAATAAGTAAAGTGAATTCTTCAGTTCTCGGTCTAACCAGTAATTAAGCCATCGTGCTTAAAAACGTGACTCAGTGATTCATCCATCAGTGCTTCTGACTCGCTCATGAAACAAACACGCTTTGCTCAACTGGGAGGACCAGGTCCCGGCTCTCATCCCTGTGTTCCAGTTGGAGGCAAGAGGTCTCTGAACACAGACACGTGTGGGAGCCAGGGTCTGAGCTGACGTGGGCCGTCACTAAAGGCAACTATGCAAGCTCTGACTTCCCTTTAGTTACGATGGCAACGCCTCTGTGTCACAACGAGGACAATTCCCAGCCCGTGGGCACCGCCTGCCTTCCACGTGTAGTGTCTGCGCTGGGTCCGGTCATTATGTGGCTAAGCATGAATGCACACACACGAATGCACATGCACACACACACATGCACATGTGCCCACATACACTCACCCACAAACGCACACGTGTGCGTGTATGTGCACACACAAATGTGCACGAACAAGCCCTCACATGTGGCACTCACAGCGCTCCAAAGCACTGCGCCCTCCATGTGTAACGGGCACACACGGTCCAGAGTGGAAATGAATATGGTTTCCTCTGATGGTCACGTACGCCCGACTGCAGGGCACGGCGCGAGCACGCCAGGCTTCTGAGCCTAGGTCGGAACTCCAGTCCCCTCCTCCGCCCGTGTTCCTGTCCCAGGTGGTGTCCGGCGTGGCTTGGCGCCGCCCCACTGACCCTGCGACCCTCCGAAACGGGACCCCGAGCTGACAGACGGGGTGACGTACGTCACACGCTGCACTCCGGTTAAGGGTCGACTCCCAACAACGGCGCTTTGTTTCCCAAGCACCTCAGCCGCCCTCCCTGCGAACACTGTGCACTTGTCTCTCCCACGGAACCCTCTGGATGCGGGTGACCTGCCGCAGCCGCCGCCAGAGCCCGGGGAAGTGGGGCGACGGTCCCTGCGGGGCCCAGGTGCAGTCCCAGACCTCACTTCCCGCACTTTATCCTTCCGATAAATTTGCCGTTTTACTCACAAAGCTTGAAATGTGATTTTTTTTTTTTTTTTGCACCCTGCATAACCAAGCAATACCAGACTAAAACACAGGAAGCCATCAGGAGACCGCTGGCGTTGCCTACCGTGAGGCGGCAAGGACTTGGGCAGTGCGCCAGGAGCCAGAGACCGCAGCTCCCGGCACTGCTGAGCCTGGTGGACCCTGTTGTGAGATGTGAGGCCAAGAGGGCCCTGGAGGCTGTGGCAGGAGGCCCGGCCCGGTGTCCAGAAGTCCCGCCACAGCTGCAGACGGGTCGGCCAGACAGCCCAGCTCCGAGGGAGCCCAGGCCCACCCGGGGGAGCAGTGGGTGAGGGCTGCAGGGGGAGGTGGGTGTGGAACTCTCACCTGGCTGGGGAGGACCTCAAGACACTGAGACAGCGTCCCAAGTTCTCAGAGCCCCCTGGGGAGGGAGTGAGCTACGCAGGCCTTGGGGTAAAGGGGACGAGCCCAGGGGACAGAGGCTGGAGCGCGGAGCCCGTCCCAGTGACCCGCCTCACCTGCGGCTCTGGCGTAGCTGGCCACCGCCCCGTCCACCAGGCCCGCGTACAGGCTGTGCGGCGAGCCCGCCAGGCTCATGACCGTGGACCTCTCGGGCGTGAAGAAGTGCTGGAGCCGCACCTTCTTGGAGCCTTGGCTGCTTTTGTACACGGAAATGCTTTAAAAGAAAGACATAAGCTCATAAATATAAACTGCTCATTGTGGAAGAGTCGAGCGTCCGTCAACGCAGATGCGTTTAATGCCTCGTCCCGATGCCCGAGTCCTGCCGGTCCTTCCCCACTCCTGGACACCCGTGGTGGGATTTTAGAAACATCCCTGGCCACTTTCATTTCCTTCTTTTATTTTTAAAGAGAAATTCTGGGCTATAAAAAAAAAATTTAGTGCTTCCTATATGTCTTAGAACTTCACATCAGAAAGACAATTTTACCTTTCCTCTGAACAGTGCCAATATCTAATGTGATTATAAGACAGAATACGGATGTTTTATCCCAAAACGTAATGAGCAATGTGCTTCTAAAAAGCACTAATAAAAATACAACATTTCAGAGGCAAATAGTGTGGTACTATTCCCCTTTAAAGAAATGCCATTTCTCTTTGGGAGTTTCCTAGAATAACTTCCATGGGCCCAACTCACTGGTGATTTAACCACTTCGGTACGGCCGCGAAACCTCGCCCACAGCCGGCACTCACAGTCCGCACGGCAGTTTGTGCTGTGCATTGATGACGAATCTGTTTTGCTCTTGTGTGATGAGGAAAGCTTTAAAGCACTGAAAGCTTGTTTTACTTTACAGGCAGCTTTACTTGTAAATGTAAATCAGAATAGGTAACATATACATATATGTTTTCATTACGTTATTTTTAAATGTTCACAATTTTATTTTAATAAATGAAAAATTAGAAAAGTTATATCACGGCTGTCGGCTAAAGCCGACGCTCAGCTGTGCGCCTTCATATCACAGCTGTCGGCTAAAGTCGCCGTGCACGTTCATCTGTGGCTGCCGACTATAGTCGACGCTGGTACCAAAGTGGTTAAAAGCGCAGTGACCCCAAAAATGTCCCCTTGTCCCCCATTTCCCAGGCACTCGGCTCCTGACACGGAGGCCGAAGCCCTTTCCGCCCCTGGCCGCCGCACTTGTGTGGGCGCAGTGGTGTAGGGTCTTTGCGACATGGGGGCCGGCTCTACCTCCCCTCCTCCGCCCCGATGCAGACGGTGGGGGCGTCGGCAGGCCTCGCAGCAGAGGGCTCGGGGTCGGAAGCCGCGCCAGGCTCTCTGCGCTTCTCCTCGGCCGGGATGTACACCATGCACA
Source organism: Cheirogaleus medius (assembly GCA_008086735.1). Lineage (NCBI taxonomy): Eukaryota > Metazoa > Chordata > Mammalia > Primates > Cheirogaleidae > Cheirogaleus > Cheirogaleus medius. The sequence goes on along the minus strand of VBSM01001927.1, from coordinate 784,797 downwards.
GGATGCGGGACTCCACGTTGAAGCACTCGATGACTTTGGGGCTGGAGTTTTGAAACGAGACGATGGCGATCTGGCCCATCTGATTGGTGCAACTCCCGATCTGCGCCAGGGCATCAGAGGGGGAGGGAAAATGAGCCTGGGGGGTGGGGGGGCTTCCACAGTCCGTGGACCCCAACGCTCAGGGCCACATGGCGCCCGTCTCCACGTGAGAGTCAACTCTTAGAAAAATCAGACGACATCTAAACACTCTGCCAACAGGGCCTGTTTCCCTTTTTAACATATGGAATTAGGTTTTCAAATATTTTTAATAAAAAGAATGTAACTATTAATCATTTTTAAAAAGTCACATATATACACTTTAAAAACCATACACCCATCACCGTACAAATGGTAAAGGCCTGCTCATGCGCAATTTAGAGTCCTAAATAGATTAACATCCATTTTAAATAGCACTGATGTTTAACAGACCTTAGCTAAAAACCTGAGTCTTTCCAATGAGAAAAAATTAACAAGAACGCATCCTAAAGTGGATGGTTCACATTTAACACGTGACAAAGCATGTTGTAGTATTTCTGTGTTTATGAACTTCCTATGTGTTTGAATTCTCATGACGAGAAAATGTAGCATAGTCAGTTTCCCAATTTGATTGTTTTCTATGTGGGGAGGAGTCTGACCCTTGTGCACAGACAGTATGTTCAGCGATGTTTTTCTTTTCCGCCAGCTTCCAGGCTGTTGTTACAGTCCCTCATTCTTCCTGTGTCTGCTCCCAGCTACGAATAAACAACCCACTTCGGGCCTCTCAGGGGAGGAGCCAACTCACCCCACCCCGGACTGGCCTGCAGGAGGTGGGCGCGACCAGGCCAGGGGACAGATGGCAGGTCCTCCTGCCCGCATGGAAATGGTCCTCTTCCAAGATGGGAAACCCCCCGGGGAATGAAGCCCTTCATGCCCGGGTTGGCAGGAATGAAACACCAACTCACTGGGCTGTTCCATTTTTTAACAATAACGAGAATACTGGCCAAGCACGAGCTTTGGCTGTGCGAGGGGGCGGTGGCCTGCTGCAGAGGATGCTGGGGGGAGACTCAGGTGCGTCCGGAGGTCCGAGGGGCCTCGGGGAAGGGCACACCAGAGCCTCAGACCACACAGACCGAGCAGCGTCCTTGGGTTTGCAGGAACCAGAAACAGCTGCTGCGGTTGCAGCGTGATTTCAGATGCCGTGTGTCATTTGGAACAGATTAATTTTAATTGCTAAGTTTCCAGTGAAAAAAGCTAGCCTTGGAAGAAGAAGAAGGAAAAAAAAAAAAAACCCATGCAGGTTAACCACCAAAATCGAAGAAATATTAAAATCATTCTCATATTAGTTAACTGTCTTTGGACTGAGCCTAATCTGGTAAACGTTTCAGGTGAGAAAGAAAAGAAATAAACATTTTAACTCCTAAGAATGCTACATCTTTCCCAAAAGTAACCGGCTCCCTTTCAGGGGGAGTGTTCGCGTTTGCAAACACACGCTGGGCTACACAGCAGCCAACGGCGGCGCTCCACCCCGCAATGCACGTCTGCGTTTCCCGCCACGCTAACCGTGCCTGCGGATTCTCTGTGAGCTCACGCCAGGAGCGAGGGCGTCTTACCCACAGGAAGCCGTGCGCCGCGGAGGACGAGTCTGGCTGACCTTCGTTGCTCAGGCAGGGCTCAGGGTTGTAGGCGGCGCACTCGATCTGGAGTGGGGTGGAAGCGGACGCTTGTGAGAGGGGCCGAGAGGCCTCCGGGGCCACACAGAGTCTGACACGGACGGACGACACGCTTCCGACACAGAACTGCAGACATTCGGGCTCATCGCCGACAGAGATTAAAATGGGAGAGTTTGAAGCGTGAGTCTTAGAAGGCGGCACTGGAGCAGCAGGAACACCCAAGCAGACGCGGCCCTGAGTGTTTTTACTGTTGGGGGTCTCGTCACCGCGCTGCTTAAATCAGCACGTCCCTCTCTCCCCTCCCTGTCCCACCCGGTCTTCCCCGGGGCCGGGCGGTGGGGCGGTGAGGTGGGGGGAGCTGACCAGGGCCCAGGCCAGGAGCGAGAAATAAAAACGTCTTTGTACGTTCCTTAGAGAAGACCCATCAACAGGCCACGGGAGTCACTGCAGGTGCCATGGCCTGTTGTGCCTGAACCGGTGACATCACAGACGTGAGCAAGGTGCCACCCGGACACGGAGCGGCTTTGGCAGAGAGGGGAGCCCGCGCTCCCAGCAGCCCCGAGAGCTCACGTGAGGACCCCCGTGGAAACTGACTGCGTGTCCAGCAAAAGCCTCCCGAGCTGGCAAAGGGAACCAGTCTCCCTCGTGTAACTACCCGTGGCCCAGTCCGGGAGAGCCGTGTGGGGACACCAGGGTCCTGCCCAGGGACGGGCCCCAAAGACGTGGGCCGACCCTCGTTGTTAGGTTTCAGACAGCTGCAGTCTCCATTTATTTCCGAATAAATTACTCCGGCTAACCTGGGAAGACGGCGTTCTGACTGCACCCCTCCCGGACACCCTCCCGTCAGACAGGGGAGGCGCGGCCCACAGCGGCTCGGGTGCCCGGGGCCCCGCCGCCCCTCACCTTGAACTCCTGCTGCTTGGCCACCATCACCGGCATGTGCCCCACGAGCAGAGGGTGCCTCTCCTTCTTAATCTGATTCCCTTCGTCTTCCACGCAGAACCAGCCCAGGTGGTTCTCCTCCTCTGCAAGGAGAGGCGGAGAGAGGATGAGCTTGGACCGCGGCGAGCCCACCCGGAACTGAGGCCTGCGCGGCCAGTGGGGCGTCCCCTGCGGAAGTCTCTGACGCCCCGTTCGCACAAGACCAGGGAACTCGATGTCCCGTTTCTGGGAAACCGTCGGCTCTTTCCTTATGGGGCGGCACGGCCCGCACCTGAGTGATGGGGACATTGCCCTGCCGGTGCCTCCTCAGCAGGCCCGTGAGCCGCGGAAGCCACACAGGTCTCTTTCCCTCGCCTTTTCCCGTTTTTCTTCCAAAGCAACTGAGATGTTTAGATGCAGATGCGGATCAAATACGAGATGCGGTGAGAAACTTTAGACACGGCGCGATACGATGGGATAAAGAAAGTGCAATAAGATGGGGAAATATTTCACCGCCAAACCGTCAGCCTTGGCTCTGAAGAACACGGGACTGATCTCAGGATAAAAGGAAGCTTCTCTCAAGCGTGGGCCACCCCTCGTTTGCTGAGTCTCCCTGGACCCACCCTGACAAGCCACCATGCAGTAAGGAAGAGACATGGGGCCGTGTGACTACTCCGTATCCACTGAGCATTCGGCCCGCGGGCTGCCCTTCCACGGGGCAATGTGCTCTTCCTGCCACTAATCAGTGCTCGCCGAGCTGATAACCTTCACCCCAACCACGGTGTCCCCTCTGTATCCCATATTCAGTTAGCATCTCAGATCATCTGCATCTAGAAGAGAATTTTACATGCACACAGGGCATCCCGTGTGTTCTGAGTGATGGATCTGTGAGTGTATAAATGACATGTAAATTATATATATATATATATATATATATATATATATATGTCAAAACAGCAAGGCTAAAGGGACGTTGGAACAAGGAAATCATCATGAAGTCACACCCATGGTTTATCTCCCGTGCTGGGAGGGCCTTTGGCCACCTGCATTTTGTCACTCCGGGGTGAGGAAACAGACCAGGATGGACCACGACCTTCCTTCCTTCTGGAGACAGACCCACCCCGGGCCTGCCTCAGCCCCCAACTCACATTCTAAACTCGACAGGCTTACCCTGGGTCGAGCAGCCTCAACTGATAAACTGATATTAATTTTTTTTTTATTTTGGTGAGACAGAGTCTCACTCTGTTGCCCGGGCTGGAGTGCAGTGGCATCATCGCAGCTCACGGCAACCTCAAACTCCTGGGCTCTAGTGATCCTCCTGCCTCAGCCTCCCAAGCAGCTGGGACGACAGGCATGCGCCACCAGGCCCAGCTGGTCTTTTCTATTTTTAGTCTCGCTCTTGCTCAGGCTGGTCTCGAACCCCTGACCTCAAGCGATCCTCCTGCTCCGACTGCAGGCGTGAGCCGCTGTGCCTGGCCCGATATTAACGTTTCGTTACAATAAAAGGCTCTGCCCCTGCAATCCTACATTATGACACGGACTTCTTAAAAATCGCTTGTGCTGGGATTGATCTTTCTCACATGAAAACATTCTTCCAGGTTCATGGATGGATCCGTCGCCCCGAGTTCACCTCTTAACCCCGGTTTCCTCTTCGCGGCCAAGCATGTCATCGTGACATAGCCAACTGGCAGAGGACTCCGAAACGCACGTCCGTCTCTCCTGTGACCCTCGGTCAGCCACGCCGAGCACACTCACCGAGGGCGAGCTTGGCCGTCTGCAGGCTGTTGGTCCAGGACTCTTTGATGGCCGGGGTGAAGGTGTTGAACACAGCCGTGAAGAAGGTGGGTCTCCCGGACCTGCCAGGAACAACAGACGAGCATTCGCTTTATGCTATGAAATTAAATTGCCACGTTTTGCCTGTCCAATACAATTGACAAACTAAAAAAAAAAAAAAAAAAATCACGTATCACGACAAAGAACCATTTTTTCCCCCAGCATTGGCAAAGCAGGTTTCGTTTAAAGTCACCACTAACTTGTCCTGTTTTCCCGGGAGCTGTAACTGGATTCTGCAGCAGTCTGCGGCTCTGATCTCCTCTTCTTTCTTCAGAATAAGTCTTTGTAAACCTGAGGTCCAATCGTGGGCTACTGACTGGTTTAAGTTCTGCAAAGAAAATAAATATGTACATTTTTAAATAGTTAAAAATAAAAAAATAAAATAAAATAGGACCAGCCTAAAAGCAAAGTGACACAAAAAACTCAGGGAGACCAAAACAATCAAACAAAAAACAAACAAATGAAAAAACACCTCGTATCTGATTGTGAAAAAGAAACCCCTGGAGTCGGATCACACTGTGACATTGTGGCGTGGCAGAGACATTTCTCAGATAGAACTGATACTCAAGTCGACTTGCAAAATGAAGAAAAGTTACAATTAGGTAATAGTTTCACCTTTTCCGAAATAATAAAAAAATGTACATCAGATCCATTCTTACAGCCACAATGAATTCTCACTTGTGGCAGAACTTGGAGATGGAGTCACATATCCACGATGATTTAGGAGTAAAAATAGAACCTTAAATCAAACTGCCGTGATACTTACCTGGTAGTTTCCTTTAAGGTTTCCTATCAGCTGGCTGATTTGACCAACTACATTTAAGTCATGCAACAGGTTCTGTAAATCTTGATACAGCTGTCCCGGCCCCATGTAAACTTTGTCTGCAAAGGGAACAAACAAACAAGAGGGCACAAACGTGAAGCTACGGATGCTCCAACACTGGAGGGTAGAAAACACTAAAGTAAATGCTAGTTAATTTTTTTTAAGTTGGGGGGATCCAGAACTTTTAAAAAGTGGATATTTTCAAGAATTTAGTAGTTTTTCCTTTCCTAACGTTTATTTTAAAATAATTTAAGACTTACTAACAAGTTGCAAAACTGGCACAAAGGGTTGCCTCCTGAATGCCCTTCGCCCGGCTCCCCGGGGGGGTCAACCTCTTATGCAAACGCGGCACGACCCTCAAAACCAGGAAATCACAGTGACATGACACTATTAACTAAGCTGCAGACATCCCTCAAATTTCACCCGTGTCCCCACGAATGTCGCTTTTCTAGCGCTGGATCCAATGCAGGGGCCCACCGTAGGTTTACTTGCCATGTCCCCTAAGTCTCCTCCAGTCTGGGTGAGTTCCTCGATCTCTCTTTGTCTTTTATGACCTTTTCATTTTGAAAGGATGCTGCTAAGCTACAGAATGTCTCACAGTGTGGGTGTGACTGACATCTTGTCACTTAAAGTATTTTTTAAACATTGTTGACGTAATACTTATTAGTAAGAGACAACTGGAAATAAATGACATTTAATCTGAACTGAATTTCTAATAACTGGGGTCATCCAACATCAACATGAGTCCTCAGCGATCTTTCCTGAAGATTTTTTAAAAGGCAATAGAGAGGGCCGGGCGCGGTGGCTCACGCCTGTAATCCTAGCACTCTGGGAGGC
>VBSM01001927.1:763534-778595 GCA_008086735.1 Cheirogaleus medius | reverse complement strand
ACCCACAGAACAGCTCCATCACCCACAGAACAGCTCCATCACCCCACAGAACAGCTCCATCACCCACAGAACAGCTCTATCACCTACAGAACAGCTCCATCACCCCACAGAACAGCTCCATCACCTACAGAACAGATCCATCACCCCACAGAACAGCTCCATCACCCACACACAGAACAACTCCATCACCCACAGAACAGCTCCATCACCTACAGAACAGCTCCATCACCCACAGAACAGCTCCATCACCCACAGAATAGCTCCATCACCCACAGAACAGCACCATCACCCCACAGAACAGCTCCATCGCCCATAGAAAAGCTCTATCACCCTATAGAACAGCTCCATTGCCCATAAAAAACTCCCTTGTTGTCCCTTTAGAGTCACCCTTGCCCTGGAAATCACTCCTTCCCTACAATTTTGTCTCACAGTATTCCACATCTATCTTTAACATATAAGTAGCACACTTGTATTCACATAGGTATTCAACAAATGTGCCCTTTGTTAGAGAAACTCCCTGGCTTTGCAGGACAAGCGTCTAACTTGGATCACGGCAGCTTTTCCCCTTTGGTCATTAATGCCACAAGCTAAGCACAGTACCAGCGCACAGCGCAGGGGGAAGACAGGGCTGCACCCTTGACCCTGCTGAAGCCCACAGTTCTACGTTGCTCAGGATCCATCTTTGAAATACGGCGTGAACAAGTTGGAAGGGATGCCAACATCCTGGGAACTGTTTCTAAACTGGGTGTGCCAAGAATCTGACATTGCACTTTAATTTGGAAAGCAAGTATTTCTGCCTCTACTAAACTTCTCTATGAGTAAGCACACGTTAAAATAGAAAACACTTTTATATTTAAACAAGTACTTCGGGAGATATATAAATTCTGTTCCAAAGTTAAGGTTAGAAAATTATTCAGTGATAGCTGGGCGCGGTGGCTCACACCTCTAATCCCAGCACTCTGGGAGGCCGAGGCGGGAGGATCGCTGGAGCTCAGGAGTCTGAGAACAGCCTGAGCAAAAGCGAGACCCCATCTCTACTAAAAATAGAAAGTTAGCCGGGCGTGGTGGCATGTGCCTGTTGTCCCAGCTATTTGGGAGGCTGAGGCAGGAGGATCACTTAAGCCCAGGAGTCTGAGGTTGCCGTGAGCTGTGATGATGTCACTGCACTCAACCCCGGGTGACAGAGTGAGACCCTGCCTCAAAAAGAAAATTATTCAGTGGCAATGTTGTATTTTGCTACCCACATTTCTCCATTAGGTGACCCAGAAATCTGTGCCTTTCCTGTCTTGGAGCCCTAGTCTGCAGAGCGGACACAACAGCCCTTTCCTGTCCGCCTGCTTTGAAGATGAAATGAAACAGTGCAGTTTGTAACAATAAGGTAGTCTGTGAACATGGTTCAGGGTACAGACGTGTGCGCGGCGTCTCACATCACACACGCGCACGACTGCTGAATTACATGTCTCGTCACGCTTCCCGAACCCCAACACCCCCGTGGAGGCTCTTCCTCTACTTGGACCACCACTGGCCTGGCCAGAACTTCATGTTTCTATCTCCCTTTTTTTTCCATTAAAACATACATTTAAAACCATGCTCCATTCCTCCCAAGAGAAGGAATTTTCTTTTTCTTTGTCAGCTAAGAAATAAAATTTCCCATTTGCCTCAAGTGGTGAGGGCGATGATACACTTTTGAAGTTTCCTGAATCTTCTGCTGCGGCTGCCTGCCCTGCTCCAGATGCCCCTGGTGGGGAGAGATGCAGCCCCACGGGGGGACCCGCCCCAGGCCACGTCCCTGCCCACGGAGGCCACCGCCCAGGGAGCAGGGCCACGGCAACCGGCTGGCCTCCCTAGGGAAAATTACCAGCTACTAGGTCCAAACGGTTCCATGTCAACCAAATAAATGACCAAGTTTTAGGGAACACTGAGCCAAAGGCTAACAGAGTAAAAGTTTTACACGTGTTAGTTATTTCACTGCTTTCTGCAGTGAGGTCGCAGGGCCCTGTGGCCACGGCAAGGACCAGCCGGGCCCACCTTGTCCACCCAGAAGGAGGGAGAGAGAGGCGGCAGACGGGCAGGAAGAAGGAACACGGCCACCGCACGGGCCACGCAGGAAGCAGCGGCGGAGGACAGGCAGCTGGCCGGGGGCTCCTGGGCAGAGGGGCTCCAGGAACCAGGAGGGAGGACCGTTCTCGGGAGCGGACAGCTCTCACCGACAGAGTCCTGCCGGCTGCCGCTGCCGTGCCGGGGGGAGCCTCGAGGACGTGGGTGTGACGTGGACCTGGCTCCGGCCCCGTCAGTCCTGCCTCACAGCTCGTGGGGGTGAAAAGGTGTCACCTGCACATCAAGGTGACCACAGCTGACAGCACTGCGTCGAGTGCTCGAAAATCGCTAAGAGTAGATTTTAAGGTTCTCGCCTCGGAAACAGGGATCGGTGAGGGAAGGATATGTCGGGCGGCTTGCTTTAGCCATCCCACGGTGTGCGTATTTCAAAGCACGGTGCACACCGTAAATGTAGACAAATTTTATTTGTCGATTAAAAAACAATTTTTAAAAGAATATATATACGTTATGGATGTGCGCTACAATGGATGTGAATCTATCAAGGGACGGGAGGAGAATACGTTTTTCCCTAGTGGATTAAAGGGTCTTCCCTGCTGAGACCCAGGGGAGTTTCTCTGCCTTCACCCAACACGAAGATAAGCCGAAGTCTCACGCTTGAGCCTGGGCATCAGACACGGTTCATAAGACGGAGCACTGGGACCAGACGGACACCGAACCGCAACACGGGACACCCCCATGGACAAGACCAACGTGTAAGACAAGGGAGGGCTTCTCCACTCTCATCTTCAGGAAATAACAAAAAGCAGAATGCAGTATTTTTCAAATGCTACTTTCAGTTTAGGAAATACCTATTTTTTTTTTTTTTGGACAAAACATATTGACAGATTAAAAAAGTACGCAAATCGGATTTTTGCTGGAGTTGACTTGCAGCCAGCCGGTCGCAGGTCTCTGTTCTGAGCTGTGTGAGCAGAGCTCCCTGCCGACCGCGTTTCTGCAGAAGGGCTTCCCAAGCCTTTCTCACGGCACCGCTCCTGTTTCCATGGAAATCCCTGTAGCTTGTTTGCAGATTCAGGGTTTGTCAGCTAAATGGAATCTTGTGTGGCAAACAAGGAAGGGACTGTGTGGCGGAATCAATAGCCGCGGCACCCACAAAAACCCTGGGGGGGGTGTCCTGGGGGGCGGGGTCCCCAGTCTCAGAGCGTCTCCTGGGAGACGTCTCCAGGCACGAGGGGCAGGACCGGGAACGCTCCAAGGGGCACGGGGGCATTCCCAGGGCGCTGGGCCCCGCGGAGCTGCAGACGTGCACAGCCTGTGAGTCGGCCTCCATCCAGGGCATCTGCTCCTTTCCACAGGGCTCCTCCTCCTCAGAGCAATGCGGGTTTCGGCTGCAAACTCCAGGCTCCCGCTGAGCTCCTCTCCCTCCCCACCCTCCCCAGCACAGGGCACCCTCCTGTCTCCTGCAGGACACCACAGGCGAGGCCGGTGCTCACAAACGAAACACCCTTTTCCTTTCAGTTCATCAAAAGTCACATTTCCCTTGCGGTGGGAAATAAGAGTTTGAATCTGCCACGTCATTTTTCTGCAAACACGTTTTTCAGCGTATGACATAACACGGTATCGACAACCACAGGCACAGGGGCGCACAGCAGATCCTAGAACTGGATCATCCCGTGTGACAGAAGCTACGCCCACACCCGCCCCTGGGTGGCCGTTCCCATCTTCGTCCACCAAGAGGGGCCATCGAGGCGTGAGAGGCCATCGAGGCACAAGGGGCGGAGGGTTCCCGCCACTGGCTGCAGCGTGGCGCTGACAGATGGACAGCCTGGGCCTGACTGCGCACAGACTGGCCGACCTCCGCCCCGCGTGGATGTGGACAGGCCAGCGCCCGGCGCCGCGCAAGCCCACAGACACCGCGACCGCCGACCACACCCTGTAAAGGCAAGACAGCCGCGGACTCTGCCACCTGAGGCCTGAAGACAGCCCCAGAGAACACTGGCTTGAGTTCCAACTTCAAACACACACACAGAATCAGCAAATGTTAATTAGTTTTTTTAAAAGGTGTTTTTTTTTTTAACCTAGAAGGCATTTTAAAGACCACTTACTCCCAAGACCACCCATTTCACAGCTCCGAGCTAAAGAGCAGCCGCACGGCTAAGGGAGCAGACACTGGGCCAAGAGCCTGAGTGAACATCTGGTCCCAGGGCCGTGCCTGCAGTCTATGAGCTGAGGACCCCCAAATCGGTGTCACCTGGACCCCAGACTCAGGTACTCGGCGGCCTCTGGGCCCTAGGCACACCTGTTGTCCAAGTGGCACTTCCAAAGTAACAAGTCACCGCATGCTTGCAATGGGTGAATCCTACTGAATGTGAATGCCACAATTTAACCACTTCGGTACGGCGCTCACCAGCCGCGAGACCTTGCCCACAGCTGGCACTCACTGTCTGCACGGTAGTTTGCACTGTGCATTGACGACGGATCCGTTTTGCTCTTGTGTGATGAGGAAAGCTTTAAAGCACCGAAAGCTTGTTTTACTTTACAGGCAGCTTTAGGAAAATAACTATAATAACTCCTAATAAGGACTTGTTAAAAGGTCACAGATTCGTAGTAACTTATTAGCTAAGCGTACACACTGCAACTGCAGAGATAAAAGCAAAAGCTTTTGGCTGTCGGCTAAAGTGACTATAGTCCACGATGGTACCGAAGTGGTTAAAAAGTCAAGAGCTTAAAATAGTAACAGTCCAACAGAGAACTGTTACATTTCTTCCTCTCTCCAAACCTGCTCAGGGCCTACCCGCTATCCCAGTGGAAAGCGGCTTCCTGCCCCAGCTGGTGTGGCTGCCTTTGAAAACCACGTCCAGTGAAGCCCATGTTAACGTTTGCCGCGGGATCTCTCATTCACAGGATTATAACAGCTAAGAGGGGTGGTTACTGTAAATATCAAGTATCATACAATCACAGAAGCAAAGAGACTGGCGTGTAAGATGCAACCACAGCACGTTAGTGCCACTTGTTGCCATAGCAGGAACACAAGGAGGTGCAAACCACCCATGGGCTTTGGGGTTTGAAACCTCTGGGCCTCAGTTTCCTCATCTGAGAAGGGCACATTTGCGGGGTTGTTGAAATCTTAAACAGGAGTGGCAGCACTGTTTTACGGTAAATGTTGCCTTTCTATTTAATAACTTTTCTCTATTATATTGCTAACGCCCTGTCTTCTACATCTTAAATCAGAGCCTAATAATACCATAACTTTTGTGCGAAATAAAATACAGGAAAAAAAAGCCCGAAGACGCCTGCTGTTTTCTGACACAAAAGCCACCTGTTTAGACTGTTGTTTTTCTTATTCAGAACCCACCTGCCTGCCTCCCGTGAAACGGCGATTCCATCACTGGAAGGAGGTGACAGGCTCTCTCTAACGGCAGAGAAAATGCTGTCTTCAACCCGATTGCAGTGAACAGAGTAAAAACCATGACTTCTGATAAATCAGATAAAGCCTAAACATTTTCCCTTAAACGGCCTAGAGAGTGGAGATGAAGCAGTGGAGAAGGGAGGAAATGAGAGGGCAGCAGCCGCAGGCGGTGCCCGGCGACCAGGCCGGCAGCAACCTGGGGACTAACCGGCCCAAATGCAAACTCAGCCCCACCCAGCCCCGATGGACCTGTCTCCAGGTGCGGCCGAGCGCTCGGCGGGCTGAGAGCCGCTGGCCTGCGTGCCCATGAGCAGGGGGAGGAGGGGACGGGGTGGCGAAGGATTCTCAGCTGAAAACGGGTTTCCACGTGACTCGCTCTTTCAGCAGGAGGGAAAAGATCCGTAACACACGGGAGCCTTCAGTGTGAAGAGGCAACTCCCCAACCGGGTTCAGAAGCTTGTATGGCTTTCTGGTAGCATGGGCTATGGGAGGTGGGGACGTAGGAATTCTGTAGGATTCCGTAGGCAGGATGAACGGATGGGGAGCAGAGATTAGCTGGGAAATAGTTCCCTTGGGACATTATCTCCCTAAAGAGTCTGTTCAGGTGTGGGCACCTTGCCCGTCTTACAGGGAGGGGAAGAAAAGAGGGATTGTTGGCCTGGGCGGGTCTGGATCTCAGGAAGATAAACCTTAACTTTCCTGGGAGTGCCCACGGCGGGGGGAAGGTCAGAGGGACCCGGAGGCCCCTGTGCACAGCGAATGAGTGGGAGCATGAATGCACGTGTGCACAGGGAATGCATGCGTGCAAGAACACATGCGTGCACGGACAAGGAACCACTGTACGCCCATTCCCCACCAGCTGGAATCCCACTCTTCCCTCACAACCTAACTTTAGGGGCATCTGCTCCGAGGAAATGACATTCTTTTGAGCTGCCAGAGTATCGTGCCCTGTGTTTACTGAGCACTGGACCACCGTGCCCGTGTGTGGTGCTGGTCAGTCTGGCCCCGGCCACCACGGGCTTCCCTGGGGGATTGCGGGGCCCAGCGCTCGGCCGAGGACAAGAACAGACAGCTGGAAAGATACCGTCTAGTTAGGAAGTCGGCACTGACTGGTGGCTGCATTTCTCTTTTCACTCATTCAACCGACATTCATTGAGCGCCTACTGCATGTATGCTGCAGAGTCAGAAGGAAAACCAGGCAGACTGGCGACGTTAGCAGGAGAAGAATGAGCTAATTGACTTCAGATAAAGGCCCCCACATACTCATCAGGTTATCTTAAATTCTTAGAATACAGGCGCCATAATAACAGGTCACACTGGAAGTCCTTGAGCTCCATCATCAACGTCGATAACAGGCGAGGACTGGGTATGTTTTGCCCGAGGCGTGGGCTCGACCCAGAAAACTCGGCAGCACAAATCGACGGCAGAACAAGTACATCCCCTAAATTCTCTGTCTGGGGCAGTGTGCAGAAGGATGCCCCAGGAAAAACTGCCATCACTGAGGTTGCATCTGTGTGTTTCCATGGAGACATGATAAAGAAAAAAACCAGTGCAAGTCTGCGAAACAATCACGTACGTGTTAAAGTCTTTCCAGAGCCCCCTTAACTTAGGATATAACCAAAGAGTTCTCCTCAAATTCAGAACGAAGGAAAAGATTTACTCTCCAAAGGAACATATTCCTCTGTAATAGGCAACAAGAACTGGCTGGGCCCTGCCGTTTCTCCCTTTGCCGTGGCTGAAGGAAAGCTCACGGCAACACCCAGGCCCACCTGGAGTTATCAACGCACTTCAGGTTCTTTGTTCCACATATTTTAAAAATTGGTCGAATCGTCCTGCTTTACGCTTTCTCGTATTGCTGACTCTAATCTTATTCTAAGTCAGCTCAGTGTAAATCACAAATTAAAAGATGAATAAGAAAATGCAGTGTTGCATGTAATATTAATACATTGTATCTACCTTATGGATCAAAGCTATCCTTAGCTATTTGAATATAGTAAGACAACCGTAATTACAAATACACGGTAAGTAAGGTTGCTGGCACTATAAAATACACAAGGGAATTTCTGTTCACAAAACCAAGACATAAACTTGATTAGCAATCAATATTTCCAAATAAGTTAAAAGGATTTCAAAAAACTTTTAAAGAGACATTCAATTTGCCCTTGGCTAAAATTGTAATGAATCATGTCAGCTTGAAAAATCAATTCTCTCTCCTTCCCTTCCTCCCTGCCCTCTCACACCACCCTGTGTAGGTGCCTCACTTGGAAATCTGGGCTATAGTTTGGTGTTCTGGTTGCCAGTTGAGAGGGTTGATCAAAGTACACACTGCTTTAAACAGGCATATGACGTAGCAGTCAGCGATTGGAGAGATTAAGAACTGAATAACAATAACACGGTCCAAGAATCACCCCGCTAGGCAGATTGCCAACCTGTTAACATTAGGAAAACAAGAAAAGATCCCACAGCAAAGTGGACCCAATACTCACGACAGGGCGAGCCCACGTGCTTGGCTAGAAAGGTGAAAAGTCGTAAACGCTGCCTTCTCAATTCCGAACAGACCAGAGACAAAATAATCTGAAAAAGTATTGCTCTCTTAACACATAAAAAAAGTTTACTGGGAGTTCCCGTTCACTGTATTTTAAGTGTTCCATCATTCAGGGGCAAAGGCACCAAAGCCAAAAAGTATATAAAACTAAGCCAGTCTTTATTTGGATTTAAAAAGAGAGAGAGAGAGAGAGAGAAAGAAAGAGAGAGAAGGAAATGATTTTTACACTAAGATTAAAATCTACAATGTGAACAGTGCTCAGCAATAATAACTATAGATACAATATTATGCAATGCTAAAACATTTCCCAAGTATTTTGACATCTTTCTCTCCTTCCACCTCGGGAGGCTCATGGACAGGTGCTACCTTTGTGGGGAAACTGAGGTACAGAGAGATTAAAGTAGCTGCCCGGCAGCGCAGTGAGTGGGCAGCAGGGCTGAGCGGTAAACCGAGGCACGAGTGCTGGCAGGAGACGCGAGGTGGAGAGCCCAGAGCTGGGGAGGACGAAGACACCCCCCTGAGCGGCCAGGGTGCTCCCCCGCAAACCCCAGGGCGGCCCAGCGGCAGGGGCATGAGGTCAAAGGTCAGCAGCCGCCGCGGCCGAGCTAGTCACACGAGGCACGACGAAGGCTCCAAACCCTGCGTCCTCCTCCCAGATTCGCCACCTTGAACCTCGAGGCTGAGGAGTTAGAGCCCCGTGATGTCAGTGCTCACACCGGCCTGAGGCATGCCGGAACGTCAACAAAAGTGTCACTTACGTGGCTTCACGTTGGCGCCCACCGCCAGGCTCTCGGGAGGGTGCGGGATGGGGAACCTGCCGTGCTCGCCCGCGCCGTGGTTGGTGCCGTACTCCATCACCTCCACGTGGCCCAGGGGGACGCTCCACTTGAGCAGGTACCTCTGGCTGGCCACGGCGTTGCTCTCGTGCAAGGAGCTGGAACAACCAGAGGTTTCCCCGTGAATAACTATGCGAATAAGCTATGATACTCTGTACCCTTTAGATATTCGAGTGAGACACATTTTAACATTGGATGATCCTGCTTCCAACTTTCTCGTGAGGTCACCATGTGGTGCCACAATAATTAGATGAGCGAGTGGAGCTTTTCACTCGGACCCAGGGGAGAACTGCACAGTGACTGTTTCCCAGGATGTGCGAAGATTTCCATAAAAGCTTTGAGGGAAGAGGCCGGATGCCTGCTGGTCACTATGTGAACAAAGGTGCTCCAGCATTCTGGAGAATTCCATCAACAGGACAAATCTTCTGTACCATGTGGACTGAGATACTGTTTCATAAGAGTTAACTCTTGGCCGGGCACGGTGGCTCACGCCTGTAATCTTAGCACTCTGGGAGGCCAAGGCGGGAGGATCGCTCAAGTTCAGGAGTTCGAGACCAGCCTGAGCAAGAGCGAGACCCCGTGTCTACTAAAAATAGAAAGAAATTAGCTGGACAACTAAAAATATGTAGAAAAAATTAGTTGGGCGTGGTGGCGCATGCCTGTCGTCCCAGCTACTCGGGAGGCTGAGGCAAGAGGATCGCTTGAGCCCAGGAGTTCGAGGCTGCTCTGAGCTACGATGACACCACTGCACTCTAGCCTAAGCGACACAGCAAGACCCTCCAAAAAAAGAAAAAAAAGAAAGAAAGAAAGAAAAAAGAACTGCTACAGTGGTACTCATTTTCTTGGTTTACACCCAATATGAATATATCCAATTTAATTAGATAAAAAAAATACGCTTACCAAAAATACATGTATAGAGAACCAGCTATAAAGAGTTTAAATAATTAAAAACAGAACTGTAGAATGATTTAAGATGGTTATTAAAAAACTCAATTTAGTTTCTAGCTCTAGTGTCAGCCTTGTTTAAGGAGCGAACAAACCTGCCTGTATCTAGTTTCCACCCGCAGTGACCTGCGGTGTACACTGAACCCATTTAAAAAACACACTTGTTTGTGACAAGCTTTCCTTCAAATGCTAAGTTTCAGCCCAGAAATCAGTTCAGCTTGAATGAGAGGATCAACACAGCCGCCCCCTTGTGCTGAGACACATCCGGCACGTAATCACGAGACGAACAAAGACAGTGACGTGTGTCCTACCGTGAGCTGACGGTGGCGCACATCAGCACGTCGTTCAACATGAAGATGCGGCGCTCTTTGGTCTTGATGATTTCTCCCCTGTCATTGAAAACCGTTTCTATCATGTCGTCGGATCTGATGAGGTATCGGTTTCCGCTGCTGAGAAGCTGAATATTCAAAACAACGGTCAACTAAGTTACCACAACTGAGTTTATGCAAAACAGACAAAGGAGGAGGAAAAGGTCTTGCAAAATACGGGACTTGCTAGCATCAGGGTTTTACAGATGCTTTTCTTCAAGGAGAATCCGGACGCTCCAGGCTCTGACTATGCAGAGTTCTGAAAGTAACTTCTAAAAACCGAGCGTTTCACAGACACCGGTGTTTGCAGTTGCAGTTACCCTACATGTGAAAGGAATCCCATTCTCCCCGTGAACACAGTTTCTACACAGCGCTGGCTCCTTCCTCTTTACCTGTCGTTCCCCACGACTGCCCTGACCACACGCCTCCCTCCCGGGCTTCCCTGCAGCGAACCATTCAGGATTTACAATGCTACGTCAAACTGGAACCGTTGTTAGAGGAAGTAATTACTTTGTAACTTTACTTTTCCCAAAGTAAGCATGATTAAGCAAGCATCTTAACTTTCTAGGATGTGCCACATTTTATTCCACTGAGCCAAACAAAAAACCACCAGTTCTTTGGAAAGATGCTTCGTATCAACCTATAAGATGCTACGTCCTGCGGAAGTCACGCTCCTCACAACAGTTTAGCCAACGGAGTCCTCAGCCCAGGTGGTCCTGCAGCCTCTGGTTCTGCGTCTACACTGGCTGCATCCGTGGAGACGCCAGCCTCACCGCTGGACTCCTCCCGACACACAAGCTCCCGGGATTGACGCACCCTGTGCACATTTACGTGATATTCACGACGCACCATCATGCCTTCCTGAGCCTCTGGGCTCTCTGTCCCCACGTGTACTCGGACATTCAACTGCCACGGGGAGCATGATTGTAAATAACGTGCGCTACGCCAGGAATAGAACCGGATGCAATTTTCTGCTTACCACGTTCCTACATAAATCATTTGGAGAATTGAGGAAAAACCTGTGGCTTAAAATGTGTTACCATAAAGTTCTCATCATTAAATTACTGAATGTCATTGGGAGGTAGAAAATTAGTCCTACTGGCAAAAATAAAAGGTGACTTTAGCAACATCGACTATTATCTGTAATAATTCAATACAGCTCATATACATTAGCATCTCCCCGTGGACGGGGGCCTTAGGTGAACAAGCCACACAGAATCAGAGCATGGCGGCAGGAGAAAGACTTTGCAAATGCCAAGCTCAAACACAGCCCTGCGGGGGAACCGGTGTTCTCCTGTGTTGGCTTCACTTTTTCATGATCAATGCAGCCCAGTCTCTGCACATGTGGGTGCAAACAGAAATGCCTTGCAAATACGTCGAGCTTCGATTATTACTGTCTGAAATGAAAGCAGTATTTTGAAAGTAAAATCAAGCTAAAAGAGTAGCTCTTAACCTGGATCCATCTGACCATCTAATATGAATGTATGAACCCCTTTCCTAATAAAATGCAGACAACTGTCAAGGTTTTGGGTACAATTTCCAGACCTGGCGCATGCCTGCCAGTCTCCACTAACTCCCAGGGAAGAACTCCTGGCAGAGGGAATTATTCCAAACGTTTCCAAAGATTAGTTACAAATGGATGAGTAGCAACGGCCTTATCAGTACAAAGCAAAAAATAATTTCAGAATAGAGTTGGAAAAAAACTCCGTCTCAACCTTGTTCAGGTATCTTTCGTTGATGGCTTTCGCTATCTGTTTGATCTCACAGCGCTGGTCGGCGTCTCTTTTCCTTTCGTTCAGCTTCTCCGCCAACGTCTCCAGCTCCGTCAGGGCCATCTGGATGGGCAGCCTGTCGGGGTGTCCCTTGGGCGTGTTCTTCAGCATGTCCTGTGGGGGACAAGGCAGAGCGCGGCGGTCACCACGCGCATGCCCCTAACCCACGGCGAGTCACCGCCCGCACGCTGACGGCTGGGAGGACGGCAGTGACATCGGTTATTCCGGGGAAAGATAGAAAATGTTCTGGGGGAAGGATCACAAACTGAGTCACAGCTTGGTGGAACATCTGAACAGCTCCCTCTGCAAAAACAAAGCCCAAAAAATAGCTTTGTACAATAAAGGACACACCAGACAGGAACATGGCGCAATCTCGGAGACGTTTTGCTCTCCGTGACGACATTCCACATCGTGATTGGATTGTTTTTCTTGAGTTGAGTCAGACAAGCGCACGCAGGCACAGATTGGCCCAGCTACGGTTTTTTTTTTTACAAAAACTCAGTTTCCCGACATCAAGGGTGCGGCAGTTTTGCCGTGCCCGACCGCTGTACCCACGGCGTCAACTCGCACAGCAGGGGCTCTGTCTGGGCCTCCCACCCACCCTGAAAACGGAGCCTGATTTCAGGGCAACCCCGCTACTCTGCAGGATGGTACGGTGGCTGGTTGTCATGACACGTTTGTCCAAACCCACAGGATGTGCAGCTCCGGGCTGACCCGCAGGCACATGGTGGGATCCAGGAGGTCGGGGCGTGTCGGTGTGGGCACATCATCCTCACAGGGGCACCCGGGGGGCTGTGCGTGTGGGCGGGGGGGCACCTGGGGGACCCCTGTACCTTCCCCTCGATTTTGCTCTGAATCTAAAACTGCACTGAAAAAAATAGTCTAGTCTGAAAAGAGAAAGGGAGCTGAGCCACCTGTCTGTCCACCCTGCAGTCTCAGATGAGCCCAAGGACATTTCGGGGAGGGTGCAAGACACAAAGCCACTATATGGTCACCAAAAAGATGGCACGAGGCTGCCAAACCCCACATAAACCCTGAAGAGCAATGACGAATGATGTCCTTGTCACCTCGCGTTTATGAGGAGCCTGTTGCCCAGCCTGTTGACTTGGTTTCGAATACGACACACAGCTGTGTGCCTAAGGGGCAAGGGTGAGTCTGAAACACTTCTCAGACTGAACGTGTGGTTCCACTCTCGCCCACCAATTTTTACGTGTTTGTGTATGGCATGAATAACAATAGAATTCAACGGCATGCTCGTCTTTCTACACCTTTTAAAAATCAGAAAACAGCACTGCGTAAATGCAAGAATGTTTCCAGGTTGGATGGAAAATTTAAACTCTATATATTTGTTTTCCTGGGTGTCACATCAAATTCTAACAAGGCAGAAAAGAATGATCCTGAATCTAATTCTGGCACCAACACTGTATACAGGTGGCGCCCACCCCGTGATCTGAGCACGACAGATGGAAACCAAGGCCTGTGGTCCGGCCGAGCCTCGAGCTGACCTGCCCGACTGCAGCCCCACGAGGAGAGAGGAGAGAGGTGAAGTTCCTCATTGCCGTTGTTACCAGAAATTGCTATTTAACACTCGCCGTGTACAACACGGGGGGAAAGAAGTTAGTTGGGAGAAAGAAAGACAGAGACATGGGGCGGACGAGGGTTTTGGACCCCACATGAGAAACCCACTGTCCCAGCCACGCCGTGGGGAGCCAGCCCTCCGCACCTGCTGGGGGACAGTGGTGACCTCGCAGCCACCGTCTCGGCAGGAAGGCCCAGGAGCACCTGCGGGACAAGGGGCGCCAGGACCCCAAGAGCAGAGACCAGGAGAGGCACCGGGGATGGAACCATCCCCACAGCAGGTATAACAGAGCCTTAAATCATGTCCCGACAGAGAAAGAAATCGAGTCCCGATTATAACCAACCTGTACCTAAACACAACCTGCTAACATAGAAAAAGAAAACATAGACGTAGGCGGTGTCTCCTCCACTCCCGGAGACAGACCCGTTTCCCCCTTAGGAAATGTGCTTTCGCTCTGCACCCTCCAACTTCACTCGAGACGAATTCCTCACGCAAACTCACTGAGTGTCTGTCACCTCTCCGTGGGTCGGGCCAAGGCCTGCGAGTCCCCCGAGCCCAGAGCCCAGGGACTGGGGTCTCTCCGAGTCCAGCCGTAGACTGAACCACGACGTCAGCTCCGCCACCGCCGCCCCTCCCGGTCCTCGGCACTGAGCTGGAGAAATCGGCGACCCGCACCTCTCGCCAGAGCTGTGCTTAGCTTTCCAAGCCTGTCCCTCCGCTCTGCGCGCAGAGGGAAGAGTCACTTTCCACGTGACTCCAGAACAGACGCGGCACACTCAGGACGGGGCGCCATCCATGCGGCCGCCGGGAACAGCCTGCAGCTCCCCCTGCCCCGTGAGACCCGAGAGTGGAGCCCACAGCCTCCGCCCTCACCCCTCCGACCCTCGACACCCACCCAGACAGGAGCCAGGGGCCCGAGGGGCAGCTCCCGCCACGTGGACAAGCACACGCTCTTCCCCAACCAGCCCCCAGCAGCGATGGAGGCTGCGCGGGAAGCCGCCACCCTCCTTACCTGGAGCAGGAGGATGAACTGCGGGAAGCGCTGGACGGGCCGCGTCAGCAGGCTGCAGAGCGTGATCCGGTCGGGACTGGCTTCCTGGCACTGCTGCGGGGGGGAGGGGGGGCGCCGGGCTCAGCGGAGCGGGCTGCGGGGCCCCCACGGCCCGGGACCGTCGGGCAGGGACCCCCGGCCACTCAAGAACCCACCACTCAGCTCTAGCTGGAAGAAATGTCACCAAATCCCACCCAAAGTGCTCTCCGCCCCTGCGCTGGGGGAGAACTGGCTCTGGCTGCCCCGGCGGCTCCCGGGGAGGGGCCCGGTCTCACCACCTGCGCTTGGCGCTGGGCGGATTCCCGGGGTGTCCGGGGGTCTGTGTTCTGGCCACGGTTTGCCCACGAGTGGCGGCCACCTGTCCCCCAAGGCAGCAGGTGCTGAGTGGGGCTGGACTGTGGCTGCCTGAGGCCGCTGGGCGGCGCCGACCTGGGGCTGCACCCGGTGTCCGGCTCCCTGGGCTGAAGGGGCAGGGAGGACCACCGAGGGCAGCGCCCAGCC
>VBSM01001927.1:734209-745983 GCA_008086735.1 Cheirogaleus medius | reverse complement strand
AAAAAAAAAAAAACAACAATCCCAGATCATCCTCTGCATGGATTTGCTCGGTCCTCCCGGGCCAGCCTGATTCGAAGCACTTTATAGACGTTAGCTCCGTGAGTCCCCGCACACGCGTGTGGGAGGGGCTGCTCTGGTTCCGTGTCTGCACAGAGGACGGACACGGAGGCCTGAACGCACCACGGCTACCGCTTCACCTCGTGAGGCTTTCACCTGCTGCCCAGGATGAGGCGCAGGTTCCTGTTAAAAGGTATGGGCTTGGAATCAAGAATTTTCCCACTAAAACACAGAATGGAGTTGACAGGAAGTTATACAGCCGTTGAAAACAACAGTTACCAAATACTTATGAAATAAAAACTTTAAAGCAGGACATAAGAACGTACACTCAAAAAACATATATCCAATGACTGCGATGATGTGGAAAATGTGATTTAAAACCCAGAAAAGTGATGACCCAGAACACAAGCACCAGGTGCCGTGTGAGAAGTCAGATTAGTTTCTGCCTCTTCTGTCTTTATCTTCAAGGGCGTTTTTAAGTGGATAGTTTTCCTTGATAATGGGGGGGATTATAACTAAAATGTGACCAAACATCAAAAAAGACCCTGGGCTTTCCTTGTCACAAAAGCTAATTAACTAGGAAGTCACGTGGGATTCCCACGGTGTCATTCAAACCGTGGCCTTCCACGCCGTGGCCGTCTGCCAAGGACACAGAGCCAGGCTTCCCATCCAGAAAGATCCCGAGCGCTGCCCCAGCTCCCGGGGTCTTGCCACAGACCCCCAGGAGACTTTTCTGGGTGAAACGTCACCGGCAGTGAACTGTGGGGATTTCCACTTTCTCACAGCCGCAGTGAGCTCCCGGCCAGGGGAAACCGGACGGAGGCTGGGCGGGATGATCGCTGGCCCCGGGACGGCCAGGCCCGTGGACCCAGCTGTGGATCTAGGCACAGGCAGAGAGGCCAGGCCGCACCTGCCGGCAGGATGGGGGAGGCGCCCACGGGAGCAATCGGCAGGTGCGGCCAGGCGTGTGGCTTGGTGGTAGAAGGCTGTCTTCCAGCAAGCTGCCTGTTTTTTTGTTTTTTTATCCTAAATGTAGCCTCTAAACTAGGAAGTCCTCCATTCTTTAACCATGTCCTGCCTCTGGTTGGAGCAGGTTAAGGTGTGCACTAAAGGAATTTGATGGCAACGGCTGGTCCCCTCAAGCACCACCGGCTCCACCTGCCCAGAGTGTGAGAGGCTCAGTGGGACGCCCAACTGCAGAGGGGACATCACAGGTGCAGGGGGGACATGGCAGGTGAAGGGGGGACATGGCAGGTGCAGGGAGGACATGGCAGGTGCAGGGGGGACATGGCAGGTGCAAGGGGGACATGGCAGGTGCAGGGGGGACATGGCAGGTGCAGGGGGGACATCACAGGTGCAGGCAGGGATGTGGCGGGCACAGGCGCATGGGGCCCAGGCTCCCAACAGAGCCTCATCTTTCTCCCCCAGAATCTCTCACCCAGCCCACTCCAGTGCCCAGAGTTTCAAGGTTCCACTAGTATCATATCACGTCCTCGGCGAGAGCCTGGACACACCACAACCCACCAGGGACACGGCTCCTGGGGAGATCCATTACCTTCAGGAGCGGGTGGCAGCGGCGGCTCCCTCTGGTCCATGCCGGGGCCTCCAAAGCCACCCTCCTTGGCTGTCGGGACAAGGCCCCTGCAAGGACGAGACCTTGCTGGGCCGTCTCAGGAGGATGGACGCTCGCTCCACGCGTGCAGGGCTCTCTACGACAACCCTGAAGAAAGGAAAGGGTTAATCGTCATTAACAGCTACAATGAGAGAACTCACCACCTATCAGTCGCAGATACTCGTAAATCTGCCTTGAAATAACACTCGGAACAAGACAAAGAGTTCTCAGTGCTGGCTGCAGTTCACCTTGAACCGTGGCCAGTTTATTTTGCAACTTGGAGTCACTGATCGGACCCTCCCAGCCCAACTTCGCAGGCTTCAATTCCCTGCTCAACTTCCTACCACATCCTAAGGGGAGAAGTCAACACAGAAACGCTTTCCTTTCTTCTTCCTTTGCTTTGCTTCCTTCTTCCTGCTAAAACTTTTAGCAGTTTCGACTAAAGCCTTGTTTAGGATTAAGAACCGAGTTGACTGTGTAACTAACTTCTTGTCCAAACTCCTTGCTTCCCTACATGCTAATAGAAAACCGAGTTTGCACATAAGCCTGACGCCAGCTACTCGAGGAGGCGGCGACCTGTTAACCAACTTCGTTCGAGTTGCACTGAGACCTCAGAGCACCCGCCCGGGCTCCCCCAGCACCGTCAGATGAGACGAAAACTCTGTGAGGGGAGGCTTCCAGCTGCCTCGGCCCCAGCAGCAGGCCCAGGCCCCCGGGTCAAGGACGAGCACGCAGCACCACGCGGGCAGTGGTGGCCCGTGTGTCACCCGCACGCCAGGGCTCTGGACCCCGCCTGCCGTGACACAGCCGGGCTGCACGCTCAGCCCAGGGGATTCTCACCTAACTCACGGGACTGGACTGCTTGTCCTGGCACTTTCAGGACAACACAGACATTGCTCTCGGCTCCCGATGAGCTGGTAACACTGTTGTCAAGCCTGTCAGGGCTGGGACACAGTGGGGTCCTGTCCCCCAACCTCTGGTGCCCTCAGAGAGAGACTCTGCCCCTCCCCCTTGCTCAGCCCCTCCCTCCTCTCACCTGGGCAGCCTCCCCCAGCACCGGCCTGCACCAGTCTGCCTCTGGCTGGCTCAGGTCCTAGGTTTCATGCTGTCTCACCGGCAGGCACACAGGCAGCTCGGCGTGCACTGCAGACATGCCCCGACCCTCACGTGTGTTAGTCACCATCACAACCCCAGAGAGCGGGTCCTGTCACTATTTTCAGATGAAGAAGCTACACTGGGAAGATGTAAGACAATCACCAGGTGTAGGTCAGAGCCGAGAGCAAAGACCAGGAATCGGGCTCTTCCACCTGCAGCCGGCAGACCCGGCAAGTTCCGTCATCTCTGCCTGGAACATGTCGACAATGGTGGCATCTCTCAGGGCTCTGTGGCCGGGTGGACGGTCTGGGCCAGGAGAACAGCGCCCGGTGCCACACCCAGCGCAGGGACCGCCCACCGTGGCCACGCCCACCGCGGTCGCGCCCGCTGAAGCCACGCCCACCACGCCCAGGGCTTCCGTGCAACCTAAGCTCAGTGACACCAACAGAAGGGGCAGAGGCCTCATCCTCTCAGAGAAAACTGTGGCTCAGTTTCCCATTTCAGACAGATGTGCTCCGACAAAGACAGTCAACGCGGGGATGGCGCGCGTGGAAGGAACCTCAGGGAGAAGCTGCAGCCACCTGGGCACTGAGGGTCTGATCCCGCGGGATGGGGACGGCCCTGATGACAACAGGGAAAATGACCTTCTCAGCCGCAGTCGCAGTCCGCAAATCCTCAGCCAGCGCCTGCTGTGCTGGAGAGCTGCGTAGGTTCCCGGAAGGAACAAACACATCCTGGTCCCAAGCAGGCCCCGAGTGGGGCGCTCAGCAGCGCGTGGGGAGCCGGGCAGGGGCTGGCCGACCCGCAGAGGCACAGGGCGGGAGGGTGGGTGGCAGGGAGGCTGCGGGAAGGAGCGGGCAGGCCCAGGAGATCCTGGCGGCCTCGGAAGATGGCAGGGGAACGCTCTCCACCGATACGTCCTCTCCCAGCAAAGGAAATAAAAAGTGCTGGAACGCATATTCAGGGGTCCTTTATGAGTTTAGGTTTATTTCACCTTTAGACGAATATTGCAGCCGGGAGACTCCATCTCACACAGCAGTGCTTCTGGAGGTGTTGCTGACGCCAGTGGGAGACGGACGGACAGACAGATGTGGGCTGGCTGCATCCCACAGCGGGAGCTGCCTGCAGCCCGTCCCGCCAGGTGCACGAGACCTCTGGGAGCAGGACAGAGGAGGACCATCAGCAAGTGCCCTCGAGCTCTGCAGCCTCGAGGGGACCTGTGACGGGAGAGGCAGCTGTCCCGCACCCCTCAGGCTCTCTCCATGGCCCTGCAGCTTCCCTTCCTCAGCATCCGGCGAAACTGAGTTCAAAGGGATTCAATTACTTGCTCAACATTAGTGAGCCACGGAGCTCAGAGCAGCCAGAGGTGTCCCTGGGCTTTCGAGGAAAGCAAAACGTTCCTGCTGTGCTCGCTTTGTGCAGTCTCAACACACACCGGCGGTGACGTCAGCCGCTAGCAAGGGCCAAAAGCAGATTTCCTTCCTGTCCGCAGACACAGATGGTCACGCTCCTTCCTGGGATTCACTCGGGGCCACGTCCAAACACGCCAGCACGTCCTACCCGAGGGCCACACGGCTTTCTCGTCTTAACAGAATTCTGCTTCTTCAAGTCTCGTTGCTTATTCATTTTTGGTTTTTATTTTAAATGCGTTGCATGGATCTCATTAATGCTATTTGTTTCTCTACTTAAAATGTATAAAAATGGAGTCACGCTGATCTCCCATGTTCCCTCTGACAATGTGAGGACGAGATACAAGACAAACACGCCCGAGCTCTACGCCGACGCCCGCGCCGTTTAAATCACTGCGGCCCGCGCTCACGCAGTGCCCGTGGGGCCTTGGGCGTGTCGGCTCCACTGAATCCAACCTCAGCGCCGCAGGCCAAGCGCCGACCCTGCGCAGGTGAGGACGCCGCGGCCCGGCCGGTAAGTGTCCTCACGGGGAGATGCGTGTCGGGCAGGTGACGGGCGCTCTGGAGCTTTTCCCTCTGGAAGCTGGTGCTCGTGCAAAACGGCGGCCTGAGAAGGCACCTCGGGCAGACACGGAAACGGAGACTCTGTGACTTTGTTTCTGTTCTTGGCAGAGGCCGCGTCTCAGTTGACAGACACACGCACGGGCCTCCCCCTGCGCCGGACGTGCTCCGAGACCCAAGCTCAAAGGCTCAGGAGAGTCTGCACCCCTGGAACCTGCAGGCAACACAGATCACCCCACTCCCTCAAGTCCAGGTGGCTCTAGAGCCGTGTCCTTTCTGTGCCATCGTGCAGCGGTGTCCACCCAGCGTCCAGGTGGCTCTAGAGCCCCGTCCTTCCCGTGCCATCATCCAGCGGTGTCCACCCAGCATCCAGGTGGCTCTAGAGCCCCGTCCTTCCCGTGCCATGGTCCAGCGGTGTCCACCCAGCGTCCAGGTGGCTCTAGAGCCCCGTCCTATCTGTGCCATCGTCCAGTGGCATCATCCTGCATGCCAGCCGCCTCCCCTGTTGCCTCGTCTGGACTCCGCAGGCCGCGTTTCCGGTGCAGGGCTGGGCAGGGGCTCATCCTGCTGTGTTGCAGGGGACACTGACCCTGGGGCCACGGCCCGAGACTCCACGTTCAAAGCACGCCCTTCCCATCAGCGTGCAGTGTGAGATAATGCCAGCCTGGGCTGCTGGGCTTTGTTTTCATTATTGCCGTCATTTTCCAATTTAAGCATCTTAATGAAAGATTTCATTGTGCGTTCGGATTGTGGTTTTAAACAAAAAGATGACACAGTCGAAGGAGGAGCCCAGGGTCGCCGGGCGCTGGAGGACTGTTCCATGGGTTGTGCTTAGCCCCGCTCCACACAGCTGTTCATAGAGCGCCGCGTGGCTGCCGGCTCCCCACGTCACTGTTCCCGGCGTTCTCGCGGGACTACCGGCTTCTTCACAGCATCTTTCACCACGTCCAGGGGGGCGCGGAGGGCTGGGAAGGACCCCAGCCTCCCGGGCGGGCAGGAGACAGACTGGGGGCCGAGGCCCTGTGTCCTGAGCAGCCGTGTGAGAGGGAGCAGAGGGCGGGCGCCTGGCCGCGGAGCCCGTCCGTCCAGACTCCGCTCAGGCCCTCGTGTCCCGGCGAGACCAGCGCGGGAGCTGTCTGTGCCTCTTTCTCCGCTCTCAGCGGCAGAGCAGAGACGAGGACGGCCCTGCCCGCAGAGCGGCCAGAGGCCTAGGTGACTCGGTTTCCGTGATGTGACCGGACAGGGACGGCAGGGAGCACTGCTCCAGGCCACGGGTGTCCCGCTCGGCTTCATTTGCTGCTCAGCCGCGGTAGCACACGGGCCTCGTGCCTCCTGGACCCGGTGGGGTCCCGACGCCGGCCCCCCCCAGCCTCAGCGGTCCCGCAGAGGGGAGGGGCGGCAAGCTGAGCCACCCACGTCTCCAGGCCACACCACAGACTGAGCCGCCTCGGGACGTGGCTCGGAGCGTCAGTGTGACCCACATGGCCACAGAGACTCAGGGCTCCTGCCCTCCACCTCCCACCCGAGGACAGAACCCAGGCAGGCACCTGGGGACAGCGGCTGGGCGCTGAGTGGTCGGTGTCTGAGGCTGCAGCCTCTGGGCTCCCAGCACTGGCCTGCCTGCCGCTCCTTGGCCATGCCCGGCCCTCTCCTGCCCCCGGGCCTTTGCACGTGCTGCTGTTCTGCCCAGTGAGCTCTTCAAGGGACACTGGCTCAGCTGGCGCCTGCACCTCCTGGCCCCTCGCCCCGTCATGCCCTCCTTCGGGCCTCACTGGCCACCTGTTTACACTGCCAGCCCCTCCCCTCCGCTCCCTCCCAGCCCCACCTTCTGCTTTGTTTCTCTGGGCACCTTCGGCCACCTGCTTCTACGTGTTCATTCTGCCCCCACATGGGGGACGTCAGCCCCGCAGGAGCAGGGAGTTTGGGCCGCACCGTGGGTGCCTGGTCCTGGGACGTAGGAGCGCTCAGTGCTCAGCACCTAGCTGGTGTTCGCTGGGTGCCTGTCCCTTAACGGATCGTTTCCAGATTTGTCAGAGCCTCGTCACTGCTTGTCATGTGACCGCAGTACATTGACCCTTTGTGAAAAGTTTATCTTTTTACAAGGATGAGAACTTGGTTTAAAAATCACATGAGAATCAAATGGCACCAAACCTGTCTGATGGAGCGGCCGAGCCTGGACAGGTGGCCGACGCAGGACAAGGGTGCCCACCAGACCCTGCCTGACCCCGGGGGCAGGTGAGCCATCTGCGGGATGGACTATGCACAAAACTGGAAACGCTCTACAATTACAGGTGCGTACACATGACTTCCTTCCCTTCCCTCCTGTCTACAAGTCACCAGCGTCCTCGTCCTCTGCCTGAGGGGCGTCTGCAGACACAGAGGAGCCCAGGGGCGGCTCTGCTCAGCAAGCTCGCCTGCGTCCAGGCCCCACCCTCGGCTGCTGGCAGAGAACCCCCGCAGTGATCGCACATGCTGGAAGACATAAATCTCTCCTCCTCACTGCGACTACCTATGATTAGTTTTCCAAATATTTTGTCTGGCAAAATGCTCCACCTTTCATTCCTTCCTATTAAATCATGGAGACGTGCATGTCTAAACGCTGCTCTGGGAGCAGAGGGCCTGCCCCGTCCCCACCGGCTCCCTGAGGCTTTGCTGCTGCACCTTCTTGCACCGCAGACAGACCCTGCGCTGGGGACCATACATGGAGAACCGTGTCCCTGCACCATCCTTGGAACCTGACCGCGTGAGTCCGGGCTTCAGCTCCAAGTGGAAAGTGCCCTGTTCTCCACAGCACGGGACGAGAGTGCCCAGAGGGGGGAATTCTCTTCCACAGGCTCTGCAAGCAGTTCCTCCGTGGGCTGAGTGTGCAAAGCCCACGCAAGCGACGGGAGGCCGCAGCTTCTGCAGGGAGCGGGCGGCAGCCGGACACGGTGCAGAGCGGCTAGTGTGGGCTGCTTCCCACTGAGCTGCCGCGCTGGAGGACTTTCCAGCGTGAATCGACTTTCTGATTACTTCTGCAGAAAAGGGCTGCCCGGCGCCCACGGCAGCGTGCTCTGGTTGGAGCCAACTGACCCGGCCAGGCTCAGACCTGCACACGCCGTGAGGAAAAAGACGCGCCAAATTCCTTCCATCCTAGCTCAGTGCTTCTCACACGGAGTCTCTGAGACAGGATCATCATTAGCTCTGGCAGCCCCCGGGCTGTCTACACTGGCCCACACAGGTGTCCTATCGGACGATTCCATTACCACCCTGTGGTTTCAAGCTGCTCTAGAGTTACTGTTGCCGCAAGGCGGAGCACGGCGGGGTGAGGTCCTGCAGCCCTGGCCACCTATGTCCTCGCAAAGACCAACGCCTTCGACCCGCGCCTTGAAACTTCCACTCAAATGCACCCTGAATACTGCTTCTGCCAGGTTCCCTAAATAGAAAATCAGAAACTAGGCTGAAATCACAACTGTGTTTTCCTTTCAGAAAAAAATAAAGCAAATGATAGAATAACACAGTACATGTGCGTGGTGCATTTTTATCAAAATATAATTCCTTGCCCTTTCTTGTAGAGTCAGTTCTTAGTTGTCCCCACTAATGACAGACAGCAGAAGTTCAAAAAGCGTGCATATGTTTGAAGTCTTCCTTTTGGTATCTACGTTTCAAATGGAATGTCCACACTGCTTTTTTAAAAAAAATAAAAATGACATCCAACAGTAGGGTCCTGGGGCCAGGCGCGGTGGCTCACGCCTGTAATCCTAGCACTCTGGGAGGCCGAGGCAGGAGGATCGCTCAAGGTCAGGAACCAGCCTGAACAAGATCAAGACCCCGTCTCTACTAAAAATAGAAAGAAATTAATTGGCCAACTAAAAATATATAGAGAAAAAATTAGCCGGGCATGGTGGCACATGCCTGTAGTCCCAGCTACTCGGGAGGCTGAGGCAGGAGGATCGCTTGAGCACAGGAGTTTGAGGTTGCTGTGAGCTAGGCTGACAACACAGCACTCACTCTAGCCTGGGCAACAGAGAGAGACTCTGCCCCAAAAAAAAAAAAAAAAAAAAAGAGCAGGGTTCTGCCTCCCAACAGCTGGGCCATGTGCCACCGGCCCATGACGGGAAAAAAGAGCATGACCTCGCATGTGGAGCAAAGCCCGAGACTTGGAGGACCGTGGCATACTCACTGTGGACGGCTCCTCTGCTGTCCGTAGTTACCAACGTAGAGAGCGCATTCGCGTATTGCAGCCATTGCTGCTGTTTCCTTCACAAAATCCCCAGTTCCAGAGACCCAAGTGACTGCCTGTCACCGGGATTTTGGAGCCTCGAATGGGCGGAGCAGGACCCCAGCACCTTTGCCAAGGCTGACGCAGCCAGGCTTCTGTGTGGGCGCGTCACAGGACTCGGCACGCGCTCCTAACCGCACGGGTCCCACCAGCCCTCGCAACAGGCCGCGGCACGGCTGCAGCTTTTGACACCACGTTTCACTTGATAAATCATTTCTCACATCAGAAGATGACTCACGGGAGAGGAGATAAACTTTAAACCTAAAGTCATTTTTTAAATATTTTACAATATCTTTTTCACACTGCTTAATAAAAGTATAAAATATCAACACCCCGCAGATAGCACTCCCCACTAGCAGGTGCACATTACTCCAGTGGCAAAGAAAAGCAGGAAATGGCAATGATGGGAGGAAAAGAATAACACTGGCACTGTTAAAAATGGTCTTTTTTTTTTTTTTTTTGGAGAGATGGTCTTGCTCTGTTGCCTAGGCTAGAGTGCAGTATAGCTCACTGCAACCTCCAACTCCTGGACTCAAGCAATCCTCTGATCCTCCTGCCTCAGCCTCCCCAGAAGCTGGGACTACAGGCTTGTGCCACCACACTCGGCTAATTTTTCTATTTTTAGTAGAGATGGGATCTCACTCTTGCCCAGGCTGGTCTCAAACTCCTGAGCTGTATTGATCCTCCCACTTCGGCCTCCCAGAGTGCTGGGATTACAGGCCTGAGCCACTGCACCTGGCCTAAAATTGATCCTTTTTATAAACAACATTTTGCAAATTTACACACAAAAACAAAGAAAAAAAGAAGCACAAACAAATTTCCAGGCCTGGTAACCATGAAAAGGCTGAAGTGGAGTCTGCAGGTAGGTGTATGTCGGCCGGGGCTGGCAGCAGGGCCTTCTCCCAGGGTCTCCCATGTCCCACAGGTGGCCCTGCCTCTCTCCAGATGGACCTGGGGCCTAGCCCCTTCCAGCTCAGACAGGACCCCCGGGGGCATCCCCCCCAAGCAGCCACTCCTTGCTTGCCCATCCCGCACCTGCCCGCAGGCCACAGGCAGAGCCATCTGCTCTGCTCGGGACTCAGCTCTCAGACCCTTGTCACTTCACCTGGACCTGAGCACCCTTCCCACTGCCAAGGTCCCCAGAACTTTCCCCTCGTTCTTCCAAAACGACACTCCCAGAAGGCTTGGTTGGGAGAGAGCTGTTATTCATTCTAGCTCATAAATGATTGACAGCTCCGCTTCCCTTTTGCCTTATTTCAGGACACTTACGCTCGCACCCAGGCAAACCATACATAACGTGTGACTGAAACGTCAATCTGCTCTGAATATCTCTAATCCAAATTTTTTACCGTATCCTCTCTGATGTGCATTGTACAATCAAAGAACCATGTATCATACAACCAGGGCTTCTTATTTTTTATTATGATGTTTTCATACTGTCATTTACAGAATACGGCCATAATTGCTGCATTTTCATTTTGCTCTAATTTATGCCAAACATTTTAAGTTTAGGGAGCATTTTCATATATAATGCCTTCTATCGATTTCATAAGGAGCAAACTCAAGTCCCGTGAGACAAAGGGACTCACGCACGCACCCTCGGTCCCTAACGACTCGTGCCTTCCCAGAGAGTTTTCTTCTAACTTCACCATGAAAAACTGCAAAGAAAACGTGGCGCCTCAAAACACCCCCATGAAAATGTGGTGGATCCAGAAGGTCATGCATCAACTTCTAAAAGATAAAAATGCCATTTTGAATAACCGAATTTGACCTCATCTCTAATTATCTACAACTCCTAATCGCTTACGAAATAACACCTTATACAAACGCCTTTTCTAATTTGCACGAAATAATGAGCATTGTGGCTGTACAGTTGCTGTGTCCATAACCGGGATGTGGCCACTGCAGCCACTGGAATAAATGCCGTTGGAGACAGAGGCAAGAATATCGTTAAAATTATGCAAAGTGTCAACCTCAATTATCATCTTTCTTTTCGGATAAAAATTGTTTTCTATGAAACAGATGTTCAAAATACATTTTTAACAATAAGTGGGCAGTGCAAATGTTCTTGCATCTTGCCGTGTCTACCTGTCCTGCACAGAACCGAGAATATTGACAGATAACGAACTGCTCTGGGGCTCGATCACAGAAAGGAATAAAAGCCTTCCGAGTGAAGTAGTTTTCACCTGTAGCAAAAGTTAGCGGTTGAAATGAACATTAGGTTGCAACAGTGTATCTGCAGCTTTGGTAACTGTTACTGAAGGCCCAGACATGTCGCTTTCAACCAGAACCTTAGGGTCCCTCCGCGGCGAATCACCTGCCCATGACCCGCTCCAGCAACCCTCCTGGGGAAGACGCTAGTTTTCTTCAAGACAGTAAATATCTTCATCCTAAAGTGGACCGAGTCCTTTTGCCTTCATAGGAAACTATAAATGACTGCCCTGTCCCCCACTTAGACCCCTCAACTCACTCCTCAGACACTGGCGGCCGGTGCAGGTTCACCTGAGCCTGGGGGTCCCTCCTGCACCCTGATGCCCTGAGAGCCCCAGCCCCTTCACGTTGTGGGGGGCAGGGCACCCCTGACGTCCATGGGGGGGGACTGCTCCTGGGGACTCAGCCCCTCCCCTGCACCGCCTGTCCCTGGAGGACAGGGCACCCCCTGACGTTGAGGGGCTGCTCTTGGGGGCTCAGCCCCTCCCCTGCATCGCCCGTGCGGGGGCGGGGGCAGGGCACCCCCTGACGTTGGGGGCTGCTCCAAGCCAGGGGACTACAACACCCC